>JAMWET010004918.1:667500-777500 GCA_024036415.1 Prochilodus magdalenae
AAACTCTATTTTGACTTGCTTCTGTTTCTTATTAACCAGCTTATATCTGCTCTGTATTCTATGTTGTATAGTTCAAGCAATGTATTTAATAATTCACATTCAATTCTACAGCACCAAGTAACACTGTTAAAAATGATTTCACCTCACATCCTCTAAAAGAAGCACACTAAAGGGTTTGTGTGTAAATAGCGCCACCTGTTGGAACAACTTCCAACTGCTGGATATTCTCTGCCCAAGTAAATGATTAGGTTCTCCGTCACTGTGGCTGACAGAGATACTCTGGGATTCAGCTATAGATGTCCTGTATTGTCTTTCCACCTACAAGCTAAGCTGTGTCAAGGTGTCCAGTGTCTCTGTGGCAAAGTGCATCATTTGATAGCATACAAGAATCGATATTCAGTATTCAGTCATAAGAACATCTTTCTCTTTTAAATATCCTCTTACCTCCACGACAACATCAGTTATGTACTTCAGCTCACTGTCCAGCTCTGACAGCGTCTGTAAACACAGTAAAGTCAGTCAGTCAGTAAGTTTCAATCTAGACTGTGAGCCGAGAGAGCTCTAAGATTAGCTTGACAGTTGGAAGCTGACCTGGAAGATCTTGCACAGGGCCTGGCGGGGCAGCTTGCTTTGGATGACTGAAAAGAGCTCACTCAGAGGCTTCAGGAAGGCACTGGACTCTGAACACTGCTTCAACAAATTGTGCACTGTACCCAGAATGTCAACCTCAGTCTCCTGGAACAGAGAGGAACATCCACATTTAGGAAATTCACCAAATCATATAACAGAGGATACAGCTGTTCCATGACGCTGTTATGGCTAGTGATCGTACCGGAGCATTCTTTGGCTTGTGTAGGTACGGAAGCAGCAGGCTGATGAGTGTTGAGCTCTGTTTTTTGTCGGTGACAAACCTGCTGATCCTGGAACAGAGAAAAAAGAAATGATGACCCGAGCCTGTAAATCACCACCAGTTGCAATAAAACAGCAAAGCTGAGCGTACTTGGAGAGGATGTTTAGCTCCTTGCTGACTTGAGGCTGGAATTTCTTCTTTTTGAGGCGTTCCGAGTTGAGCACGGCTTCACTGAGGTACTGCAGCAGAGCAGGGATGTGAGGTAAAAGCAATCTTGAACCTATAGCCAAAGAGTCTGAGCAGAGAGAGGGAGAGATATTACCTGTAACTGAGCCTTTGGTACAAAAACAATAATAATACAAAAATCTGTTGAGCCTTTTCAGGTCCTCAATCAAATTTGAGAAACAAAGGCTTCAACAACTGGTGTTTCAGTACACTTGGGGGAAATACGCTATGACCATATGCTTCTATACACCTGCAAATCAGCTTCTATCTTCACACTATGGCCTCAAATCACCCCTCTGTTCCACACATGGAACAGGACAGTCACTACACTGTACAACTTCCTCTTAATCTATGAATCCTGTCACTCACACGCTCGTACAAGGCCATCTGCAGGAGTCTTAAGTTACTACCACCTTAAACACGCAAGGAGACTAATATTTTGTATGGTGCACTTGCATACAAACCAGGTCCAGCTTAAAAAGGAGTCTTCCTATTCCTCCTATGCCACCAGAAACATACAGTGGAGCAAAAAAGTATTTAATCAACCACTGACTGTGCAAGTTCTCCTATCTAGAAAGACGAGATATCCGCCATAATTTACATATCGTCACTGTCCCAAAAAAAAAAGGTATCTCCAAAATGACAACTTTACAGGAGAGGCCAAAAACCTCATTCAATTTGAATAGAAGTCAATGGAACCAGACGTCTTTCCAAGCTGTTTTGGGCCATTTCTGTTGGTCCATTCTTCATAAAATTTCCACACGGTGTAAACAGCAGCTCATGTGATCAAATGAGGCATAAAAGTAAAAATCAACAAAAATGGAGATACATGTTTTTCTTTGGACAGCGACGATATACATTCTTTAAAAATTCTACAATGTGATTTCCTGGATTTTTTTTTCTTTTTGTCTCTCATAGTTGAAGTGTACCTATGATGAAAATTACAGACCTCTCTCATCTTTCTAACTAGGAGAAATTGCACAATCAGTGGTTGACTAAATACTTTTATGCCCCACTGTATTTACTAAAACAAAAACGCTTGCACAACCTATAAGTGTGAGTGAAGCTAAATGGCTTAGAAAGATCCTTTCTCTTATTTCAGATTACATAAGAAAATAAATAGTCAGTTTTCACTTGCTCTTGTTTTTCAACTGCATGGGTTTCAAGCAGCAGGTCCTTAGTATTCCTGCTACTGAATTCAGATTGGTGAGCACTGGATCGATTCATTAGCTTTGCAAAACATTTTGCACTGACTGACATCATCAACATGCATAAAGTACTTTTATGCATGTAGCAACGTCCTGTTCAATATGACAATGCTTTATGCTTTATGCACTTATGTAATGTAAATATGTACTTCTATGTAAAGAGTAAAATAATCTGCATTAGTGTAAGGAAACCCCAAAAGCTCCATAAACCCCCATTCATGCTGGACTCTCACTGCAGCGCTTTAAAGCCTGACCAACCTGGAAACCTGGAAACGTTATTAAGCAGCATTCTCCCCACTAGAAACCTCCTGAGCACAAATCAGCAGGACAGTTAAGGCAGACCCTGGCACTAGTGTAGAAATATATCCGTATATTAATGTATTCATAATGAACTGGTTTATTAGGTTACCATACACCCAGATTTTACCGTGGAGCGCAAGTCTTTTTTTCTGGAAAGCTAAGCTGCCCTGGTTCCCCCATGTGACTACCGGTCCTGCTCTGTACCTGTGCTGATGTCAGAGCCTTGGGCAGGCTCAGGGATCACACAGTGGTTGACTGTCAGCTCGGTCTCAGTCTCAGAGGGTTCAAAATCCGGTGTGTTCAACAAGCTCTCACAGATGTCTACCACCATGACCGATGTGCTGGCAAAGATGTTCTTGGAGGACAGCAGGGCAAAGACATTCAGCAAAATGTCGTACTCTGGGTGGTCAGGTCTCTGCTTAGCCAGCAAGGGGAAATACCTGACAGAGGGAGGAAAGATAACATAGCATAATACAACATACTGCTAAGAACACACAAAGCCCAAGCTGATGCTAATGTGTCTACACCATCCATTACTCTTTTTGTTAATACTTTGTTTTGTTAAGACTTAATCACCTTCAAAAGCGCAAGACTATGCAGTGATGTACGAAAAACAAAGAACTCTGTGTGAGCTAAAGTCACCTGGGATTCTTGCTCCAAACATGGATGAGCTTAAGGAGGGGTGTGGGAGCATATGGGCTCTCTGTAGACAAACGGCACACCTAAAAGAACAACAAGTCATATGTAAGACACTGATAGACCAGGCACATAGATGGCACAATTTGAAAGATATAAAGACCCCAAAGGATTAAAGGAGCAATATGTAAGATGGCACAACCTGTCAAATTCATACTCCAAACCAATGAGGGGCAACATATCACCAGAAAGTTGTGGTATTTGCACCAACTATCAGAAATGCACAGTCCTTCCTCTTTCTCAATGTTATCATTAACAGCTGTTTACCTAACTTCATACCATGCTCACCAAAAGTATCTCTGGCTTTGGAAAGTAACACCAATGTTAACTCCTCATGTACTTCCACTTATATCACTTGTTTACTGACAGGAGCATCACTGCATTTACTGATCCTTTTACTGGCTACATGGCCTTACAAGCTTTTACCAGGAGCAGCACCTTCAACATGATCCACAAGAGGTTAGAATATGCCATCAAGGCAGCAGTGCTCTTTCTTTATACTCTCATGATGGACTGAATGCAGACTCAACAATATAGTGACTCCGGAGTAGCTGGTTAGCTGGTCAAAATAGTTAATTCTTTACATTCTGTTGATGATTAGTTTATTTTGAAATGTTTAAATTAAATACCTTACATATTGCTCCTTTAAAAGAAACCAACATTATACCTGAGGCCAAACAACAGCCTGGAACACAGCATCCAGCTCGTCTGTAGCAAAGCTGTAGGAATCGAAGCTGTCAAAGAAGTCCTGAATGCGCAGAAGACCCAGTCGCCTCAGGTTCTTCAGAGGGTTGATACATCCGTCCTTCAGCTACACAAACACACACACAGCTCAAAGCTGTCAGCGTTACGTGCATTCCAGCTGTCAAATCATATTAAGCTGGGCTTTACTGAGACATTTTTAGTGCTATCAGAAAAACACATTTATCTGGACAAGGTGGGTGTCTTACAATGATACAGTGCAGTGCCAAAGTCAACGAGTCTCAAAATATGTTACCCCTAGCCAAAGCAGCCATTAAGCAAAAGTTATTCACTTTTTAGAGTCAGCAAAATTTTTCGCTACATCTAGACATTTTTTTAATTATTTAACGAACGATAGGGCACCAATCCATTGCAGGGCAGGTAGACAAATAGACAGACAGACATACACATTCACTTACACCTAAGGTCAATTTAGCATCTCCAATTCCCATGACTGCATGTCTATGGACTATGGGAGGAAAACGAAGCACCCAGAGGAAACCCACACAGACATGGACAGAAATGCCTTCAGTTTTTCAAAAAGAATCTACAGGGACAATCTACATGTGCTTGGCATCTCATGGATACTCGAATATAATAAATATTCAGAGAAGCTGTCCCATCTTCTCCAAACAGCTGCTGCTCACCTGCTCCCTGCAATCCAGCAGGCAGGAAACAGACGCAGTCACACACAACACGATCTGCAGCAGCTTGGGCAGGTAGGAGTGGATTCGGTGGCCCAGTTTGTTAAGCACTGCGTCTATTACATTGAGCAGTCCATGCAAGCGACCCAGAGGAAGAACGGCAGAGGGATCGGTCTCAGCTACAGCCCTGTCCACTGCAGCCAGACATGCTCCTGCAGAGAAAAGAGAATAACAGGTAGACTGAGAACACATTCTCTATAATCAGTGTGTTTTATCTGCAGTTGTACAACACTGATAATGCATGTACTGCTTGGTATATTACTTGGTGATAATTTCTCAAGCTGTTCTCAAAGAAGCTTGGAATATACAGTTACTGGTCAGTAATTAGTTTATCCAATTAGTGCGTCAGTAAATGACATGCGGCTGAAATTTGATAAGCCTTTGTATTTATATTTATTGGTATTTATTGTTTATTTGTATTTATTTGTAATTATATGTTATGTTTTTGTTAGTGTTTGTGAATCATGGTTTGAAGTATTGGATCACAAATGTGGCTACTCTTTCCTGTAACTAACATAATGCATTCCCCATAATAACAGACCTCATGAACATTCAGGGTAATGTTTCTGTAGGAACAAAATTAGAAGGCTCCTACCGCAACTGATACATGCTCGAAAAGATTTCGAAAGAAATGTCTGCACGAGCCATAGTAGACAAAGGAGGGCATAAACTAAAGACATGGCCGAGTAATGTGCCCTTCTCACAGCCAGTTGGAACGCATATATATATATATTCTTTTTTCTATATGTATTATTTAACAGTAATAGGGAACAGACTGGAGTTGAATTTGGGTGCGCTTATGTACCTTCACCATAGTGGCATACAGGTTCCAGCAACAGGTCCATGAACATAGCCAACTCCTCAGGCTGGCAGCCTGCAAGGAAGCGCAAAACGATGGAGGACCTCGAGGCCGCCACAGCTTTACCCTGGAACTTATTACCAGCCTTAGTGCGTATCCGACCATGCAGGATCCTGCACAAAAAGACAACCCACAGCCTCCATGAACAATACAGACTCACACACAAGACAACAGCTCAGCTGCGTAAAACAAACACTACACAAACCTCATGAGCATAGGGATGAGCTTGGGGCGGTGTGAGGCCAGCACCACCGCTCCCTCCTCAGAGATGTTGAACTGAATGATCTCATCTTTAAATTGCTTGTCGTCCAGCAGCCTCTCCAGATTCTCTCTGAAAGTAATACATAAACAGTCCAAGTAGCAAAGAATGCCAAACTGCACGGATCAGTCACTCCCAGCAGTAATATCACCATGTCCTAAACATGCTAAAGACATAACATAGGATATTTAATTATGATTTAAATTGAATTCTGTTATTCCTCTGTTCACACTGAAACTAATGGCGTAGAATCAGGTCTATCAAAACAATTAAACTAAATGCAAAACTAATTCATTATTCATCTACACAATTAATTTCATAATTACAATTCCATGCAGATGACAATCTGGACCTCTAAGGGTTAAACAGAAAAGGCACACACAAGATGCCTTTCCCAAAATCATATCTTTGATAAATGCATGGAAAGTAGGTCAGAAAAATACTTGCTCTTGTATTTCCTAGAGCTGATGACAAAACTGATTTGCATCATTACGGGCAAGTGAAATTAATCCTTTAATGGTGGAATGGTGGGTAACACTAAGGCTTTTTCAATGATTAGACTTGGAGCAATGCGCACATTCCACCTTCTTCTTCTGAGTGTACAGAAACATGAGCCACGCTAGTAGATAGCATCAGCATCCGCTCTGGGAATAAAGAGCCTTCTTCATATGCCCCATTACAGTATGTAACCTTATCATGGGGCCATTTGTGTGCCAATGGAAAGGGAAAGTCAGCAGCACTGGAAAAAGTGATGAAGGGCAAACGCACAGCCGAAGGAGTGTACTTACCGGTAAGGGAGGATGCTCGGGTCTTTGTATGTCATCATACACTCCAGAGCCGCTTTCTGGATTTGCTGATCCTTGTGGCACAGTAACTGAAGAAGAGAAATGGTGTCAGGTGATTCTGGTGCTGGTTAAATGAGCTGGAAAGTGGGGACAGTTAGTAAACTCACCTGTGTGTAAAGCTCATTTAGGTCAGGCTCCAGGTACAGGGCTTTGGGGTTGGTGAACTTGGAGAAGACCTTCAGATGTGCAATCAGTTGCCTGAGAAATGGTAAAACAAAGACGAATAAATATATAGTGTAATGAAGTCTGTGTGTACATCCCACACACTGTGTAAAACATAGCTGTGTGTGTCTATTAAGTTTAGTTCTAGGAACACATATAACCAGCATTGCTGTCCTGCCTATAAGGACATCAGGCCGGATCTTACTTGGCTGCTGCTCTTCTTGGGACTTTTTTCTGTAGCTGTTTGGACTCTGCTTCTTCCTCCTCCTCTTCATCATCATCATCATCATCATCCTCTCTCATATTCACATCCTCCTTGTCAGCATCAGGCATATCTCGTCGTGATGAAGAGCGGGTCTTCTTCATCAGGTTCTGAGTGGGAGCCACCAGAAGGTCAGCTGGATAGTACTCGTTCCTGTCAATCAATTCAAATTCAAATGCAAATACTTTCGTCAATCGGCAAAATATAAAATCATGTCAGTTTTATACAGAAACCACTAACGTGCATATGTGCGCGCACACACACACACACACACACACACACACCTGTGTGATGAAAGAATGGAAGCAATGTCTCTTCTGTTTATACATGCTTCTTATGATGGCTGATCCCAGTACATGACCAGCTACACTTCAGCAATGTGCTTTGTGTCATTAATTCCAGCTGTGGTGTGCCACCTTTTGTTTACATAGCTGCTAGTAGTGTAGCTTTCAGGTTCTAGCTAGCAAGTAAGGATGTAGCAATAGCAGCCGTGTATATTAGATGGAGCAGTTGCTACTATGACCTAGTTGCTTCCAAGTCCAGCAAGAACATAGCACATCAAAAGTTATAGTTTTGAAATATTAAGAAGAGGGTGTTTTAAAACTGCCATCAAAACTGGCAATTAGCTATAACAACAAACATCTTGAAAAAAGATTATACCTTGTTGTTCATAAGAAAAAGCATCACTGAGTGACTTGATAGTGATCATACAACTGTAATACTTAATCATCAGTAAGTCATATTTCATCAGTAACATGTTCACTGCCCTTTACATGCACTTGAGCAATCAGACAACAGAAAACTATGGGTCTACATGAGTTCACCACATTTCTGCTTCACAACCTGCCAATAAACTCAGAACAGGGCATGACCCCCCCACCCCCCAAAAAAATCAACGGATCATAAAAATTCTGAACATACATCATCCAGAAGATGCAGAATATTTAAATGCTAGTAAAAGCATGTATGTTGCAGTTTCTGTGCTAAACGCAGTTTGTTTATTACTGGTACTGAGATTTTCATCATTATAATTAGAAGAAATCAGAGTATACTGTTTACATGACCCCTGGATAATTAGAGAACTGCTGAAATCAGATTATGATCACATTATTAATGGCATGTAAATTTCCAAGCAACTGTGCTAGCTAATTGGGATTTCTTCTCTGGCTTACATTCAGATTGAACCTCCTCCTGTTTAATTACCATAAAATCCCAAAAGAACATATGCATGGAGCTTTAGATGGAATTGTATTTTTGCCAAATGGTTTTCCTTTGCCTTTGTGGAATCCCCCGATGTCACTACACTGCCAGTCTGTGCACACGAACACAAAAACTACACCACAGACACATACACACACCTGATAAAGCGCAGCAGCAGGGGGCTGAGCTCTCGAGTGCGTGGCTCCACTCTGTCTGGGAACTGTGCCATGGCTCTCCATAGCAGACCACGGAAGTTGGTGAAGTCCGTGCGGTCACTAGAACTACCTGCCTCCTCCAGCTCGTCCAGGAACAGAACCCCTACATCTCCACTGTCTATCACATCTGTGCCTCGGCCCCGATCCTGTCCTGAGGGTTCAACGTTCCCACCATCATCATCATCCTCCTCCTCTCTCTGGAGCTCGTTCTCTGAAAAAATGACAGGTCACAAATTAACAGTGTTATCCATAAATGCATTAGTGCGTAGGGTTCATATGAACATTATATCACTGAGAACCCACCAGCCAGACCAGCAACCATCTCTAAATGTTCATAGAAGACCTTCCAGAATTCCTTGATGTCCATGTCTCTGGCATGCGTCCTGAACAAACATAAAAGCTCATTCAGTACAAAGTATAACTCAAAACTCACCAAGAGGATCATTATAGTGCACATTGTTCTACTGTTCTAGACTCACGCGAGCAAATCAATGACCGCATCCCACAAAGGTCTGAAGTTAACAAACAGCATTGCGATGAGGTACCGCAGCGGAACCTGTCAAAACACAGAAAAGGATCAGGATGCTTTTTCCCAAAGGTATGCTGTTTTGTTGGAGCAGTGAAGGGGGTAGTGTTATTGATGGTTCACTGCAGATGCTTCACAGATTACATTTAGCCAAATATCTGGTAGAATAATTGTGAATTTGCCTGATGCTTGCATGTGTAGGTGGCATGCAACTTCACAGATGTGCAATCAAAGCACGCATCGTGGACCTTCTGTAACTACATGTAAACTCATCATTTACAAAAATGTTGATCTTAGCTGGATGCAGAGCTGTATGTTAGTAAACAGAGATGAACAGAGCGATGTGCGGATCTTTACACCTGACATTTCCATGGTTCACAAACTGTCTATACCTGCGTGTACTTTGCGGTACTAATGCTCGTATCACTGAGTTGATCGATTGAGCAGCTGTAGACCATCTCCAGAGAACCAAACAAATAAAGCGGAGTCAAGTGTCCTGTACCTCACAGAAGGGTCCCTGCGGAAGGCAGGGCTGGACCAGATCATGGCGCAGTTTGCGCAGATGCAGCAGCTTCTCTCTGTAGTCCTGCACTGTAGCCGGAACCTGCTCAGCCTGTAGGCAGATGGCAAACACAGACTGCGTGCTCGCGCTATCCTCCCCCTGAGGAGAAACGTTCAGGTCAAAAGCTGTTCTATGTCCTAATTACCACAAAGTGATTACAGTTAAGGAGTAAATATGCCAGAGAGGCAATGGTCACAACATAGATATGATACCTCTACTGGTTTGGGAAGCTCCACCTCAAAGTGGGACATAATTCTCAAGGTCAGTAGGCGAATCTGAAAATGGAACAAATGCACAACATTATAGTATTTAGATTTCTCCACAATTAAAGGGGAATTCAACAGATTTTTCAACATTTCTACTAGGGTTGCCCTCTAAAAGTCGACGATTTGAATCGTCAGTCGGCGACCCTTTAAGTCGACTGAGACCCTTCTAGTCGACTGACAACAGTGACCTTTTTTTCCCCCCGTAAAACAGACTAAAGCTTACAAAAATGCACAAGAACTTTAAGAATGTAAAAAGACATTTTAATAATTATTAAAGGGGAATAATAAATATATATTAAAGTTCTAGCTGGGCTGTGACGTATCCTTGCTAAAAAATGTAATCCACGTGATGACGTGTGCTGGTGGTTCACCGCTTAGAAAGCCGCGAAGCTGAGACACACGGGGGGAAGCGATGTCTCAGAGAAAGCCTGGAGGAGCTTTAGAAGAAGAGAACCCGAACAAACCAAGCCGAATTCTGCTCGTCATTCAGTCAGACATAAAACACTGCTCCGAGTCAGCTGGCTTTCTTTTTAGACATAACAGCTGTTTGGGGTGAAGGAATAACGGACCGAAGACGTTTGTTTTTTTATAATTAATAATATTTATATTTATTCATCTACAGCTAAGATTATCTTTATTTAAGGATTAGTACAGTCACTTAATATGCTTGCCGATAAACAAGGTATAATTATTTCAGTGCGGGTAATATAATAATTAACTGTTTCAGGTTTACCATTCTCCTTTTCATCCATAAATAATTTAAATATGGACTAATCTGGTTTTATTTAGCAGGTCATTTTTTATGAGAGATGAAAGGCGAAGTGTCCTCCAACTGAAGAAGCTGTTAAAAGTGAAATAAAAAAAACAAGCTATAAAGGCTAATGTTCAGCATAAATACGCACTGCTGCCCAGCGCTGTATCCTGTAATTATAGGCTCCAGTTCAGATAGATCATCATACGCCCCACCTCTTTTAGTTCAGAAATATGTCCCTGTGACTCTGCTGACTTTCTAAATGAGGAGGACATCAGATCTGAAACGTATGCCAACTGATTTACTGATTACTAGATAATGTACATGAAGAAAAAACACAAACGAATAGTCGAATCATCCACCAGGACAGGCGAATCCGATTCGACTGAAAAAATTCTGAGTCGGGTACAGCCTTAATTTCTACATAATTAAACTGGTAATAAAACAAAGTAGTTCAGCCTGGTTTGATATTAAATACGCAAATTTATAAAGTTTTATTTATTTAAGAGTCTGAGAATTAAACTGAGAATTAGTCACAGTTGTGGAGCTGGGACCATCCCTATAAGCCTCTATTAAGATAGATACAAAAATATGTCTGAGACACTGTGTGACAATAGTTCTTAAGATACAGTTTTGGCCTAAAATATACTTTACATAAAAAGCAGTGCCCAAAGTAAGACGTGTTTTTCAAATGTATCATTGTTTACCCCCATCAACTTATCATACAGAAATTCAGATGTGTAGGGTCTCTGTTGGTTTTGGAAAGTAAATAAAATGGAAATATTTCAGACGTGATTATCTACCATAATGTATCGTCACTGTCCGAAGAAAACAATCTCCACACCTTTATGCAAACAAATAGCTGCTGTTTACACGATATTTCGATCGAACAGGAACATGGAACGGCGAATCCGATCCTCTCCGCCTTTTGACAAAGTGCTTTTCTAGCACAGTGAGAACCTTTTGAAAAATCTAATCAAATTAAATTTTGAAAAGACAAAAAGAATTACAACAGCACTAAGGTTTCTATGGGGGTTGGCATCAATGAACAATAACCCTACCTTGGAGATGTTGGAGGAAAAATTGGAATGCAAAATATGATATATCTCAAGCAGGGAGCTGCTCGATAGCTGTGCGGAGCAGCCATTGAGTGACAATCGTGTGTAGTACAGGTCAGCCAGCAACAGCGCTGAGAGATCAGTAGGGAATTTCCTAGGCAGGAATAAAACATTCAGCAGCTCATTAACACAGGACCATTCCATAGCTGGAGTATTTCCCTTATATGAACAGTAACATTGAACACTTACTCTATAACATGCCTGACGAGCTCATCTGGGAGCAGAGACAGTACCAGTGAAGTTTCCTTGAAGCTTAAAAGGGTTGTTAAAGCTTGCCTGGCCACAAACAGTCCAGCTGAAGGGGGAAATGAGGGAATGATAAAATGGCATCCACTGAGATGCGAACATCTAGGCCACCAGGACAAAACAAATAAAGACAAGCACTCATTCACTCACAAGCGCACACACAGTACTGACCTCGGCCAAGTGTTTCACTGAGCACCTCGTGTAACAGTCTGTTCAGGAGAGCAGTTAGAGGAGGAATCACGCTCGCCGTCTCCAGGGGCCTGCAAAACAACTTTCACTCATCATTACACAGAACACACAACTGTAAAAGTGCCCTGTAAAGTAAAAGTACCCTGTAATGCTCTCTCATGCTTACAGCATGCATGCAGACGTTCTGACAGAGTGCAGGAGGAGCAGGAGATGATCTGACTCCTATTAGTTTGTTGAATGACAGTGTGAGGAAAAATGCCATAGGAATGATGGGTAGATACTTCAAGCAAAATCAATGAAAATATGATGAAAGAGTTGAACTGCAGTCTATTTTAATTATTGACATATGCATATGCATGTCGGGGTACCATACTGATTCGTTTAATAACGAGGCAGGCAGCACATACGCATTTCTGTTTAGGTCAAGCTCTTACAGCTCTATTTCTTTTTTGCTTCTTGTAAACATAAAAATAAATTATACATACATACACACACATACACATATATATACATACATATATATATATATATATATATATATATATATATATATATATATATATATATATATATATATATAAATATATATATAAATTATACAATTACAGTTGGGTAGTGAAATTTGGCTACCCTGAATAAGTGTAGGTCACAAATACCGCATGCCCAGCTCTGGTACTGGTGGGCTTTAGTGCAGCATAATTTGCCAATTTCCCCATTTAATCATATTATCAGTGAGATTTCCAGTTTTGGAGATGTGTTAGCACAAAGAGAACAGAAACAAAAAGTGCTCTTTAGGACTGGATCTGGACACACTTGGTCTAAAGACACTTCTTTGGGGTGGGTTAGAGCACTCGCCTGAGGTGGGGTAGCAGCACCAAGGCTGCCCAGGGCTGCGAGAGATCTGAGAGTGGCTGTTCCTCAGGAATGTCTATGAGGGAAAGGATGAGCTGAGGAACAGATCCTGACTGGGCCTTCTCCGCATCACTCAACCTGAATGAACAACCAACAAAATGATGAATTGTTAATATAAACATTCTATGACACACTTTTTAAAACACAGAACAGGATAATTCAACATTCCAAAAAAAAAAAAAAAAATCCTTACCCTACAGACTGTCCAGTGAAAAGCAGCGGGTACTTCTCAAAGGCCATAGAGCCATCGCTGGGAGGCTGGGCTTTAGCTAGGATCAGCCTGACCAGGAGCTCCAGAGCACGCAGTCTGCACACAGAGTCCTCACTGCAGAAGAGCTGCTCCACAAACTGCAGCAGACTGGGCAGAAAGAGCTGCAGAGACAATGACCATGATAGAGCAATTGTTGAGCATTTCTGACATATGAAAACCCGAGCAAATAAAAAATTGCAAACATACATGGTTTAAACTCATCTTAACCTTAACACACACTATAACCTTAACTCAGTCCTCATGTTAATCATACCCTTAACCCTGCTAAGTTTACCCTAATCGTTTGTTAAGGGGTTCATACACTGTATGAGTATGTTTTGAAACCTTAGCATCTGTTTACATACTTCATTAAAGTATTATTAAAAACTGAGACTGAGAAAAATTAAGTTTCTTGATTTAACAATTTAAGTTCCCAGGACACGGGCCCTTTAATCATCTGACCTTATGAAGAGCATCTATAGGTGGCGATTCAAATAAAGTGAGGCTGTATGCTGCAATGAAAAGTGATTATCTAGAAAGTTACTCTCTGAGAGCTCAGGGCACACACACTAACCTGCTCAAATTGTCTCATATCAAACATCTCCTTGGCAAATGTCAGAATAAGATCTTGATCCATCCCACTGGTGAAGACCTAACAGTGCAGATAAGGAGTTATCAGAGCAGTCTCTTATATATGCACAAAGGAGGAGATATACACATGCATACACACACCTTTTTCACCAGTTCCTGAGTAAAGCTGGCTGGAAGAGACACATTCTCCCCCAGCAGAAAGGACGAGACCACCTGTAAAAGTAGCTGGCCACAAGAGTAGGACATCCCTGGAGTCTGGACCAGTTCAACCAGCATCTGCAAGATTCAACCAGAAACAACATGCTATTACAAAGTAGCCTAACATGTCAAGTACACCAGGCATGAAAACGGAGAATTCAGACCAAAGCAGGCAAACACATGCCATCATACCTCACAGACAGACTGCGGTTCAGTGATCTTGGCTCCATTTCGATGCTCCACCAGAGTGTGGAAAATGAACAAAATCCTTTCCATGTGCTCACTGGCTTGGTTAGAGCTCAACTTTGGCATCAAGTCTTTCACACAAGCCTAAGAAAATGCGAGAACAAGCACAAAACAAGCCATCAATTTGCGTCTGAACACTCGTCACAGTTTCAAACTGGGGTTTATACATAAACATAAGATATTATATGTGTGTGATATGTAAATGTGTGTATATATGTATGTATATCTATATATTGCCTACATATATACGAATTAGGATATATATATCTCCTTATATATATAATTATATGAAGTGTGTGCCATTTGATGTGTGTGTGTTTAACAGTAGGGTATGTCTGAAGTTGCTTCAGCTACATGTAACGAATCCCACAAAGCCTGAAAAAAAGTTCTCCTTCTCTACATAATTGGAAATAAAGAAATCCAACTCTGGCAAATTTGAAAATCCAAGGTCCCCTCTTTTAAAAGCTGAACAGCATCCCACTGGTACAAAGCAGCAGCATATTTGCTTCAGCTTTGCTACCAAGCTTCCTCTTTTTATATAAATAAGAATTGAATGGCAAAGCCTGAATGTAAAGCACAATAGGTAAAAATAACCATCATAAAACCGAAAGTTTTGGTGTCACACACTCATGCAGGACCAATAAGGAATCCAACTAATTGCAAATATAGGAAAACCCCTGTGTCCCCTTTTTAAAAGCTGAACAGATTCAACTGTTACAAATTGATCGTTACAATATTTGCTGATATACTTTGCTACCAAAAATAAAGATGTCAGTATCTGATGGAACCTCATTTATACAAATGATGCTTAATGTGATGTTGCATAACGCCCTAAACTTCTTTGAAGTTTGAAGTCATTTGCTCTTATTTTCACCAGTACGGTGCTCCAAATGTCTCAGGCTCTCCAGAGCTAAACCAGGGCAGAGTGTCTCAGCAAACCCACCTAGGGTAAGCCTAAGACAGTCACAAATTTGTGAGATTGTGGAGTCTGAAACTCCAGTTTCTTGAAGGCCGGCAATGTGATCCAGGACTGCAAACAGCACGTGATGCTCTTTGTGTTTTTTTTTTTATATTCCCCTCCCCTGTGGTTTTATTCATGTTATCAAGGCTTTGCACAGGTCAACTTGTCACATAACTGGCCACATAGAACACAAGTTAATGTTTCTTCACCTCATCAATAGTGAACCACATATTTGATATTCATTTTTTCATTTTTGTGATTACGTAAAAATTTACCGACATGGCAATTTGCCCAGGATTATTATAGCTTATAACTCTTCTGCAATTGGTTTTACAGTAATAAACAGCAGACAGAATGGTAGTAAAATCTTTATTCATTATTATTTAAATCGCAAAATCGAATGTAGTTCATGCTCAGTCCTCTCTCCTACAAGATGACCACTAAAACATTACCAACTGCTTAATTGCATAGACTGCACTTTTTGTACAAACCCTGGTGATTCAATGCATCACTTCTATATAAGGACCAATATTTAAATAATTATACTGCATTACGTACACTGTGTCTCTCTGTGCATATGACAATAAACACTTACTATAATTCAGTTATTACTGCATAACTAATACGAAGGCTATGTAATTAGAACTGTAAACTTATAAACAGCCCGTGCAGTAGAATGGGTTTTAACCTCCACCCAGAAAACCGCTTTGTGCCCTTAAAGGCTTATAAAGACATGGACTCACTTTGCTGGCACAGGAGTGGAACATGTTGCGAACTCCTTTGCACATCTCAAAGATGAGTTGCCCCACCCCCTGGGCCTTCTGTGGGTGCTCCTCCAGGTCCATGAACATCTGAGTGAACAACGCTTCAAAATCTGGAACCTGAGGTATAAAAGAGACGCATGTGTTTACACACCAACTTCAAAAGCACCGCTAAATACGCTACACTGTGCCTACACCTGGGTCCCACCTTTCTCATCAAAAAGGAGAAACTCTCCGCTGCAAAGTTGCGGATGTGCTCTTTCTTGTGGGTCAGCAGTTTACTGTAAAGACTGAAGAGGGACATGACAATAGAAACATAAGAAGGACATCATCATGTGCTAAATCAGAAACCTCTCATAATTTAATTCCAACATCTACAGTGTCTGTTTCACATGCTGATGCCAGTTTCCTTCTCGCCTGGTTCTTACCTATAGATGTGGTCCATATCCTTGACCATCAGCCTCCAAAGATACTTATACAGGTAGGAAAGGCAGGTAAAAGACCACTCCAGCACTTCTGTGTCCTGTTTTTCCAGCAACGAAGTGATGATCACAAAGAAGTCGGGAAAGTGAGGATAAAAGTCTGTCTGGAGGTCTCGTGCAAGCTGGACCACAAGACTATGGATGTAAAAGGAATAGCAATGGGTTAACACTCCTGCATCACGGTAGTAACATGAACATGCAATCATCTGTCATATAGATATGTAAATGACCTCCGGTCTGATTGGCTGTCCTGTACTGTGCATGAATCATAAAGATGCTCTGGTTGAAACACACCTTATAACTTAAGCTCAACTGGTCAAAGCTTGCCTAGGCTAAAAGATCAGATGTTAGTACACTGGTTTTTGTGACATCACAAAAACAGATAAATGAAAACGTACTGTTTAGACAAGTTTCCATTTTATTCAATGGTGAGCGAATATCCCATACTTAATACACAAAACAGCAAGAAATATTTAATCTTCTCTGACATGAGCCCTTTAATGTACGATGCATGTAACATGACTTCAGTTTAGGGGCGAAGGAGAAACTCACTCCAGAAGAGGTTGGTAAGCTAGGCTGTCCTTCACTGCCAGGTGAGTCTTCAAACTCTCCACTATAGTGTTTTGGTGGAACACCAACATGTTGAAGGACTGACTCTTGCTGTTCACCTCCCTCAGGAAGGTTACTGTAGAGCAAACAAGCAGATACATTAATAGGAGGCATAAACACAATAATAAAAGTAGAATGTAAACATGACGAAAGATTCCTCACAGGTCTGGAAAACAAACATTACTTACTGAAGTGTTCTGTCAGATTCAGGTCCCTCCATTTTGTTAAGCCTTCAAAGAAGTAAGTCTCTACCTCCTTAAAGGGCAACAAGCAAATCAAAATTAGAAGCTTTAGTTACAGATGAGCACCTGGGGTCAGTGGAGGACTGGATTCACAGCCCAGTGTTATACAGGGCTCCGTTTAGTCTTTGCAATGAGCATCATACTCTCTGGATCAGCTCTGGGACATTTAAGTAACTCATATCAAGGAATTAGGTTTAACCCACCTCGGAATAACTTCCCGTCCGATCAATACGATGGATGACATCTATGTTCACATTTGCAAGTCGCTCAGAAAATGTAAGAAACTGTAAGATACAATAAAGAAGATGTTGATATGCAACAGTTTAATTTATTAATTGGCAAAATAACACAATACAGCGCTGAACACTTAATACATCATAACTAACAACAACTACGTGCTGATAATAACTGTGTTTTCAAAAACTCTTTACATTTAATACGGCACGATATTACTATTATTCCAGTTTCATTTAAGTCATGTCGTTCATTTCTGCATGTGCAGAGACCAGCTAGCTACTTCTAGCTCAGCCTGTAAACTTACCCGGTAGGTGTTCTCCGATTTGTGAGACAGAGGTTTGACTTTTAACCTCATCCTTTCTGCTCTTTTGTGTGGCCCAGAAAGCAGGTTAACAAACGCAGAACCTTATAAAAACAACACTGTAAAATTTCAATGGAGGAGAATTGTTGATACGCATGCCGTCTCAGGAGGCCGCCATTTTGAAGTATTTTTCAAAATAAAAGTTTGCATTTTCAAAGTAAAGGTCTCTTCCTGTATACATGTTTTCTTAATTTGTGAAATGTGAAAATAAGCACCTCTGTACATTTTGCTGACTGTTTATTTTAGTTGCAAAAATAAAATAAAGCTGATGTGCTTGGCACATATTGGATTTTATTTATTTACAATAATTTTCCCAATATGTTAAAATAAAATAAAATAAATAAATAATTAAATTGAAATTGGGGGCAAACACAGAAAATGCTATGTCAAAGTTATTTGGCTGTAAAGAATGTGTTAAAAAATTATTTATATATATTTTCAAAGCCCAGGTGCTGCTTTTTTTTTTTACAAAATAAAGGTCCCCATTTTAAGTGAGAGGTAACATTTAGGTATAACTTTTATACTTGCTCATCTGGCTAGTCTGTGGTGAATAATGGTTTGAACACGATTTGTTTTTGTTTTGTTTTTCTACACATGACTGTTCTGAATATTCCATTGACACTTTTTCTTAGGAATTTTCCCAAGAAAAAATTGAAGAAATATTAAATCTGAAGATATTCAAGGTCGTTTCCTGAAGTACAGTGTCGCTAAAGTATCTGTTAATTTGATACAGTAAGTGGAAACCCCATCATCTACTTGCTGTGCAAAAGCATGAGATATGCATGGAATGCCGAGCACTAAATTGAGGGAAGGGAGGTCTGATGGCGAGCTCTCAGCCTGGTGGAGAGGTGTGTTACCTGTCCAAGGCATTTCTGACTCTCAGTAAGACAAAGAGGTCCTCAGAAGTCTTCACTGGCTTCTCTCATCTGGTCACAAATTCAACTGAGTAGATGGTCATTGCTATCAGTGCTTCATATACAGACTGATTCCAGCCTGTGGAAGCTCTTGTAAAGCTTCTGTCTAGATCCTTTAAAAAGGTCACAATGGAAAACCTGGAGAGCCCAGCAAAGGCAGGATCTTTTTCTCCATGGGATTATGTTGTTTTCATATTGATGCTGGTCGTCTCAGCAGCTATCGGGGTCTATTATGCCTTCGCCCAGAGGGGACAGCGCAGCTCCAGGGATTTTCTGGTGGGCGGACGGAACATGACAGCAGTGCCAGTGGCTTTGAGCCTGACCGCCAGCTTCATGTCGGCCATCACAGTACTGGGCACCCCAGTGGAGGTGTACTGCTATGGGGCGAGTTTCGTCCTTACCTGCCTTTCATTTGTCTTGATGGTGGGAATCAGCTCTGAGCTTTTTCTGCCAATCTTCTACAGACTGGGCATCACCAGCACATATGAGGTGAGATGCTAGTGAACTTGCAAAGTACTGTTATAGTATAGTGGGTAACAGGAGAGGGCAAAACCCCAATTTAATTTTAATGTAAGTCAGTGGAGCCATTTTGTGGAGCAGTTTGGAGCCGTTTCTATTGGTCCCCTCACAATGAGATCTCACAGTGTAAACTGCACCTTAGGTGATCAAATGATGCATAACAGTAAATATCAACATAAATGGAGACACATGTTTTTTACTGGACAGCTACAGTGTATTAATGATGAATACATTCGACTCAGTTAAACTAAATGCTTTTATTTCTTTTAGTGTCACTGACCTACATATGTATAATGTCCACTCTTTGCCTTTATTATACGTTTCATTTATTGCATTACACATTTTCAGGAGATCTGCAGGAGTTTTTTTCTACACCTCCAAAATTAGTATTAAAAGTTAGTTTGCATTTTTTGCTTCTCCCAATACTAAACTAGTACTGAACTAGTCTGTACTTTGGGGTTGTCAGTTTTTAATACAGGGAACACCAGCAGCTTCTACTTTTTTGTCCTTTATTTCCTTTCCTTTGTAGCGGTTTCTTGACAGCTTTACATCCTTTCAGAGGGATGGACAGAAACACCTGTGGATGTTTTCAGATCTAGAGCAGAAGAGGAGCTTGGTTTTCTCCTCTCTCTCTCAAAAACAAAAACTTTAAGTGCTGTTGTTTCTGATGATCTACCAGGTCTTGCTTGATTGTTGATCACTAGGTTTAGGCAGTCCTTTTACTTTGACGGCCCTCTTCCATATGGTGGGGAGTGAATCCCCTGGAAAATAAACTTTAGCATTTTGACTGGAGTAATGAAGGGTGGCCCCTTTGCACAGTACTGTAGTTATAGTACAGAAATATCAAGCACTTTGGAAGTATTACAGACACTCCATCAGCAGAACAAAACTAACAAAAGGCAAAGCTATTTGCAAAAATGCTATAATACACAATATTTACATTAAAGTGCTGACGCTTAATGTTGAAATACATTTGATTTATGTTCTATTATGTTCTATCATGTTCATTTACGAAGAACTATATACTATACTATATGCATCATCATTTCCTCATCCAGATATGACATACATTGCAACACATTTACTGATTTCCTTCAACACAAATGTGCATGTTGGTGTAAATATATGTGATTTATGTGGAAAGAATACATATTTAAATAAAGTAAATCCAAGACCATGTTTATAGTGTTTATAGCTTTGAAGTCTATTTATAGAAGCAGACTGAGCTGAAATGCGATGTCCTGTTTACCTGCAGTACTTGGAGATACGGTTCAACAAAGCAACTCGACTGTTTGGGACAGTGTTGTTCATCATTCAAACAGTAAGCACCCTCTGCGGCAGTTTTCTCATTCTCATACTTATATCTAACTGAGAACAGATCTCTGGTTTTATTGAATTAATAGTATCCATCTCACTCATTTCTCAGTTGCTGTACACTGGACTGGTTATCTATGCCCCTGCTTTGGCTTTAAACCAAGGTGAGACATCAGCGTTTGACGTCATTGCACATATATATAAAACGCTTAATTGTGGTATTATTATGGACATGGACATTTCTCTGGTTAGT
The DNA here is from genome assembly GCA_024036415.1 of Prochilodus magdalenae. Taxonomy (NCBI): domain Eukaryota; kingdom Metazoa; phylum Chordata; class Actinopteri; order Characiformes; family Prochilodontidae; genus Prochilodus; species Prochilodus magdalenae. Next base: position 688,535 of record JAMWET010004918.1, read on the forward strand.
CTTATGTGTTACTATTACGGTACACTGAATGTCACTATAGTAGAAATCCCTTGCGTTTAATTTGAATGTGAAACAATACTTAAAAACCTTCTTCATGAAGCAGCAGACAAAGACTGCCTCTTTAGTAACTAAGTAAGGTAAGTGTACCAAGCCATGTAGGGACAAAGTTTCAAAACCTTCATAGAGGTCTAGAATTTGTTTTATTTCTGGAATGTTGAAGCTTCTAGATGTCCTTCAGCAGACAAAAGCCTTTGTTCACCAGTGCACAGTGGCATTGAACAACAGCCAGGGCCACTCTCCCTGGATAAAAAACTAGAAAGTGCAATTCTTAAAGACAATACAGGGTGATTGCACAGCTTAAGCTTAATGCTAGCTGCTTCCAAAAATGAATGGGAGTCTATGGGAGGAATAAGGGATGAATTAATGACACATAGAGAGAGAGAGAGTTTGGGGAACTTCCCTGAGTGAGTACATGCAGGATGGTATCTGCAGGTTAATGAAAATAATAGAGTTGGGATAGGGATAAAAATTAATTTGTGCTCAGATGGGCGTACAGTAGATAGGCGTTTACCTACCACCCCATTCATTCTTAATGGGAAAAAAAACTAATAATAAAAATAACAGTCAGATCAAAGCACATCATTCTCATTTAGACCGGTGATATTCTGATATCAGTAAGTGTGTCACACTGCAGTGCTATTGGGAAAGATGATGAAGGTTACCAGGAACAATACATGATGATAAGTTTAGACTGATATGGCCAATATTTATTAAGCTACACATACAGAAGTAGTGTCCCTCATGATGGCGCCGGGCTGCTAACCCAAACAACATGCCAGGCATGGGGAGGTAGATTCCCCTAATGGTGTCCCACTGCCGTTCTGAGTCACTCCATGATAGTCTGGTTCTATGATGACACCACTGCAGTCTTTGGCGACGCTGATGTGGTACTACAGCCAGTTGCTGTAAGGGTATGCGTGCATGTAGTCCTGTATCATTAAGCCCATAATGCTGACACTAACTGGATGACTCATGGAGGGCATCAGTGCTCGCTGAACATCCACAGTCGTCAGGGTACAGCATTAAGGTTGCTCACATCACATGCACTGCTGAGTGTAAAACCTGTATCATTCACATGCCTCACAATGTCAAACCTACCCACCAAGTTTCATTCCTGTCGTTTGATTCCTTGTGGGTAAAGTTATTTGTTCAACTATTTTTCACAGTGAGTGTAAATCAGGTAACAATAGTGTTGCTCATTGCACAATCACTAACATATTAGTATTATTAACAAATGATTCATACATGTAATTCTTGTTTGCATAACCAGGTTAAGCGAATTCACCAGCTTCCTTTCTGAGTCACCCCATTTAATTCTAAGGGATACAAATGCATGAGAAAGTCAGACCATGGCATTCAAGTGTAGCGGACATTGCACACTAAGTGCACTTGAAGTTTGCAGTGAACTCAGGTCAAGTGAACTTGTCTCTTGTTTGTTCATGACTTAGTCACTGGCATAGACCTCTGGGGTGCTGTGATCTCAACTGGAGTGGTCTGTACCTTCTACTGCACATTGGTAGGTTCACTTAAAGCAGCAGAAATGATCCATAATTGGTTAAAATTGGATTAGTTTGCTTCTGTAGCTTTGTTTGTTGGACTAGGCACTACATTAGAAACAAACTTCACTTAGCAAACTTACCTTTGCTAATCAATATAAGACAAAAGGCATTAATGAGGAATACAGTATTTCACATGCATGTAAAACTGCTCCCGTGTTCCGGCAGGGTGGCCTAAAGGCAGTGGTGTGGACCGACGTGTTCCAGGTGCTCATCATGCTGGCTGGGTTCCTGGCTGTCATCATCCAGGCTGTAGTGGTACAAGGCGGGTTCTCTGTCATCATAAATGACTCCGCCCAGGGTGGCCGAATCAACCTATGGGAGTGAGTTGACAGTTATGACAGACAGCTGTCTGAACACCATGATGTCTGATAGAGTCTTAGTCCGTTTTCCCCCCTCTTTCTTTCTCAGCTTTGATCCTAGCCCTTTGAGGAGGCACACATTCTGGACCATCCTGATCGGGGGTACATTCATCTGGACCAGTGCTTATGGTACCAACCAAGCTCAGGTGCAAAGATATGTGTCCTGCAGATCCCTATTCCATGCAAAAATGTGAGCACCAGGCCTTCTCCTTGCAACACCCATTAAGTGCCATTACAATTATAACAGATGCAGTATTAATTAACAATGTCTATATTTACTTCTAGGTCTCTGTACGTGAACTTGCTGTCTCTCTGGGCTATTAATCTGTGTTCAGTGTTTTGTGGACTGTGTTTGTACTCAGTTTATAAGAACTGTGATCCATGGATGGCTCAAAAGGTGTCTTCTCAAGACCAGGTATTGCTGAGAAGGTCTGCAATTACTATATAGTTAAATTACCACCATTTTTTCCATGATGAACCATGATTAATAAATTCATAACACTCACTGAATGGATCTGGCACACCATACATACTCTTACCTTCCCATTTACTATTCATTGTTTGGTTGGAAGCTGATGCCATACCTGGTGCTGGACATCTTGAGGGATTACCCAGGTCTCCCTGGCTTGTTTGTGGCTGCAGCCTATAGTGGGACCTTGAGGTCAGATCTCAATAACCTCTTTTCAGTCTGGAACTAGACTTGTTAAAACGTTAACACTACTATTGTTATGCATTTGTTACTATCTGTGTGCATGTTCTTGCATCGGATGCTACAGCACAGTGTCCTCCAGCGTGAATGCATTAGCTGCAGTGACGGTTGCAGACCTGATAAGACCATACTTGAGCTTGTCTGAGCAACAGCTCTCCTGGGCATCAAAGGGACTGAGTAAGTAAGAACAGCATAGCTATAAGAACATCGAGCTGCTATTCTAGCAACAGCTAATGTCATATATCCAACCCCAGGCATTTTCTATGGAGCAGTGTGCATCGGGATGGCTGGCCTTGCATCACTGTTGGGAGGGTTGCTACAGGTTGGTCACTTTCAGTCAACAGAAAATGCTGATTTGGAATCGAGGTTTTCCTGACTTCTGTATGTATACCTAAGGGCGGATATAGAACGATTGGACATATAATTTGTTAAAACAGATGAATGAAATAAATACTGTTGTTATTTATTAGAGTCTGCCTTTCTTTACAGGCAGCTATCAGTATCGTTGGCACCATTGGTGGACCTCTTCTGGGCCTCTTCACTTTAGGCATCCTGTTCCCCTCTGCTAATTCCAAGGTCAGTTGAACAAATAATGCATTGTCCCGCTACCAGCTCATGAAGGCAGAACAGGTATGGCCATGCAGAATAGCATCATGGGAGCAGTAAGAGAGACTTAAACATGTAAACATGTAAATAAAGGTTCATGTAAATGTGTTGCTTGTGCTGTTCTATAATAGGCTGTGGGGCTGTTTGATTGGGTAGTGGTGCAGTGTTGGTGCTCACTGACATTTAGAGTTGTATAGCTCTTGATGACCAGCCTGCTGTACGGTAGACTGGCAGTCTCCAGTGCTGCTGTGTTCAACAAACAGTTTTTACCTAAAGTACTGTTTCCTTCGTACTCTTAGTCTACTGCAGGGACTGCATGGAAAGACTCAGTGGTAAACGGGTGAAGAGAACCAAACCTGGGTGAGGACTACAAGAGAGTGGCTCCTAGCTAAAAGATGGAAGTTGTATTGCTATTGACATGTGTGCTATCCTGGCTGTTATGTAGCCAGACGGCCCTCTTTGTTTGTAGGCAGCAACCCTGCACCACTACCCCACTAACCAGCCCCACAGCCTTGTACAGAGTACCACGAGCAACATATACACACTACACCAAATCCTCCAGTCTCAACTATTTGCTTGTTTCAAGTCTTTCTTACCATGGCTGTGGCCTTACCCATGATGCTCCATGGGTAATGCCACAGCTTGAAAAGTACACTTAAGAGTTTGACCCTCATTCTACTAAAATGTCAGAGCGAGGAATAAGACCAGGAGAGGAGCAGCTTGCTGGATGTAACAAGGCCAGCCATAATGTATCATTCTTTGTATTTCGTTTATTTGCAGGGAGGATTGGCTGGGCTGGTTATTGGACTAGTCATGTCACTTTGGGTGTGTATTGGATCCCAGATCTATCACCCTCTCCCAGAGAGTACCAGACCACTTGCTCTAGAAACACGTGACTGCAACTTTAGCGTGGCTGAGAACTGGACTTACTCTACCCAGACGGAGAACATCACCTCTGCCCAGCAGGACCAACCCCTGGAAAGGTGGTTCCCTGAGATAAAGATGCTATGGCTTTACCTCCTGTCTGAACTCTGTCTAATGAAACTAACAGCTGAACTATATGTTGCTTTTACAGGCCATTCCTGGCGGATAAGTGGTATTCCCTTTCTTACCTGTATTTCTGCCCTATGGGGACGTTAGTTACCGTAGTTGTGGGGCTGACTGTAAGTTTGCTCTCAGGTAAGAATTACTGCTCATCTTCTACCACTCAGACGAACGCTTTCTATATGTGTGAAAGCAGTCAGGCATTTTTATCTTGCCTTGTGTTTGCATACTTAGGAGGTAGGCAGCTAAAACTGGAACCAGGCCTGACCGTCATAAAGGAGGATTTAACCTGCTACAAGCTTTACAAGATGCTAAAGAAAAAGGTAAGTGTATTTTTAATGGCCTAAAACAAACTTTCTTTACAAAAAGTGCATAGTATGTCTTTGTTTCTTTGTTTCCAGGCCTACGCAGATAAACTTGACTTGGTTGGGAAGAAAGAGAAGAAATCTGGTGAAACCAACTTTGCATTTTGTGATGTTGAGCTAGATATCACAAAAATTCAGCCCCACAGAGCTCTTGCATAGAGTTCTCCAGTTTACCAAAGAGAACCAAGCTCATCTTTTTTTATGTACAGGCTGTGTTCCACTATGCCACAATGTGTAACTAAACAATATACACTATATGGACAAAAGTAATGAGGCGCCCATCTTCATTACTGAATTCAGACGTTTCATTCAGTCCCATTGGCACAGGTGTATAAACTCAAGAACCTAGTCATGCAGTCTGTCTTTACAAACATTCATACAAAGAATGGGCCTCGCTAACTTCATGGTGTACGCTTCCATAGTGCAGTAGCTCCATGCAACCGTTACTTCACCAACCACAATGCCAAAGCCTCGGATGGAGTGGTGTAAAGCACATGACACTTGACTCTACTCTGTACTCTGTAGTCCACAAAGCCAGGTTCATAAAGATATGGTTGGGTAAGCTTAGTGAGGAATATGTTGACTGGCCCAAACACCTTTGGAAGAACTAGAACGGAGATTGTGAGCTAGGACTGGTTTTAAACACCTCATCTGACCTCAAAAATGCTCTCCTCTACAAATGGGCAAAAACTCCTACAGGCACACTTCAAAATCTAGTAGAATTCTTCCTAGCACAGTGAAAGCTGCTATAGCTGCAAAGGTGGGAGTAACCCAGTATTAAAGAATATGTGTTTAGAATGTCACAAAAATATATGTAAATATATTGTGTAGGTGTCCCAATACTTTTGTCCATAATGTATATGAATAAAATACTAAAACAGCAAGGACCATGTCAAAACTGTGGGCAGCTGGACAAATATGGACCGGTCTCTGTTTGGGTCATTTGTTTTGATGGTGATATTTGTTAAAAATGGCACCACAATAAACTAAATGTATTGATCATTTAAACTGTGTGGTCATTGCGGATAAATTGAAGCAAACTGGAAATGTAAATAACCAACAAAAAAAGGTTTACAAATCATTTAAGCCCCTGTAAATGTAAATAGTGCTAACACAACATATGGAATGCTGAATCTGAGAAATGATAGTGTTTATTGAAAAATATATGCCCATTTTGCTTCAACAGCAACAAGGTTCTGGGAAGCCTGAAGGAAACTAGTTAAAAATTCTTTGTTTGAAAACGGATTTCCTCAGCGACTGTTCATAATATCATTAAAAGAGAATCAGAATTCAGAGACTTCAGAGAAATCTCAGTATGCAAAGGTCAAGCCTGAAAACCAGTACTGGGTGGCCATGATGTTCCCTCAGGCAGCACCGCACTGAGAACAGAGACGGTCCTTTAGTGGAAATCACTGCATGGTCACCGGAACGCTTCCCATGGCTATAACCTGCCAGCACAGTTTGTCGACGCATCTACAAATTTAGGTTAAAACTTCATGCTGAGAAGATACCTGATCTAAGCAGATCCAGAAACGCTGCCTGCTTCTTTGGGTCTGAGTGCATGTAAGGACGACTGAGGTGAACAAATCAAAACTTGAATTAATTTTAAACATCATGGATGCCATGTCCTCTGGGCTAAAGAGGAACTAGTGTTACTGGTGCACAGTTTCAAAGCCAGCCTCTGTGATGGTATGGGCTGCATTAGTGCACATGGCACTACAGGAGAAACAAAAAAGAGTCATAACACATTCAAACCGCACCATCACAGTGTAAAATCCTTTAATAGAATGACGGAAAGACGAGCACTTGTCGTCTTAGGTCTTCTTAGGGCAATGTTCTACATAAACCGCTGCGATCAGTGCCATCTGAAGTGTACAGTGCCTTTTGTATATTCATATAGAGCAGCTTCATATCCATAATCGTTAACACAGTAATAATGCTAATATAAATGTTTTATTGATTATATTGATTTTGTGCTTTCTACTGTATTAGAAACAGTAGTGCTACATCTGCTTGTCTCCCTGCATGCCTGCCGTATTCTATGTCAGCCTAACAGAAACGCTGTAAATAAACTGAAAACAAACGCAGGGGTGCACTGCAAAGTGCACTGAAAGAACTTCAGCTTGGGACATTTATTTGTTACTGATGCACCCTATCAGGTCTTAAACACAAGCACCAAGGCCTCACCTTAAAGCAAAAGGCCTCAGGAAATAAAAAAAGATAGAGGAATTACCATGTGTTTAAGCTGATACAATATTGTTTCGACATTTGTTCTCTAATCATTCTGGAAGCTGAGATCTTTAAACTGAAAATGAAAGCTTTTTTCTTGCTCATCTGTGACTATGCAGCTCAATTCAATAGATCTGCACACAGCGGATGTACAACAGACGTTGTACAAGGTTCGAAGATCCAAACACCAGCCTTGTTCCTCTATGCAATCATTAGGAAAGCCCAGGCCGGTTCATGACAAATGATGCTGTTTGGTTGATCAGTGGATACGGGGGATATGTAGCGCATTTGCTTTTCACTGGAACTGGCCCATCTTTAGGTAGCAAACAGCACTGTTTCTGTTATTGATGACAAGACACATTATTAAAATATGCTTTTATTACTGTACTAGCTGCTGTCCAGCTTTAAGCACAGATACATGGCAGTTATTTAAGAGACAGACAGTACAGCTACAAAAACCTGAAGTCCAACCTGACAAATATAACAACCCGTTTTGGCAGTGCATTAAATTGGTGCCATAATAAACAGATAATATGAATCACTGAAATTTTATTTGGCTTACCACTCAAAATATAACAAGACTTGATCGGCCAGATTGATCTCCACAATACAAACACACATTACATGTCAAACAGTCCACAGCATGAAAAACATAGTCCCAACTGTAACACTGGAACATCAAAGCTGTACAGTCACTGGGTTACATTCGATTTTAGAATGGACTAAAAGGCCTGTCACTCAGACCGCAGGCTTTTACACTTCCATTAAGTGTCTTAAATGAGTGTGTTTTCCTCTTTCATTCCATATTATAGGGCATCATTGCTCCGAATCGTAATAGCGTTTCTTCATGGCTCTGTACTTTCTAAGGAAGTAAAGGGCCTCCAGTTCTTTAATCACAAACTCCCCTCGATCAATCAGCTTTCGGATCTTCTCAGGGTCTGTCACATCTTTGTTCTTCATGAAAGCTGTTTTTAAGCGCTCTCTGAAGTACACAGTGCCTTTCGGGTATTCCCTTCCCAGATAGAGAAGCTTTGAAATACAAAACAATGTGAATCTGATTCTGCAGTTTCTACTGTATTACAATAAAGAACAAATGATAAAAATAGTACATGCTTATTAAAATTACTCTCACATTTTTGTACAGTCTGACAACTTCTCCCCTCAGTGGGTTGCTCATCTTCTTTCCACGTTTCTCAAAACTGTAAAAGGATTTCTTAAGAAATAAGAAGACAAAACCAAGACCAATCAAATCACTCTCTTGGCACCTGTCCTTTCAGACCATCATTGTTTACATCACACGGTGATCCTGGTTAGGGCTCTTTCTGCTATATTTTAGCTTAGCCCTTTTAGAGGAGGTGGATTAGACTCCTGAAAATAAAATGGACGGGGTAATCGGCCCTGAAACATCAGTAAACCGACTATCATTCACTTGTATATCAGAAATATTCCTTCACGCACCGTGAAGCGTCTCTGCAGGTCATAAACACTCACCTTCTCTTGAAGTTGGTTGTCAGTTCCGGGCGGGCGGGGCTCTCTTACAACCACGTGACCACCAAAAGCGCAGCAACTGTTCAAATTAAAAGTCTCTGAGAAAAAAAAGGGGTTTAGGATCACATTCTGATAAAGGCTCAGTGTAGGATTTCAGTTCAAAACTTTTTTTATTTGTGGAATTCAACAATTATCTCCTCCTAGTCCGCAGAATTATGCACTGTTTAGGGCAGAATTGGAAATAAATATATAAGCTTGAGTACAAAAAATAGAGTACAATACTAACAGGTATTGTAGACAGAAAAACTCGTTTAAAAAAATGCATGCCAGCACCATACGTCCATGTTTTCCCATGGGACTGCTAAAGACTTATTTTGATGGGACTTTTACGTTTAAGAAGTAAAAAAAATACTGCTGTTCGGGCAGTAACTGAATTGCGCATGCGCGGTTATCTTCTAGCTTCACGCTGCTCAGTTTGGCGCCTTGATGAAGCTTGAACTTCTGATTCTTAGCTAAAGTATGTTTTCCTGCTGTTTTCGTGTTGCTGCAAGAGTTTGTTTGATAAGCTTACAAGACTGTTAGCGTTAAGAAAGCCTCGTGTATGTCTTCAGTTTTGTGTTTTCCTTTAATACTATAGAAGAAACCGTTAGCATCGGCTAGCTAACTAGCTAGCAGACTGAGGAAGGTAAGTAGTGATGGTATGCACATTTAAATATTAGCTAATGAGTTTGTCTATGAAGTGTCCTGACAGTGAAGCAAACAGAACTGTCGTTAAAGCTGACATGCATCTGTGAAGAATGGTTGCAGTTAAATGTGTATGGCTTGCTGGAAGTTAGTTAGCTGGATGCTGAAGTTGGCTTGCTGTTCGCCAGCTGCTTGTAGAAATAGCCTTTTAAGGTGGAACGGGACAGTTCCAACAAGAAGCTGCCGAGTAAGAGTCTCACTGCACACACCAAACCTTTGTCTTGGCTTGGCTTTAATGTAACAGGATTTTATTAGGGGAGCCCATTCTTTACAGCTTGAAATGTTGAGTACACATGGGCCATTCTCTTTTTGTAGCCTTCTCATATACACTTTACACCACTGTCAGGTATGACCCCGAGCAGAGAAGGCATGCCCTCCCTCATTGACAAGACCATGAGGATGAGGAGGGAGGAGCAGGAGCGGCAGGTTGTCCTGGCCTGGGCTGTTCTGAACGTGTCTCTTGCTGGGATGATTTACACAGAGATGTAAGTGAATGCCACAGAGCAAATAAATGCAAGCAGTAAATGATAAATGATATGAGATGTCTGTAATATATCATAAAATCTTATGTTCTTCAGGTCTGGGAAGCTGCTCAGTAGATATTACAACATAACGTACTGGCCAATCTGGTACATTGGTAAGTTTATATTAATATTGTTTTATTGTTAGATTTGTCAGGGCTCTAGGTCAACATCAAAACTACGAGTCTGAAGGAACTTAAATTTCTCTGCTCCACCTTAAATGTTGCAGCATTTACTTTCTGGTGCTGACGCTCATCTGCTTATTCATTAACTACACGTTTAAATTGTCCTGTTCCACCTTAAATGGTGCAGGATCTACATTCTGGCACTCACATTCAATTTCCTACTTGTTAACTTTGTGGTAAACTTTTAAGTTCTTTTGGACTTCCAGCAGTTCTGTTAACTTCCTGTATATTGTCATAGGCTTATATGGTTTGTATACCAAACTGATACCAAAGGCTTAGCTTACTTTGGCCCTTTGTTAACCTCTGGGAGGAGGTGTTTCCTCAGAACAGAAACATGGAGGTATTTACCCCTGGGAGGAGTTGCCTCCCTCTAAACAGAAAGTATTTACGACAGGACTTTAGTTAAATGCAGCAGCAATCAAATTTACAAAATCGGGCCAGTCACCGAGGCAGTGGCAGAAAAGCTAACAGCCACTTTAAGTCCCAGGGAAGAGAGGTGGGGTTAGGGGTCAGGGTAGAGGGTTTAATAGTTTGCAAACTGAAGATGTTGCAGGCAAAGAATGGAAATTATATGAACCTAGGTATGAAATATTTCCAGATGAAGATCCACATTAATGACTTCAGTAAATCATGTCTTTAGCAGGTTTAAGATAAACTGCAGTTAAACCTGATCTACAGCACCTTCTAGTGGTCAGTGTGTGATTTTAAATGGCACAGCGGTTGGGTACTTTTTAAACTGCCACTCTCACGAACACAGACATTTTTAAGAACCCACCTGTATTGTTCAGCTTTAGGTTAGGAAAAAAACACAGCTCAGCTAATGATGATGCAATGGCCTTAACATGTTGTCTATGCTCTTCCAACTGCAAATTCATTTTACAGAACTAGCCCTGGCCTCCTTGTTCAGCCTTAACGCAATCTTTGATTTTTGGAAGTACTTCAAATACACCATGGCCCCATCCACCATTGCCATTACTCCGGAGCAGCATCATCTTCTTGGCCTCCGCAACTCTGGTAATTATGTCTGACCAATAAGCTAATAAATGCTCTGTATCGATCTCTGGCCCCTAAAAGCAGATGTCCAGTATGGTTGGGTGACACTCGATGAACAGGTTATTGCTGAAGTTAGCTGAACACCCAGGGCTCTAGACTAACTTTTTGAACTGGTTGCACTGGTGCGCCTAACGTTTTTTCTTAGGTGCACCAGCACCAAAGTTAGGTGCACCCAAATTTTGAACTGCATCACATTCAGAACAGCAGTTTTACATGTTCACCTTTTTTTTTTTTTTTTTTTTTTTTTTTTATCGCTGCCCATATAGGCAATATTGACTTGTAAATGATTAACTAACAATGTGGTCAGCATAAAGTTCTTTATTTGAAGCACAATTCTACAAGAAAGGTAACACTTGGGCAGTGCATTTGTCGGGCATGTAATGTGTTTGATAGATGCGTTGTGCTTTTTCAGCGCTTCAATTCTAAATGTATTAGAACCAGTCACAAACGCACTACTGCCGGCCATGGTCTTCCCACACTCCTTACAGTCAGTGCAGGCTGTGACTCGGAGTCGATCGTATGTGGCTAGTTATCTGATCTGATAACCAACACTCTGACACGGAGCCATCAGCCTCCCAAGTTAACTTAATTTTCGAACGGACCAGGCCTGAACTTAACATTCTTAACCAAAATGTTGTAAATCATTCTTTTCGCCGTCTCTCGTCATCCGCAGCTACACCCGCTCTGTTTACCTGACGGGCCTAGGCTACTCACCACTCTGTCTGACTGCTAGTGTTGTGTCGTTCGCGAACGATTCGTTCGAATGAACGAATCATTTGAGTAAACGTACTGAACCGAATCACTTCCTCAGCTGATTCGATTCAGCAGCGACCGTGCAGGCCAGCAGGGGAACAGCGCTGTGGTCTGTGAATCAATGAATCACCGCGAATCTGGTGGCGGAGACTCTTATTGCGAGGGAACTGTGCTTGCTCAGTGATTCGTTCACTGAACTGAGGGCTCCCGTTCACTCACTGATTCGTTCACTGAACGTACTGACACTGTGATTCACATTCTCGCTGCCACCCAGAGGACTGTTGCTGAGGACGGTATTTACGTCCCGCCCTTCACTATCTTTGATTGGTTTAGACCACGAAATGGGCCTAACGTGTGTCTGTTTTTAACCACAGGGAGACTTTCAGAGGCGCGAAGGCTTTTTCCTTTTTTCCCCTATCGAACGGCTGGTCGCACTGGTGCGACCTCAGATTTTTTTTTGTCGCACAATTGAGAAATTAGGTCGCATGTGCGACCAAACTGGTCGCACTCTAGAGCCCTGACACCAGTCCCTGGCATGATTAGATTAAAGATTAGATTCCTTGCAGTTTTGTGAGAAAACATTACCACGGGGGCACACTGGGCAGCTTTCACCTCACAAAGGTCTGGGTTAGGTTCCCCGGCCAGGCAACCCAGGACTTTCTGTGTGGAGTTTGCATATTCTTCCTGTGTCTGCGGGTGCCTCTGTTGCCTCCAGGCGTGCGTGCGAAAGACAATTTCTATGTCTGTGAATGTGCATGTCTAGTTTCTGCTTTGTGTCTCAGTAGGATAAGCAGTCTAGATAATGAATGAATGCATGAATAAGTAATTTTTCAAATAGGTTTGGCAAATGGCAGTATAAAAGTGAATTGACTGTTTTTGGCATGTTACACCACAAAACAATCAAAGCAGATCTTAAGCAAAAATAACATAAAACATGTAGAACATAGATTTAAACCAATGCACTCTTTCTGGACTGCAGACAATTGAGTAAGCTATTTTGTCATGTGTAGGAATTCAGGCCTCCCCACCCCTGAAGCCAGAGAAGAAAGAACCTCCAGTCCCCTCCCAATCCTCTCCCCTCCAGGGACAGAATGTGCTCAGTTTTAGCCCTGCACGGCCCCCCAGCACCAGCCCAAAGTTCTCCCCCACCTGTGTGTCTGGATACAGCCCTTCTCTGAGCAACCCATCCTCGCCTGGCACTGGGGGACCCTTTTCTCCATCCATGGCCTTTGGCAAGGTTTGTGCACTTAAATATGCAGATTTCTCTGGTTGTTATACAGAAATATTATTATTATTATTATTATTATTATTATTATTGGAGTACAATTTTCACTGAAATACGTACATGCATCTGTGTCTTCAGGTACTGAACTACAGTCCATCTACCAGCCCTTCTCCTTACCCCAGTAGCTTGGGCCCAGTGGAGGGCACCAGCCTGCGGGCACGCTACCGGACCTCCCCCTCTGTCTTTAGTTCTCCAGGAGGGAAGGAGGATTACATGGATGACCTTAAGAGCCTGGAGAAGTTCCTTCGCACAGAAGAGGAGAAGAGCCATCGAAGTCAACTTGGTAACAGCTCATGTTGTTAAATTGACGTCAAATGCAATTTGCTTATGTGGGTTCTGATAATGTATCTGTTAAAATGGACAAAAGTTGTGAGCTAATTTTAGGCTTTAAGGTGCCATTACAGTGTGTGTGATGTTCCGTCAGAAACCACATAAATAATTCTGTTTCTTTTACTGTCTGACCTCATGCTACCAGTGTAAATGTTAACCTCGGAGATATGTGTTTGACTGTTCATCAGGGAGTCCTGAGTCGGCGTCTCCATCACACAGTCCAACGTTCTGGAATTATAACCGTTCAGTGGGAGACTATGCACAGAGCTTGCGGAAGTTTCAGTATCAGCCCGCCTGTCGCTCACAGGCTCCCTCTGCTCACAAAGATGAAACTGAGCTGGGTTCCAAACAAGCTGCTGAGGAGGTAAATCCTACATTTTTAACCTCAACTTTGCCCACTGAACTACACAGGGGTGGTATGGTGTTTGATAAGCATTCATACATACATCACTTCAGGTCTAGGGTAAATGTTAACGTTATTTAAAGCGGTTTATCTCTGCAGGAAGTGTGATTCCGCCTGTAAAGACACTATCTAACAAATGAAACAAGGGTATCTTTTAGTGTATGTGGAACATTATAGGTTTGGTTCCACTTCTTATTCCTTTCCAGGGATTGTATTGATCTGTTAGATTCCAGCAGCAGATTAACTGAAGCAGGTATTGGCTTTGGAAATTGTTAAGCTAACACACTCACACATGCCACAAACTGCGGTACTTTGTATTTAGAAATTTAATGAATGAAATTAGTTAATTGTACAGAAATGTAAGTGGTAAATCCAGTGTTACTTTGCCTTATAACAGTTTATATGTACATGGTATATATATATAACCAGTGGAAACCTCTTTTTTTGGCCAAGCTAGCGTACAGTGTCTTAGATATCGGTGTGTATTCATAACTAGTTTTAACTAGGGCTGTGTAGCTTTTATGTACTTCATACATGTGGTTTCTATTACTACTACCAATGTAAAAGATTCTGACTTGGTCTTCATTTAGTATTGTGTGTGTCAGGCTTTAGAGTTATCTCTTGTTATTCAGGTCTGGGCGCGAATCACAACCAGTCGTGTGGTTACTGACAGCATCGACAGCTGGACTGCCAAATTGAGAAATGTAGGTTTGATGTTTTTGTTATTTACACTTGGTAGTATATTGCTAAGCATTTTCCAAATGGTGCACCATTTCCCATTTATTGACAATGTTGTGTTTTTCTCATATAACAGTGGATAAATGACACCATTCTGGTGCATCTGGTGAAGGAGATAGATTCTATCAATAGCCAGCTGAGAAGAATGGGCTGTCCAGAGCTCCAGATAGGAGGTAAAGATTTCACATGACATGGTTGTTTTTCAGTGTGTTTATTTATTTATTTATTTATTTATTTATTTTTTCTTCACTGTTTGTTAATTCCCTATGTTTTTCAGAGGCCAGTATCAGCAGTCTCAAACAGGCTGCTGTAGTCAAAGCATCTGCGATCCCCACCCTCAACGCCATAGTGCAGTACCTGGACATCACACCCAACCAGGAGTATCTTGTAGAGAGGATCAAGGGTGATTATCATTGGATCTCAGAACTTTATATATAGAAATGAGTGTTGGTGGGATGCTTCTAATCACCTTTTTTTTTTTTTTTATATATATATTTCTAATAAGGTTTAATGTTCATCTGAGATTTCCAGAAGTTCTCCATGATATACTATGAATATTAAAGAACAGGAATAAATGTTTATCGATATGTGAAATGAGTTGAGAGGCAATGCTTGCTGGTTCAGAATTTTTAATATCTGTCTGCTTCAGAACTTGCCCACAGTGGCTGCATGAGCTCCTTCCGCTGGAATGGAGGAGGAAACCTCAAGAACAGAAAGTGGGACACAGACCTCCCAACTGATTCTGCTGTGAGTTTCACATTTTTGTTTGAATGGAATTGGTTTGTGTGCTAACTGCAAATGCCAGGCATACAGGTTTAAGTGGAAGAGCCTTGGAAGACATTTCAGTAGGGGTGCTCCACATATGAATATGTAATTTGCTGATGAATTAAAAATTAGATCTTTCGACTGACACAGATCTTTACAGAGAGTAATTACAGCAAGTAACTGTGAGCTCCATTTTTGCTTGCCCTAATGCACATATCAGAGTCCTGTCCTTATGAAAAGCACCTCAGTGTTCTGCCTTGTTAAACTCACCTGATTCAGCTTATACGCTCATTAGGTTTGTCTATAGGAACTGAATTTGGAGCATTGGGTGAAGGAAACCCTCTTATAGCTGCGCCCCTGAAGAAAGCCAGTTTAACATGTCTGTGCTAATGCTTGTAAAAATTTTTTTGCCTAAATACAGAAAAAAGAACAAAAAGTACATATTAAAATTCACATTTAATCATGTAGTAATGTAGCAATTAACCAACAAGACATCGGTAAGTGTCTGAATATGTTAACTGCTAATAGACTTACCTTTCAGAATTAGCAGATATGTATTTGTGGTACCTCTGACTTAAATGGCAAATGATGCACCAAACTCATTTCAACAGGAGTGACAAAAGTGTATGTCAACAAAGTTTTGAATCTGCTTTAAGTAGTGTTGTTTATTAGAAGTATATAGTTCTTTAAAACCCACCAAACTGAGCTGAAATTTGGTGCACCTGTTAGACTATAAATCTTCTACATCCCTACATCTGTACGTCATTACATTGCACGCTGACACCTAGCACTCTTTTCTTTCCACAGATCCTTATGCATATTGTCTGTACTTATCTGGACTCCAGGCTTCCTCCCCATCCAAAATACCCAGATGGGAAAACCTTTACATCTCAACATTTTATCCAGACACCACACAAACCTGGTAAGGCCATATGGAGTCCGGCAATACATCATTACATAGACTGTTGCATTTTTTTAAATTAATGATTTTATTGATGACACAGATTTAATTGTGCACATGTGCTTAAACAGATCTTTCCAACGAGAACCTCTTCTGCATCCATCAAAGTAGCACCAACCCACCTCACTATCAGCTCATCTATCAAGGCCATATCTATAGCCTTCCCAAGGTACGGTATGTTCCCACTACACCTAAAAATGCAGCTATGGATTATTACCTGAATAAATCTGACTCATGCTTGGCACGATGCTGTTTACAGGGCAGAAATAACTTGTTCCACACGGTCCTTATGTTCCTTTTCATCATCAAAACCAAGGAATCTGGGATGCTGGGGTGAGTGCTGATTTAAATCTCTCCTGGCAGCTGATATGACTCGAGTCATTTTCTCAGTGGTCAGAACTGGGCTCTAAATGGGCTATTTGTATTTTTCTCTACAGGAGAGTCAATCTGGGGCTTTCGGGAGTGAACATTCTTTGGATATTTGGGGACTGATATCAGCATGTTTCAACTAAGTAAACTGAACACTGAAATGGTCACTTGAAGAGCAATATATTGCACAAGTCTGTATGTTATTACTAATTTGATATTAGATATTTTTGCTCTTAGAATTTCAAGTGGCGATGCATGCTATGGAAGAACATGCACAGTGCTTTGGTTCCTTAACCAGGAACTGTAACTGTAGCCCAGCATGAGGCACTGACATTATTTTAGGTGATGTACAGAATGTTTTTAAGCTACGACACAAAGGAAACCGTTAACAGCTTAGATTACAGAGTTAGTACAATAAAGAAATCGGCTCTTTTCTGCCGTTGTACATAATCCGCATGTTGTACTGCTTTGTTCGATACAGAGCAATAGAACTTTTTGCTTTTGAATGTGTGTAAAGTGGTGTCCTTTTTTTAATATATACAAATGTTTATTTGGGCTTTAGCTGGTTGTGTGTTCTAGGTTCCTTGTGTTTTTGCTTTTTGTGTCTATACTTTTGCCTATATCCTTAACACAAACCTCATAATACATAAATAGAAAACACTGAGCGCACATGAAACCCAACTGAATTCATTCATTTGGAATGGAAACTCCTCATTCCTTTCAGTGGTTGCTGGTTATGCCACCTTGGGAAGCTCCAAAATAACAGCTTGTTGTGCTGTAAGCAATCAGCCTCGTACACCAGCACTAAGAATCTTTGGCACAGAGTGGGCCATTCAGGGTTTGATTGTTTACCAAAGTGTTCAAGTAGCTGGCTCTAGTAGTAGTGAAGGTTCCAAGAGGGGGCAATTATTTTATTTAAACTGTAGATCGTTTTGCTGTGTATATAATTGAGATTGGCAAGGATATTTTCTAGTTACAGTGTATGAATGCAGTAGGTAAGACCAGTTTGTATATGTTAAACAGTGCCAAATGATGCATTCTGGTGCTAGAATGCCCTATACTGTGTTACCTCTTTAACTTGAAGAGCCTATCCTGCATTTTTTTAGTTATGGTTTTGCATTTTGTTCTTAAGAGATTTGTGTTGGTTAATGTACCAAAGAAAGTAATCTCTCACATTTTTACATGGCCATTTTCCAACCTGTTTTTTTTATTATTTTTGTGCTTATATGTGTAAATAATGTCTCTGATTTGGCTGCGCTGTGTTGCTCCCTTGCCAATTTTCCAAAAAGCAGTCTGGGCTGAAACACCTTTAACTCGGCTGTGAACAGGCAGAGCTAAACTGTTGTAGACTGAATAGCAGGATGTATCTAAATAATTAGGTTTTTCATTTCACAGCTTATTTTCCTGTGTGTGGACTGGAGAGTAAATAGTACTTTTTAAACTGTAAAATGTTTACATATTGTATCAAATTCATTTATTACATAAACAATGAATTTTAGATTTTTCACGATTAGGGCCTATTAAAGGAATGACGGGTTCTACATACCTATGGCAGCATATCTTCTGTGTTTGTCAGAGGATCTTTTACTACATCATTGTTGCATACAGTGTGCAGTGTTGTCATCTTCAGTAAAGGGCTTCTGTTCTAACCTGTTGGATTTCTGCTGGCGAAAAGAGGCTTTTATATTCTCTACAGGCCCTGTGTGGAGAACAGGTGGGAACATTTTGATTGGGAGTGAACAGTAATAAATGAAACAGGTTTTTCAGAGTGTTGTGTGTTTTGTCCATCTTTGTTCGGCTTCTGCAGTCTGGACTGTGCTTTCTACAGTTACGGGGGTTTTCTGTACGAGTGATTAGAACGTTATTGCTCTAATTACTCAGTTAAATACTATACTGCCACCAAGTGGTAAAACAGTAATGCACTGGCAATACTGCTCTGCACGTCTTGGTGGCTTCCCTGCTTGAACTCACCCCCTGCACTTCTGCAACGGCTTGTTAATGAGCTGATAGGTTGAATCAGGTGTGTTGGGGAGCAGGGAAAGCACTGAAATGTGCAGGGCAGGGTGGCTATAGGAGCAGAGTTGGGAAACACTGATCTATAAAGCTGTGGCTGCATTATTGTGTTTTACCACGTGGTGGCGGTATGGTATTCAAGTGAGAAGGTAAAACAGTAAAGGTTAAGCCAGGGTGTTGTGCTGTGTTGCTGTGGTTTGTTCAAGTTTAATAATTTCTGGAACTTGATGATTTCTCCTTTCAGCTATTAGCTGTGATGGCTCCATTTGGGTGATTTATGTAATGTCTGAGCCTTTGAAAGCTTGCTGTGGATATTTTTTACCTTGTACTTAATAACTTTTGTTTGGTGATTGTTGTAATGGAAATAACTGATGGTTTTTTTTAATTAATATAAACATTCTGTACAATTAGTATAATATTCTGACAAATGATTGAAAAACAACCGATACCATTTTTTAAAAGTGCACTTTGTATAATTATTTAAAACATTACATCTGAAATAGTTATTACGTGGCATTCAGAGGAGTAGTATAGATTTTTAAAAGCATGGAGGTTGGAGATCATACAGGTACTTTTTTTTTCTAGATGTTTGTGTTTTTAAATTGAAAAAAATCCCAGAAACAGCAACATATTCAGGATTTAATCTAATCCAGAAGCCAACAGGCTGTCCAAAAAGTCAGTGCACTGTCTGCATGTGGTTCCATTGTAACCCCTCTAATCCCCATTGATGCAACATGTAAAGAGCGCTGCTTACCTATTTTATTCCAGTCATGTTTTTTAAAGGGCCTTTATTATTAAAAAGGTGTTTTTTTTTTTTTTTTAAATAATGTAGACATTGTTTCAAAATGTGTGATTAGATTTCAGAATCCTTACAGCTCACATCTGGAGACAAAATCCCAAATTTCCATTTGCTCATCATACTTCTTCCATGAGATACAATGCAGTGCGACTAAGAAGGACGGGCTTTATTGCTGTATCTGACTGGCCCCCCAGCCACAATTGAGGACAGCCAGTGAGCAGTGATGCCCTCCTTGAGTCATCCTGTTACTGGCAGACAACTGGAGGACGCAGGACTACATGCATGCAGACCGGTACGAAGGCTGCCCTTAACACCACGTCAACATCGCCAAAGATTACCACTTTAGTCTGGTGTCACTCCACCTGCACCCCTCCTACCACACAATCTGCAGGAACCATGGGATGGATTATCATAGGACACCGTTAGGAACCTCTACCACTCCATCCTGAGATATCTGGGATGCTGTGTTAGCAAACATGGTGGCCCAACACCAATCACTACTTCTGTATGTGTAGCTCAATAAAAATTGCCAATATCTTTTTAAATGTATCATCATTTATTGTTTCTGGTAACCTTTATCTTCCTTCTAAATAGCACTGCAATTCAACACTTCCTTCTGGGTGCAGCTATTTGGCGTCAAAGGCAGAGTAGAAAAGTACAGGAAAAAAGAAGAGTGTGGGATATGAGCCTTTAAATCCATGATTACAAGCTTTTAGTTTGTGGCTCATAAGAAAGTTATAGGAGAAGTCTTTTAGTCGAGGGACTATATTCCAGAACAAATAACATGATAATACACGTGTTGCTGTGTGATAAAATATAACTACACATCGGTATAACCCCCCTCCCGGCCCTTAGCATGAAGACTACACCTACCACAATGCTTTGCGGTTAATCGTCCAGCCAGTCGTATCCCTTCGTGTCGCTCTCTCTTGTATTGGGTAAAAACGGAGTGGATTGCAGCGATGTCAGTTCAGGTTGTGGCAGCGAAAATGGCCGAGGTCGAATTAAAAGACGTCCCTAATAAAGAATTGCCCGCCGTGTCTCCAGTGACACCCAAGGCGGACGAGAAAGGCTTGTCCAACAGCGAGCCCATCGCAGCGGCTACGTCTCCGACAGTGGTGGAGCCCGCGGTGAAGGTAGACCCGAGCCCGCTGAGCTCGGCGCCGAACGCCGCGAAGATGCCCCAGGCGTCCGCGATGAAGCGGCCGGATCCGCAGCAGAACGGCGGCGAAGCGTTCGTTAACCGCGATGGCACGGTGGCGGAGGCTCCGAGAATGAAAAAGGTACGGTCGATATCCCAGGTCCTGGAGGAATTTCACATATGGGTCGTTTGAGTGAAACTCTGAGAACAGCCGTGCGGGTTAGCCGAGCTAGCATGTCATTGTGTGAGGAGACTGGGAACTCTCCTCAGCTTAGCTTAGCAACGTAGCCGAGCTTCAGCTCCGTTTACTATTAGATCTGTGTGTTTAACAAACTGTATTGTGTCAGGTAATTTTAAAGAGCTGTGGACATTCACAGCGGCTTGTTTTAGTTTCTGTGGGAAGGTTATCTGTAACTATCCGGCACGAAATGTTTTGTCGGGTTTCGTTAATTTAATGGACCTAGCCTGTTAGCTAGCTAACTGGTCCGCAGTGCGTTGTCGTGGCGCTGGGTGTACAGTTATCCTAGCTATGTGAGAGTCGGTTGCAGAGTGTTTTGGTTTTGATACAGACAAAAATGATGGGATATCTTAGTGATAGAGTTTTTGTCTTAAGTTCATTTAGGTGTGTTAGTTGTGGTGGTTGTCACAGACTGTAGTTCGTGGTAACACTGTTGAACGTGCCAGCAAACACGAGGACTTAGTGAGCAGCGAGGAACGAAACCTACGTACAGCCGATGTGCTGTTATGTAGAGTTCATTACGTTGTGGTGGTATGACTGCTGTCTTGGACCTGCTCATTTCCCATGTTTATAGTCCGATTACCCGTGTGGTTATAGGTTGTTTACGTCATTATTCATAGGTGAGTATATAATAACGCAATGTTATAGCTGTACATACACATGTGATGCACAGGTTCACATGCCAGCACTGATCAGTCACTGACTGTGCTTCTTATACATGGTACTCAGCCATATCCGTCCGCATCAGTGATAAATATAGTCCACCCTGTTACTGTTAAGGTAGAGCACTGAGTAAGTTATACAAGTAAGCATGTGTTAAAAACCTCGTTCTCGTCTACTTAGCATGCAAGGCATTCAGTGGCATCTGCACGCCGCACGGCTTCCCGTGGGGTCTCTTCAGCATCGGCCTACGCACTGTTACAGCAAGGTCATTCAGATCGTTATGGGGGACTCCTAGAACAGCTAGGTTTCTCATCATTTTGGAAGAGTCTGAGAGAGGCAGAGAAATAGAGGCAGGCTCCTAAGCTCTCCATCGAAGTACATTTTGTGAAATTTTCGCCCCAGGCACCGCAGCACTCAACCCCTCTGATCAGGGCGAGGGAAATTGCCTTCTGCAAAGTATTTCAGGTATTTTAGTATTGAAAACCTCACAAGAAGTCAGTTTTCCTCCACCATTTTGTGTCACTGATGCTGAGTCATTTCCAGCCAGTGACCACCTGCCTTCCATAAAGCACAGCAGGGCCAAACTTAAGCTGTGACCCGGCTGCATTTGCCACCTCTCGTTTTCATAAGCTTTAGGCAGCCAGGAAAAGCTTAGGTGCTTAAGGGAATTTTCGCCCTGCTTTGCTTTCACTGCTGGACTGGGTTCAGATGTGCAAGAGCAGCGATATTTCACAGCTATTAGTCTTTCTTGTTGGAAATGTTGTGTATATGGTGCTTAAAGCATTAGGGCTGAATTGTTGTTTAAATCAAAATTATCATTATTATTAATAATTATCTATCGTATTAACTTTCCGTCTTTATCAAATGTAGAAAATAATAGCAGGGAGCTTATGAACCTACTACACGACCAATTAAAATAACCCACGTGCTGTGTTCATAAACACAACCCAAATAAATGATTGCAATATACACAGCATTTGCAAGATTGGCTAGAGAAGTTGCAGTTAGATATTTTGCCCATATAGTTCATCCTTAAGAAAGTATTGGTGAATGTGGTCTTCTGTGTCGAAGGCAGCAAGTCCTATCTAGCATCCTACATTGCACTTGTTAGCTCTGTTTGCTCAACTGAAGAGGCAGCATCAGAAACCTACCCATATACCTGTTTTTTTTCTTTTTGTTATTTTTTGCAGTTACATTAAATTTAAAGCAATTTTATTGCTATTAAACCAGTGCAGGGTTTAGACAGGATAACAGGACACTGTCCGGCTATATAGCCAGTGTAGTAATTAAAACAATGCATAAATAGTAGATAACAGTATAAAGACAAAAAGACTAAGGTAACAATACAGTATGTGCATGAACAGTCAGACATGTGGAAAATGAGCAAGAGCAGTAACTGCGTGTTAGAATACTAGAACTGAGGTTAGCAGTTAGCATGTGCTATGCACAGCCAGTGTTGTTACCTGTGAAGTACCTGTGGTAAGCCTACCAGTCTGTGTGTTTTGCCATGGGCACTCAAAAATGAGGTGTTATGCACATCCCTAGTATTCCACTATGTTGTTGTGTATTAATTGCCAGTGGTTGTGTTTGAGTAGACTTTCTGGAACATAATAATGCTGTGTCAAGTAGTGGTTTGGTTTGCTACTGAAATCTGTTTGTAATCTAATTTTGCTTGTATCCCTATCAGTCACTGAGATCTGATACAGGGTCTGTAGTTCAAGGATACCTTTTAGAAGCGTTGTTAATCACCCTCATAACCAGGGTTTAAGATTTACAGCTGTTAGTTGATAAAGGTTAATTTCTTTTTTTTTTCAGAATCAAACTTCAAGGTAGCCCAGATGAGGATTTTGCTTATCTTTATCTTTTAGTGCATAGCAGTAAAATTTTTATTCACAAGTGCAGAAAGGTGGCAGATGGTGGCCATAACTGGTTTGAGCTGTGTCCCATCATAGGTAGAAGGCTTGGCAGTGTCAGACTTGGATACCAGTGTGTGGGGATGCTGTTATGTCTCTCCTGGACTTTCTGAAGGGTTATTGGCGACATCCCAGAAATCCTCTTAACACTTACTCAGTTATCATCGTTTAGCTCAGTATGCCCTGTATGAAAGCCTTTCTTAGCTGTGACCAGTACAAGCTTGTTTCAAGGGCTTTGATAGCAAGCCTGTGCTCCTGTCTGTAAAAGCAGGCTTGCAGATGTTAGCTAGTTTGCTAAATGTTTGTTATGTCACCAAGCTGCTGATCCCCTGTTGTGGACAAGGGTGGACAAACTAGTGTTACATGGGTGGATGTCTCTAATCCATGCCTACCCATGGCATCGCAGCAAAGATTACGCTGCCCTCCCATCTTAACCACAGGTAGGTAATGCAATGGCTTGTGTTTACAGTAAGTGATGATTATGATATTAACCCAGCACGTCCCAAACTTTGTCATGAGCATCCCACACCTGGAGTTCAGCGAGTGCATGAGTGTGGGAGATGTGCTTTTCCTGTGCCTCCAGCTGAGACTGAACTGGTGCCACTGTGTTTGCGCCTTGCACCCCCATAGTATCTGGCAAGTGTGGGCCTTAAAATGTAATATCATCATTAGGGATGCACTGATATAGAATTTGTGAGCCAGTGCCAATATTCCACATTTTTCATGTACACATCTGCCTCTGCCAATACATAAACGGTAGTATTGGAGCTGTTGATCAGTTGTAATTCTCTATTAGTGATGATTTTTTCCCCCCGTTATTGCAGTATGAATGAGCAGATAACACAACATAAACACTGCAGACCACATTATGTTATCCCTCTCAGCCAGGGGCCTGTGTCAGGGACGTTTCAGTTTCAAATTATGGTGAAAATGCAGCAGACCCTTAGTAACCTCCCACTGTCTAGTTCAGTGTTTCTAAACCCTGGTATGGCAGTCAGTCACCCTACCCTGCACATTTTCATGGGTTCCCTGCTGTAACACACCCCCTGCACCTCTGAAAGGCCTTGTTCATGAACTGATAAGTTGAATCAGTTGTGTTGGGAGCAGGGAAAGCACTAAAATGTGCAGGACAGGATACCACCAGGAATAGGCTTGAGAAACACCGGTCTAGTTTGCTTTGTCTGAAGTTGTCCATTTTGTTTTTCCTGGCAGTGGACATAAAGAAATGGCCTGACTTTTGTGGTTAGCCTTCGCCTACTGTGGACAGCAGAAGGATTGCCACACTTGTTTCCTCTCGTACTGCCCGAGGAGCTGCCTGACTCAGTCAGCTGCATCAGATCATACTGTGGTCTCAGGGCCTTGTGTGAGCAACAAGCCGTAGACCAGCTGGTTACGTTTCGGCATTGTGTTCAGAGAAACAAGCGCATGGGACATGTGGGACAAATGACTCAGGAAATTAGATGAAGCTCAAGTTTGAAGTTGGCTTCTTATTCGGATTTCCTGTTTCACCTAAATGGTGCATTTGTCTGTTACAGTGTCAGTTGTAACACAAATTGAAGCAAAAAACAGTGATTAAGAAGCTGACAGCCGTGTAGAAATTCAGATGCGCATAAACATTTAGCTGTTTGGCCTATGGGTCTCACATTAGAGCGCAGTATTGATGCCGTTTAAGTGATGCATTGTTTAGTTATTATTATTATTATTATTTTTTTAGATTCTCATAAAAAAGTGAACATAGGAACCACTAGAACAGTAGGACATGTTTAACCAAAAAATTAGTTTTACTTTGGTTTAGCATTGGTTTTATTTGAAAGTGTCTTTCATTGTGCGCACCTGCATTTACATGAGGCATGTTACTGTATTTTGCTTCCCTGAGGTTTTTGAGCAGGTAATGAGGAACATTTTTTGAGTCTACCCATGTCATACATCATTCCCCTAAAAGTTATATTAAATGTATCTCGTAATGTACTCTAGAATGATGATGTTATCATCAGGTAATGGTATTGCCCCCTCCTGGTATCAGAAGTTGTGGCCTACTTGTTTCTTCAGCTTCTTGTAATGTGGTTATGTAATTGAGCTGTGGTTCCCAGTATGGCTAACAGGCTTATGATGTGATGTCAACAGTGCAAAAGGAAAGCCCTGCAAATGGCCTGCACTCAAAAATCAGTAAATACTGCCGTTATTAAAATTGGACTTTCATCAGTGTGCATCTGGGTGTTACTAGCAGGCAGATGATAAAGTTCAGGAGCCTATTTCCAGTCCAGCTTGTGAACAGGATATTCATGTTTCGTATATATAGCTCAGTGTTCAAAGCCAGTGTTTGAGAGATGTAGGACACCATAGGTTGTTCCTGGGGCTGGTAGGACATCTTGGTACTTGTATTTGCTGTGGTCTTGGTGTTCTGTCTCCTGAAATAAGGGGATCAGACTCGGCTTCATGACGTAAGGGAGCATGGTCCGTCCTCCAGTAGTGAAACGTGTCAGGTTCCCATGACTCACTGTGTTCGTGCTGGTCAGCAGCAGCAACCCCGCAGGGGCCTCCCATGAGTCAAGGCCTCTGTGACACCAGCACCTCCTCCATCATCTCAACAGCCAGAACTTCTATCATTCATTCCTAGAGGTGTTTTGGAAGCACTGAAGCTGATTATAGTCTGTCAGTTTTGGGTCGTAATGAATCTCGGATTTAGTTTCTGTTCTTTTGAATAGTTGTTTATAGAGGAAGAGATTGTTCAAAGTGTTCTGTCCTCAGCTTCTCCAATGTAAGGTGCTTAATCCCAGAGATTCCCTGAGATTTACTCACCCTCTTCTGAGAGAGCCCTGTGGACAGGAAATATTTCTCACCATGGTGTGAAGTCTGGACACTCTGAGGAATGCAGGAAGAGCAAGAGAGAAAGAGCATACATTTAATGACTTGCCTGCCTCTCCTCTCCTCTGTCCATACAAGCTCTGTGAATAAATGTTCATGGCCAATGAAGAGCGTGTTTTTGTTCATGCATTGAGAGGTTTCATTCATGTCACACATCACCAAGGAAATGCTTGAAAGCTGATCACCAAGGGCACATGTGCAACCTGCTGATGGAGACGGAACTAGACACGCTTGGATGAAGCATGGAGAGTTGTACACGTGACCCTGTGTTTATTAATACGGTGACTGGTCAGAGAAAGAGCAGTGGTTGAAGCTCTGATGGGGGATGGTACCCTCACAAGTGCACTCAAGTGTACTGTCTTTTACTACTGAAATATAAGGAGAGTTCAGCTATGAGAGAGATCTCTGAAATCCTATAGTCATCATCTCTTACATTCCAGCTTCTCTCTAGTTAAATTAGCTCCTCCACAATGGCTGTTGTAGGATTTTGAGAGTAAGGTGAAAGTGAGACGGATCAACCAGGTTTATAAGCATTATTGAAACAGAGCCAAGAGATTTAAAAAGATGATTTATGATCAAACCTAGTGATGACATGTTGTATAGGCAAGATGTGGTTTTAATGAAGTAAATGTACCTGAGAACTTAGTGGCCGTTTGTTCATTGTTTCCAGACTTTTCAGGCAGTATTTTGAAACGTGTTACATTTGTGCGTTACATGCTTTGGGGGCATTAATTTGTTTGAAGGGATCTCTGGGTATAGACCTACTGGTGAAGTGATGGAAGCCATCACACCCATCTGTATACAAGAGGTAAATGAAAAAATTGATACACTGTAATATCATTACATTTATGTATGTCAGTACTTTTATAAATTGCAGTGATGCAGTAATTTAATATTGTGATAATATCAATATCATAGGGCCTTCCAGTCCTACTATATACCATTCTGTTCAGGTCCAGTGTGTACATTTACCTCTTACCTAGTTCCCTGCAGAGCTAAAGGCGTCTGGTTCCAGGTCTAATATGCAGCTTAATACCCCTTTTACTAAACATTAAGAACACCTGTTACCGTGGTGGTTGTTAACCGGTGTCTGTTTTGGTTCTTTTGTTTTGTTGTGCTTTAAAAACTGTTTCAGTGAACCTTAATGGACCCAGAGAACCCTATGGTAACCAACTGCTTTCATATTTGGCCATGGCTTTGGATGTAACTTTGCAGATTTAACCTTTCACCATTGTTATTTTGGGTTGTGGTCTGATTTGACTCCTTACAGGTGCTTTTGTGATAGGTGATTGTGTGTGTTGACAGATGATCATAATATTTCCACAGTTATGTTTTTACAATATTATATATTTTTTATTATATATTGTTATATTCTGTACAATACAGTTCACTGTGTGTAAACTTTACATGGAAATGAATTACAGACTTGCTGATTAGGAAGTGTATTTGTAATACTCGCCTCTACTTTTTGTGACCTTACTGTTGTGTTTTTGCTGACAGTTTTGTCTGCGAAACTATATCTCAGTGCATTTACATCCCCATTTCCTGTGACTCTTGACACTTAATTTTATTTTGGTGACCTTGGCAGTGTGCCATAATGGTGCACTCAGACCATAAACAAGTTATCACTTTTTCTTCTATCACAGCTGAGATTTTTCTCCCAACTTAGCTTGTCAGCAGGCTGTGATCAGCTTAGACATAAGGTTTAATGGTCTGGCGATTTCTTAAAGGAAACTTGCGATTGCATTTAAATGTGATTATTTTGTATGAATTTAGCTCCAGGTTTTGTTTTGTCATGAAGACCAGCACATCAGTTATTTTGAGGTTGTGACATGAATACAGTATGCCTAACTGCCAGTTCTTGAATTATGTATTAAATGTATGGGACATTGAAAAAATCTCACCATTTGCCTTTTAAAAGTAGTCCCCGTTCAGCCCACCACATTAGGGTTCTTCTCCAGCTTAATAACTTGTAGAGGCTAGGTCGGACTAAACTAACATGAAAGCTTGCTGTGCGAGGTTTCAGTCTTTGTGTGCCCTTGTAGAGTCCTAGACCACTCTCTGTTTTGTATTTTATGGCTTAATTGCACTACCAAGCGTTTGTTCTTTGGAAGATTACTGGGTGTACTTTGTGCTGCTGGATCATATGTTGTTTCCTTAGTCCAGCAAACCAATCCATGAGGGTTTTTGTCTCCACAGTTGGTCTTGTTAGGCCCCTAAAGTGCATCCAGTGACACATTGGCTTTTTTATCACAAGTAAACTTGAAACTAGAATGGCAAAAAAGGCAAAAATCTAACAAAGCTTTGCTGATAGTATTTGCTGGCTGTCTGGCTGAGCTCTTTTATGGACAACAGGCCCACTGGGTCATCGTTAAGCAAGGCAGCTGGCCCTTTCTTCAGCAGGTGTTGTGCTTATGTGGTGATCTTGAAATCACTAGATAATGAAGTATTGCTTTAATATGCTGCTATGTTTTAACCCAGAGCTCTACAGGCCCTAAGCTGGACCATTTGGTTTATAATGGTAGTAATTCTGAATACTAGCAGTCAGTACACAGTCATTGTCAAAAAAGTAGCTGTACAAACACTTGTACTTAGAAGGAATCAACTGTCAGGAATTAAATTTACATCTCGTGCTAGGCTGTGCATGCGACATAATCGAGGATGGTCCTTATCACTGTACCAGACAGACCCAACAGCCATGATTGTAGACCCTCAGCAAGCAGTGATGTCTTCCATGTGTCATCCAGTCATCCATTAGGCTGTAACCTTCCTACACTAACTGGAATATTTTCCAGCGGAACGCTAAGCACGGTTGTAAGTCGCTCTGGATAAGAGCGTCTGCTAAATGCCTTAAATGTAAATGTCATTCTATTAGTGCCGGCACCTTAGGCAGACGGCTGCTATGTTGCAGGACTACTGCCCTAAACACCACGTCAGTGTTGCCTTATACTGCAGTGTCCTGCTTTTGTCTTGGTGAAGTGACCAACAGATCTGCGTGTGAAGGCACAGTGGTCAGGGCCAAGATGAATGCTTTGTTGTCACGCTATGTACGTCCAAAAGGCTTGGTCTCCAACCCTACCACTAAATCTGCAGGAACAGTGTGAGAATGTTTAAGCTGCATAGGATGGATTATTGCAGGACACCACTAGGAACCTCTACAAACTCACACTGGCATGATGCATTAGCAAACCTGGCATCCCAGCACCATACTGAGAGACACTACTTTTGTATGTGTAGCCCAATAAATATTGCCCATAGCAGTCTTAAATGTGTTATCATTTATTGTTGCTGGTCACCTTTATCTTCCATCCCATTGCAATCTGACACTTCCGTTTGGGTGCAACTGTTCTTTTGTGTACATTAAGTGTATTGGCAATGATGAATGGAGAGAAGGAAAAAAAACAATTCCTGAATTGAGCGCAGCCTTGTCGGAGGGCTAGTTTTAGCTCTTGTTCATTCATTAACAAGCCTATTTCCTTCTTCCATTTGTTTGTCCTGTCATGATGTTGAAATTATGCTAGGTACTTTAGGTAGAACAAAACATTAACCAGCAGTTGCAATAGTTCAGTAGCTCAGTGTTTGATTTTTTTTTTTTTCTTTGTCAAATTGTATATCAAATGACACAGTATAGATAAAGTGTGAAACTGCAGCTTTTCACATTTCTCTGAGTAGGAATTAGTTCCCTTTTTTTATACCTGCTCTTCCTCTTTCGTTATCTGGGTTTCCTATGTGTTTCACCCACACTGATACAAAATCGCTCATATTCAAAGTGACTTTCTACATGTCAGCTTCAGAGTCATTGTTCTATTTAAAATTCAGTGAGCTATAATAAATACTTACGGGCTGCGGTGAAACTGACACTCTGAAGACTGATCCTTCATAGCTCAGTTAGGATTTAGCCAGTTTGTTCTGCTTCTGTTGAAATATCTTCTTAATTAGGATCACGGTTTACAGGTAGACGCCTGGGGCTGAAGAATGTATAGCTAGATTGGTAGACAAAGCGTATTGCTGACAGGGAACACAGACTGAAATGTAACTTAGACCCCATCATTAGCCATGCACAAAGAGCCCTCGTTGTATCCGAAAAATGCTGTATCACAAAGGGCTCTCACAAAAGAGCCGTGGTCCTGTCTGGTCTGCTTCCTCCCCCAGGACTAAAAGACTCTAGCCATGTCTGTGGTAATCCATAGCTGGATAGAGACTGTTGCACAGATCTGGGTGATGCTGAGTGTTTTAGGGTTATTAGCAGGTTGCTGAATTCATGTGTGGCAAATGATGTTCTCTCACATACCAGACATAACTGTGTATGCGATTTTTTTCACCCCATTATGCCTTGTTTATTTGAGTTCTAGACATCAGTGCTTGATGTGTGACTGCACAGTCATAGATGGACCATTCCCACTCACTATTAAACAAAGTGCTGACCAAAATGAAAAGTTTAAAAATGACTTTTACAGCACAGTGTGTTTAACTTAATTATAGCTTGGGGTGAAAGAAAATGCTATTTTCAACAGCCTGCCCACGCAAGCCCATAATTTAACCATAACCCAAGCTCTTCATTCCCAGCTTTTTAGTGGGGACTTCATTTTCAGACTGGAGACAACAGAAAAGTCGCTACATTGGTTTGGTCTCTCTTGATGGTTACATCCCTTTCCTTTGAATTCATTATTAGATGGGTATTAGATAAATTTCCATTTGATTAAGAAACTGGTGCCCACTGACAGTGTGGTTCTTTGGAAAGGGTGTGAAAAGTGCTGACATTTCCTTTACATGCAGTAATGGTGTCCTGATTCCGTGTCCCAGTTTTGAGGGTGCTTGTAAGGGAAAAGTCAACCCAATGGCAGTAAATGTGTAAACTGAGTGTGCTTTGAACAAGCATTCATTTTGGAACATCATAAGGATATCAAAAAACAGCAATCGGAAAATTTCAACAAATTGCTGTGCACCGCTGTTGCCACAATATGAGAAATTTTGCAAGATTTTACTAAACATTTTCTGACCTACAGGTGTTGACTGACCCACATCTAAATGGCTTTACTAGACAATAAGTAAAATATCAGATTTGTGGTAGAGGCTTATCCTGCAGTTGTCTCTGTCTTTCTGTCCTCTCTGTATTTATTAGAAAGCAAATACTAAGCCCTAGAATTTGATGTTATTGCTGTGGGATGTGCTTGGCTGAAGCTCCAAACCTTCTGTCTGGAGAAGCCTGTAACATTAGTGAACATGGCATGTGTGGCTTGGTTCTCTTTACTCTCTTGGTTCTCTCTTTGTTTGTGGGCACAAATCAGAATGTCAAGGCTTGTTAGAGCCATTGAGAATGGCTAATATGAAAAGTTTCTATTTGTACTTCTACTCACTCATTGAGCAGTTCTCTTGGTCCTCTCTTTACAGCATGTTCCTTTAAACGTTGGACGTGGAGTAACCTTTAAAAAAGTCAACATTGTAGCGGTTCTTGGGTGGAAATATGTTTGGTCATTAGTAGAATATCTTTGTTTGCTCAGTCACGAGAATGACGATCTTTTCAGTCGTGTCCTATGGATATTGTGACCTTTTCAGAGCCCACTTTGTATTGGTCTGCTCACGTTGAGGAGATAACCAGGCTAGACTGTTCTTATGAATAAGGAATCGTGTACAGACTAGGGTAACAAGATCTACTCTCCGTCTCCCCTCCTTGCTTTTCTCCTCACAGAAGATCATAGCTGTGTGACAGATGCGTTGATGATTGCTGAAAGTTGACAGCTTGTTCAAAGGCCAAAATTAGTGTGTAGGAGCTCCTGATATCAAGACAGCATTATAAGTCAGCTGTCTGTGTCTGTGTGTGTGGTAAGACGATGATTGATTGATTGATTGATTGATTGTTTTTTTTTTATGTGGGTATGTTTATTTTAAATGTGCACAAGGATGTGTTTACCCCATGAGCACTAAAGTATTTGAGGTGTAATTTATCCACTGCTCATAACAAATGATCACTGCATTATGAATCCAAATGGATAGAAAAGCCAATAAAATTGATCATAATGATTCACCTGATCTTTGTTTTCTTCCTATTTACAAAACGTACATGATCATTTGGCCGATCCACAGCAAAGGGACACCAGTACTATGCGTTAGTGTTTCTCCAGTCTTTGGTGTCGTTCGGATTTGGTTAAGTCGTGTTAGTTGTACAAGAGACATTTTACTCTGTTCATTAGAAATCAGCTTTATGAAAAAAACAGAATAGTCAGTAGCACACATTATGGTTTAGACGGAGTGACAGTCTAAAGCACCAAATGTTTTACCGTTAATGTGGCATGACAAAGGGCCTGCGTGCTTACGTGGGAAATGCTACATTCAGTGTTGTTACAACAAGGCCAAAACAGCGCCTAACATTATTGCTGCAACAGCATGAGTCAAGGCAGTTGGATAAGTATGTTTACACTGTAAACAACTCTCTCTCCTTTTGAGAAGAACTTACAGGAATCCTGAGTCAGGATTCAGATCTCCCGGAGGTGCTTTTGCGTGAAGGTGACAATTTTCTTAGCACATTAAAGTACATGGAGCAGTAACCAAACATTATGTATTTAGATCTGCTAGGCCACAGACAGGACAAGGCCCTCTTGCTAAGACTGTAGTCCTGTCAGCAGTTCTGGAGTTAGTCAGTGGGGAGCAGTTTACCTTGCATTAAGAATCTTGATCTGCCAATAGTCTTCTTTTATGTCTGGTGTGTGGGAAGAACAACTCTCTTGTGATGAATGTGAGGTATTACAATATGAAGACCAAACTGATTTCTGTATGCTCTGTTTTGTTTCATGTTCTGTTTAAAAATTGTAAGTGATAAAATGGAAATTTGTTAAAATAAGTGCTTTTTGCTGACCAGCAACTTCATTTACTTTTAGAGGTAAAAATGAAATTGTTTTTGTTATTGATAGAAACAGAGTTGTATTAAGCTTGCTTCCATCTCAACTTGTGTACTTGTTGCTTTTCTGACTTCCCCATAAGGAAAGCATGAGGGAAGTCTGTCACATGCTGATAAATTTATACCCAAATACATTTTCCAATGTGATTTTGTGATGTCAGATTTTAATACAGTTTGAGAGTGGAAATAATTTTGTTGCCAAAAAAAAAATAAAAATTCTGTAAACCGCAGCTATTGGCGCTTCTGGCCTTCCCATGACAGGCTTTTGACCATGGGTTCATGAAGTATTTTTTTTTCCGCCCTCTTGTTTATAGCTTCCTGAGTCACTTCAGTTTTGTTTAATCTATTGTGGACATGCAGGAGCATCCGTATCTATTCTTACCTCAGAACACACTGCTGTTGAACACTGCTCTCATCTCCACGAAAGAGCTAGCATAAATTGTGGGAAGACGTGTTCAGTGTTGGTACAGGCCCCAATCCAGGCTGGCAGGAACATCGCACTCTTGCTGTTCAGTGCTTACTCAGAGTCTCAGAGGAACACCATCTGGCACATAAATAGAAGCTTTTATCCACAAAAACCTGAAGACAATGATTGCTTCTTTGTCACAGTGTTCATCTGTGAAGGAAATTTTCAGAACCGGCTCGCAGGAACAGGTTTACGGTGACTGAAGTGCACTCGGGGTTTTATTGAAGAAGCCGCTCAGCCGGCCACACTCAAAGGC
This sequence comes from Prochilodus magdalenae, assembly GCA_024036415.1. Lineage (NCBI taxonomy): Eukaryota > Metazoa > Chordata > Actinopteri > Characiformes > Prochilodontidae > Prochilodus > Prochilodus magdalenae. The sequence continues at coordinate 722,310 of JAMWET010004918.1, forward strand.
TGGCCTTTGTCCTTTTCCATTGAGTATTAGAACCCAGGGTGGGTGGGTGGATTTATTCGTTTGATTTGTACTTTGATGGGCAGCCTTGAACTCATGGACCCTTTGATGAAGTCCTCAACCTCATTTACCTTTCCAGAATCTGTTATGTCTGTCTGGCATGTTTACTTGGTTTAAGTACGTAAGTAAGTAAGCCTTTTATATAGCATAGGCATGCTGTCAAGTCATTTTGAGACCCTAAATCAGGAGAGAGTGCAGCTATGGATCGTTCGTTCCCAGCACACAGCTGTAGCTCAGCATCCAGAGGCTCCTCTGTACAAAAGCAAGAGTGAGTTTGTTTTGGTAATGGCAGGGAATCGGATCAGATGGCTCTCCTTAAAAGTTTTTTAATCGACCCGTGTGGCACCCTCCTACCCTGCAGCTGAGCACAGAGTACGTTTCACATGGAGAAGGGAATGTGTACACATGCACTTGCGCACACTCTCCAACAATGATGTTAGGAGTACTTGAGGACTTGTATTAAATAATCCTCCCCTTTTCCTTTTCTCACTTTTTTTTTCCTCCACTGCACGCTGTCCCTTCATTTTAGAAAGGCATAGTGTTTCACTGTGGTAACCGAAGGATCCTCCGGTGCGAGAAGGGAAAAGAAATCCTGTCAGAGCACAGAGAGAAAGGAAAGAAAACGGAATGAAGTAACATGCGGTTGAAAAGCGAGAGGTGTAATCACATTCTATGACTACTCTGCTGTACCATCTGGCCCAGTGAATTTCCACTGCAGGCCTTTGGACTGCCTTATGTTTATGAATACTCTGCATGTTCGTGTGGACCCGTCGCAGGACTTCACCTTTGTGTCTGTGGACCACAAAAATGGCACCAAAGTTCAGTCCTAGTTCTGCATCAGTGCCTTTCAGTGCTTCATTGTTTGAAAGGTCAAGCTGGTTACAAAGTCTGCTGGTCCCAGGTTGTCCTTGTGGGAAGGCAGAAATTGAACAGATGGTGTTCTGAGAAATATTTAAAGTGGTATTAGGTATGTAAAGTCTGCTGGAGAAAACTAGGCCTTCATATTTTCTTCTAGTCTAGGTCCTCCTGCCTGGGAATAACCTAAGATGTCTGGGTTTCTTAAACTTTTCCCTCTGTCAAAAAGCACAGGAGTGGATCGTATGCCACCATTGACATTTTTGCTAGCTAAGACCTTACTGTCTGAATAGGCTTTGTGTCCATTCTTGTAAGCTGTCCAGGGAACAATTCCTTCACCCATTCTTCTCCATCTTATAATGGTGCAAATGCTTCAAACTCCCCTTATTCTAACCTTCACTATTTTGACCGTGATTGACATAATTGCTTTGACAGTTATTTGGAGTGCGTCACTGTGGTGCATCCGAAAGCATAAAGATAGCCTGCAGACTCATTAGCTGTCAGACAGCGTGCGGAAAATCTGAAGTCCATCCATGCCTAGTTAATGTCGTCTTTAGCTTTCTCATGTGAATTTCACAATGAGTCCCTTGTGGACACGGTATATATATCATCCTGAATTTGTTCTGAATGTATATTGTTTTTGCCATGTGATGTCTGACTTACCTAATTATAACTCCCATCACCTGAGACCATTTACAACTGCTGTCTAATTGGCAATGTCGAGCTGCTCAATTAGAGAATTGCTCGTCTATGCAGATGTCTACTAGGCTTGTCACAGTTGTTACAGTCACAGTTATTTGAGATGACCACAATTAATTTATGCTGACTGTCGTTATGTCATGAGTCTCATGATCATAATCATATTGTATCACAACAAGCACAAGCAACCTTTTAAAAGGGTTTTTTTCATGTTTTGTGTTTTTTATTATGTATATACAAGCGTTTATGTTTTTAGTCGTAAACTTGTAAGCAGTGTTTTTCTACACATGATTCTGTGTGACTGTAGATACTTGGGTAACACTTTTACATTGACTGTGGACTAACTAACATGATGGAATGCTTTACTGAACATAGTAATACGTTAAGAATGCTTCACTAATGATAAGTACACATGTAGTGAATTTCTTTGATGTACATTATTTAACACGACCCAGCAGGCCTGCAGTTAGTGCCTGGGTATTGCTGTTCTAATTCTGTGGTGATAAAGTCAAAGGATGCTTACATGCTTATTTTTGGCTATCCCTTCGGGATCATCAAGCCTTATTTTAGGATGGCATTTAAAACACTGAAGATTTTGATGCTTTTATTTTCCTGTACTGGTTCTTGCCTCACGCCCCACTAGATGCTTTTTCCTGGGAGTTTTGGATCGAATACCTTTCCAAATGTTCGGAGACTGTTATTTCAGACCTGAGGACTGTTATAAATTTGGCAGACATGTTATTGTTGTTAGTGAGGTTCTTGTTATCCTGCCATCAAGTTTCCACCACATGTGTACAGTTTATTATTTCTGACTACATCATGATCAGGAGGACTGGAGGGGTGAGCTCTTAACCTTTGGCATTCCAGTGCAGTTGCACCCTGCAGCGATTGTATAGGATGTTTGTAGGAATAGTATTGTATTGCCAGTTAAACAAAGAAAAGAAATGCAAGTCTGCAGCTTTTTAAATGGTGGATGAGACGGGTTTACATTGTAACATATAGCCTCAACTAATACTTAATTATTAACAGACGGCCACTTTGTGCTTCTCATGTAGTGCATATTGAATAGTGGATTGGTTAAACGTTTATTTACTTGCCTAAAGCTCCGTTACCAGTTCTGGAGAACAATTTTTGATTTTTAAATTCTGCAGCAAACATATCCATTCCACCCTTCAGTGGTCCTTTAAAAGCATGGATCAGTCATGGATGTTTGGTTTTCAAAACAACCGACACTGGACTAGCAAAGGGTTTTTTGGGCCAGAAAACCTCTCTTCCTCTGTTGTATAAAGAATATCATTACGTAACAAACAAACAACAACACAGCAAGCAAGTTAACTAATGCTAGCTAGGTTGTGGGTTAGCAAACTGCCACTACTTCTGCTGTTGCAATGCTGTCCAAGACTGGCTAATTGCGAAGATTATCAAACCTCTTGGATATATCACTTAAGCAACATAGTAGGTCGTTATTGGTTTTGAGAAATGGCAAAAATAACTTTGTTAGCCACTTGTCGTACATACAGAGCGACCTTCTCACGCCTACACATTCTTTTCAACTCTCCGTATCACTGAAATCGGCTTTTTTTTTTATTCTTGTTTGAGCTTTCCCTTTCCCCGTGCCTCAGTCTACCTGTCCATCTTCTTGTTCGAAGTTGAGCCTGAACATAACTGCTGAATCATTTAAGTTGGAATGGGAAAATTCGAACAGGCATCTGGCAAATACAAAGCCGACACCTTACTAATATTAACATGGCTGTTTGCCTGCCCTTGTCTGGTCCAAGAATGCCTTTCTCAGTTTGTTTTTCAGATCTTCTCCTCTTTGACTGTATTTTGGCCATCTTGCTTTCTTGACAGTGCGTGAAGTTTAGCATGTAGCTCCTCCACTTCCTTCTGTCTTGAGCCTGAGCACAAACATGCCCTGTTTTTGATTGGCTGGAATAGTGTTGTGTAGCATAACCCAAACCTCTATGTTTATTTCCTATTTTGGGAGATGGGGCCATGTACATGCATCAGATGTTTTCCAGCTGGAGGAGATATTTGCCCAATAATGGCTTTGGAGTCATTTTGCCGTGTTGTAAAGTTACTGTACTGTACCAGGATGCTCACCCTGCTATCCCTCAAATTCTGAGTATTCCCCTGGCTCACTGCCCATATTCCTCACTGATGTTGTAGCCTTCCAAAAGTGGCATTACTTGGCTTTAAGCGAGCCTGCTTCGCTGGCATGCCATTTGGATTCTGTCCTGCACCCACACTGTCTGTACGTGTTATTTTTTATTTTTTTATTTTTCTCTCTCCAAACCCCCCCAGAGCATGTGATATGTTGGTCGCATTGGCTTTATGGTTCACATGCATGCATCCGTTATATGTTATGTAGTGTACATGCACAGAAATGAGTAAGGAGGGTGGGATTGTGTGAAATGCACAGGTCGGGTACAGTATGTTTTAGCACGGAGCCCGTCACGAAGCAGCCATGCAGCTCATATGACTGTCCTTGAATAACATTGACAAGTGATTCAGCATTAAATGAACGATGAATCATTTATGCTTCGGCTCACTCGTTCAACACGTGCTTGGTTCACTTCGGTCAGCGTTACCTAAAACATGTGATGAGGTTGTTCTGGACAAATGGCCCAGAATGTATGTGCTCTCTGCTCTCCCTGTTATTCATCACGACTCTCCAACAGTTCCACCAATTGGTGCTATTAGAGCACTGCGTGTGTATGCATGTGAGTCAGTATCACTCTGTGTCTCTCTTTCTCACACACAAAACCCCTGCATCACCCTCTTATATAAGACATCATCTTGCTTTGATGTGCTCAGGCCTGGGTATGTGCCCCTTGCAGTAGCATATTGCCTCTCCTTTTATTCCCAGAAATGGAGCTTTTCCTCTGTAATCCACAAATCCACCCATATTATCTCAGATTAAAATGCCTCAATCTCTGCACTTAGTGATCAGTGTCATTCAAAAGGGAAACAAACTTGGTGCTACATCTTAGCGGTTAATTATGCTACCCAAAGCTTTCATCATTCTTTTTTTTTTTTTTCCTCAAATGTTTGTTGTTCTTGCTATTTTTAGCTTAAGACAGGACAGTCCAGATCCGACTGACCCTGTTGTATTAAGACACACAGGGCTTTGTTCCAAAGCTGCAGTCTTCAGTGTTCTTTCTGAATGCTGAGAAAGTCGGCACCCATGCTGAAGCTCCATCTGCTTTAAAATCCCAATCTCCAGACTAGCTGCTTTCCTTGTGTAGTTCTGTGGCATTCACAACGCAGTTTGACTCCATCTACCTGGTCCGCTAGGCTCTCTTAGCGGTAGGCCTGGTGGTAACCGTGTCACCTGCATGGACGGGTTAACCAGTGCTTCACAGAGGTACATCTTTGTTCTAATAAAGACCTTAGGAATAGATGCTGTCGAGCACCGGGTTAGCGTTTCATTCACTGCTGTTACGTGAGCAGTATGTTAGGTGGCTGAGTGGAGATGGTATATATTTTCACAATGCACTTAAAGTATAAACACATTTTTAAAAATATGATAATACAATATGTTAGGGTCTCCACACCCTGTTGTAAACAATTCAGGTTTGTTTTACAGAGAAGAAACGTTTGTTGGGCTGTTTTAGCCTCATTTGCCCAAGGACATTTACATTTAAGGCATTCAGCAGACGTTCTTATCCAGAGCGACTTATAACCGTGCTTAGTGTGCCGTTGGATAATATTCCAGCTAGTACAGGAAGTTTAGAGCCTAAAACTCACCATGAGTTCAGACACTGCCGGAACAGGGGGCCAGTGCTGATACCTAGAGATTAATACACAGACATATATAAAACGAAAAGAGCACTGCCTGGCAACCCCAGCCCAGTGATCATACTTATAGAGCTCATACCCACATTTATTTTAAAGAGTCTGAATGTGGATGGAGTGGTGGGATTTGTAGAGTAGAGCAGGGGGCCAGGTTTTCAGCTGTTACTGCTGGAGAGGCTGTGTTTAAAAATTAATGGTCAAATATTTGTGTCCTGCACCAAGTTTTTACTTTGACCGTTCATGAAATTTTGAGTCGTTTCGTCTTGAAGGGGGGCATAAAAAGTACATTGTAATATAAGCACCTTTTTTAACAGCATGATATCGGCCTGCCATACATTCTGCAGTTGCAAGCATGATCTGCCACCTCTCACTCATAGGCCCTACCTTTCTGAGCTTTCACGCACACAAAGAGCCCATTGTCATGGCCAGCGGTGGCAGCAGGTATCCTTGGCAAGATCCGCTGTCCTGGGCCCGAAGTACTGTAATCACCTAAAAACCCTCACTCAAAAAGCCCCCAACACACACAAACGTGTGCACACCAACACTGTGGGCCACATAGTGACCTGGTTAAAAAGCTGGTGCGGCCAGGCCACCATTGGCTCTGAAATCAAACAGCTGTATTCATTCCAGCCCTGGAACAATTAACAATTAAAGGAGTGATGGGAGAGGAATTTAAAAAAGGGAACAATTGGGCATTGTGCTTGACGGGCAGCGGGACCAGTCTGGACTGGCCTTGAGTAAAGCGGGTATAAAAAGATCCAACCCTGCACATGGGTCCTTCTTTGTGTGTGAGCCACACTTCGCTTCCATCCCTCCATCATGTTAAAGAAAAAGAAGGATGGAGAGAACAGTGAGCCCTCTACAAGAAAGGTAAGAAGAGCAATTGCTCTGGTGGTATGTGAATCTTTAGGATGAAGGACCCAGCCTGGTGTTTGGAAGGGCTGTCTGCAGACACTGGGTTATGATGCGCTCTGTTTTTGGAACTGGGTTTATGATTTAGTATGTCAGTGATATGTTGAAGAAAGGATGATCGTGTCTATGTCATTGGAGACTTGATGTTGATTGTTCTGGTAGGGAGTTGAATAAAAAGGCATCTTTATGCCCAGGCCTACAGTTTGTTTTTTTTGAGTTAGCCGGACTGAAAAAGAAAAATCAGTGTATTTCCATTTGTTCCTAGTTTCAGAAATTTGTAGTTCCTGTGCAAAACAAAAGGCTACTCATGTAGTGGCTTCTCAGTTACATTTGGGATTGGATCGATTTCATTTCAGTGACCCCATTCCAAGCTGATTGTGGCCTTTGGTGTTCAGGCTGCAGGTGCATTAAAGGCATGATTATAAGAATGCAGCTCATGTTGCCCATGCCCGTAGTCACCTTTTTGCATCACGAAGTTTTGTCAAGCTGTTACAGCCCTATGACTGACGTCTCTGAGCAGTAGCTAGCCCTTAAGTCATTAACAGTAAACAAATCTGTGCCCTGCGGCCTGTGCCATTGAATTCGTCTGATCTTTCCCAGGTGGTGCTGACCTCCATCAGCCCTGACCTGTCAACTTTCATGGCTAACTCCCAGAGTGCCAAATGAGGCCTGTGCTTGTCTGTGTTAGGCTGACACTGGTGGAGGACACATTGTGTGCCAGTAGGCTCTGGATTATGTGTGTAAGTGCAGACTGTGAAGTGAGAACACATACACATTTATTTTGGGTGGAACTGGCCGTTTGTGCAAGTGCTTGGTCTGTTTGTGGGAGACTTTCTCACCCTAATCCTTCATGATTTAAATTATTTTGTATACAGGTGGTTTCCTGCCTCTTCTGGAGTCTCAGGACTATATTGCGTCCTGTAAGTGTGTAACTTAGTGTTGCTTTATCGGGTTCTAGGTTCACCTTGTTCCTCAGAGGCTGAACGGAACATGGTGTGAACTTGGTATAATAAAAGTTACCAAACTTTGTAAAACATTGATAATGAGAGGTCAGATATGGGCACTTTGTTGCATGTAGACCTTCTTTTCCCATATGAGTCAAGGCTCTCTCTGTTTAATCTGAGCTATTGTGTTACAAAACCTCTTCACTCAGTGAGTCGAAACCAGTGCTTTGGGTGCTGTTCACCAAAGACCTTGCGTGATTCAAGGTTTCTCTGGGTATGTATGTGAGAGACTGTTTCTGAGTCATGACTATATCCTCGGTGCGCCGCACCGCATGTGGGCTTCTTTGCATGACTCGGACCTTTGTTCTTACCAAGGTTGCTGCTGCTCGGCTTAAAAGCACCACTTCCCCTATGGGCTTTAACTAAATGAAACACAGGCTTCACTCATATATCGTTTTCACTGATTAAAAATATCCCTTTTTTAAGCCTTATTTGACTTTTCAGGACTTATCAGCGTTAGCAGAAAGGGGTTGAGGGATTTTCATTTAGAGTTAGAAGGGGAAGTTTAGCACTGCAGTGGTAAGGAGAAGAGCGTGCTCAGAAAGGGCTCGTTTTCTGATTACTTGCCAGATTTTTAATTAAGCATTTAAGAACTTCGGGGTGTCCAGGAATACTGTTCATTCATCAGCAGTTTAGCAGACGGTGGCTATCTGTGTCACGATATGTGGGAACAGAGTTGGAGACTTTGTGGAATTAACAGCTGTTGCGTGATTGGTCAAGTGTCAGCCCTTAAATAGATACTATGCATTAATAATTGTCAGTAATAGTCACCTATCACCTTGTACACTAAGACTACCCTGGGTTTGGTGTGGTTGCTGATCTTGCATGGCCTTATGTAAGAGTACTGCTTTAAAATCTCTTGATGGAGTAGAGGATTTGAGAGCTGCTGTTCATTCAGATAATTCCATCAGCAGAGGCAAGCCATGCTGAACATTAATCCTCACACAGCTCTGAAGGCATGCTCTTCCGAGCAGCTGCCGTGCCACGAATAGTGACTTTAGTTTACCAACATATCCGCCGTTATATCCTTCAAGCCATCTTCCAGTGGCTGCTGTTGCTACCTTTTGGCACTGATTAAGTAGGGCCATAAAGTTGCCGGCGGGATGATCTCAGAGTGATTTTTGTAGTTTTTGGTCTTTTAGTTTGTGTACATATTGCATGCCAAGCTTGCTACAGCTATGTTTCAGTTTGCTGCATATCTGTTTTAAGAAGATGTTTTTTTAATAATCTGATAGGAATTTGAAGCTAGTACCAACAGTGAGCAGGTTGGCAACTTGTTCACAACATAGTTTTTTGCTTATTTGAAGCATGGGTGGCCTTGAATAATCCCTTGTGTTGAAGTAGGTGTTTCTGGCTACCCCAAGCAATGAAACTACCAGACGTTTTGCCCAAAGATATCCTGTGAGAACTGTGGGGCTTGCAAGACTGGATGTTTTAGGACAGCCTTCAGACAAAATGGTTTCACATCTTGAGGGTGAAAAAACGCCATCAGGTCTCCTGTACGTTTTCACATTATGAACTAAATTATGTAAGAGCTCAGATGGGAAGGTTTGTGTGATCTCTTTCTTAGTAGATTCATTAAAATTCTATGAGCAAACTGAAAAATCGTTTTATACCACCTTTTGAATTTATCGTCCTCTGTGTCAGTGCTGGAAACTTTTAAAAGATGTTTATTTGAAGCTTGGGTGGCCTTGAATAGTTGCTTCGTGTTGAAGTCGGTGGTTCTGGCTACCCCAAGGAATGAAACAACCAGACCTTTTGCCCAAGGCCGTCCTGTGAGAACTGTGAGCCTTGTGAGACTGCAACCCCCCTACCCTCGGGAAAAAAAATAATAAAACACCTGCTTTGGAATTTGTTTGAATGACTTTAAGACACTGGAACCTTACAGGGCAAATTATTCCATGTTCCAGAGCTGTATAAGCATGACGGCTGTTCATACCAACTCTGCATCTACACACAGAAAAACTTAGACTTACTGGGTTTGGTTTAATGTTTTTTGTAAGTAACTCTGGATAAGGGTGTCCTGTTAAATTAGTAGATTGTCATGGACATAAAAACTGATGACCAATAAGACCTTTAAAAAACAGAGGATGTTTAGGAAGTTGCATTAACAAATGTTGAACATTTGCTGAACAGTGTGAGAAGATGTTAAGAATCTGGTTTTATTCAGCTTAACTGTACCGTTACCATACCTGCCAACATTATGCTGTGTAACAGAGGGGAACAGTTATCAGAAACTGTCCCAAACTCTGTGCCTATCCCATATACCACGACACACAACCCGCACGGAAACTGATTGGATTGTATTACTTTACAGTTGGGGAAAGTAATGGGAGAAATAACCAGTCAGGAGCACAGTGGGAGAGAGGGTTAAACATGGGGAGACACCTGCGAAAACCCCGAGTGTGAGCGTGTAGCTTATGCGTTGCTGGTTTGGAGATACCAAGTTTTCTGAGTACAGCATCAGCATGGGAATGGGACCATTACAGATGTTGCATCAATTAAGTGTCTCTCTTCTCCGCTCTGCCCTGCAGATCCAGTTCGCAGACCAGAAGCAGGAGTTCAACAAGCGGCCCACCAAGATAGGTCGTCGATCTCTGTCTCGCTCCATCTCCCAATCCTCCACAGACAGCTACAGCTCAGGTAATGTGCAGAAATGGGCACACACTCCCACACTCTGGCTCAGCAAGTGCCATCACCCACACTTTGACTGGCTTTTATTTTATTACATGCCAAGTGTATTGAGAGCTTCGGGATTTTCACATGTCTGGATGTAAGACAGAATAAGTCTCAGGGCCCTATTCTCTTTTAGAAGGCTTAGGATGCTGCAAGCCATAACACACGCATTAAGAGGACACAACACAAACTCACAATCAACAAAGCCAAAAGTAGTGTGTGTGGATTTGTTCTCACAGACTGACCTCTGTCTCTCCAGCTGCCTCTTATACTGACAGCTCAGATGACGAATCCTCTCCTCGTGACAAGCAGCAGAAGAACTCCAAGGGCAATGGAGACTTCTGCATCAAGAACATCAAACAGGCTGACTTTGGTCGCAGAGAGATTGAGATTGCTGAGCAAGGTAGGCTGGATCCTGCACGTGTATTTCACCAATTCAGACTTAAATAAAGCACTACGTGTTTTCCCCCATGGCTGCTGAACCGTGCCTCGGTTTATCTTAACAATAAAACGTTTGACAGCGTGACAGCCACATTTAGAGGCCACATTTAAGCCGAATCATCCCTGATTATTCACGAAGGACACTGTTGTGGCAGATATCACACCTGTACAAAAGCTGCCCATTACCGTATTACGTTGCTTTTTTAGGACAGACTTTATATGAAATGGCTTGAGATAAAAAAAACACCGTCAGGTCTCAGCTTCTATATGATTTTACATCATTCAAAATGCCCTTGACCAAATATGTCAGGCTAAATTACCAGAGTAATCTTAGCCTCAGATAAAACTGCCTCCGATGGGAAGGTTTGTGTGACGTTCACAAATCTGTTCTTTCTTAGTAGATTCATTAAAATTCTGTAATTAAACTGAAAAATTACTGTATACTACACACACAACGTTTAAGTAATTTTACATTTTTAGGCTTTATCTTGTTTTACCCCACCTTCAAATGTATTGTGTTGGGGACTCTCCTCTAAATTACTATCAGGAAAATGTGCAAGGAACTAGTTAAAAATAAAAATGATGCCTTTTGAAAAGAAGACCTGCAGCCATACTGGTCCTTTGTGTTTAATTATTTTTTAAGTTTGTTTCTTGTGAAGTGCAGTGAAAAAAGTGTGTGTGTGTGTGTGTGTGTATATCTCTTTGTCACACTTAATTGTTTCAAACTGTATTGAAATATGGGACAAAAGATGGTAAACACATATACATTATGGAATGGTCATTTCATTTATTAGAAAAAAAAAAGATTACCCAGCACAAACTGTCCCTGTGTGAAAAGCACTCTAGTGTTCTTCCAGGGCTCCTGAGCAGCCCATATGTTCACAGTGTACTGAGAGACTGCAGGGTGCTGCCTACTTCACCCTCTTAATAACCATCCAGCCAAAGGCACACACATTGCTTTCTGTTACTGTTTTGTATGTGTGTGGTTGCCCTTCCTTTCCTGCCAGTCCCTAAGCGTATGGAACTGAAGGTCCTGCTGGCCTTCCCTTTTTATAAATTTGGCAGTGGTCCCATAAGCTCATGAAATCTGAGGGTGCAGAGAGCCAGGGTGAAACTCATCACTGTGTTGATCCAGAGGTTTATTTGTGCTGTTATGTTTTTTATCACTCTAAAGACACACAAAGCTTCCTTTATTGCTGGAACCTCGTTCTGGGTGCAATTCAGATTGATAAGCACTTACTATTGTTTTGTTTGATCAAAGAAACAATAAAACATAACTGTCTGATATTCCTGTGTTTTCTTGTTAAGAAGCTATGTTGATTAAATTAAAATTTCCCAAGTTTTTGCATTGGGTAAAAAAGCCAGTGAGACCAGAGAGACATAAAAGTCTGTTTTAAAGTTGGGCCAGCTTTAACCAGCCCAGCTGAGATGAACTGTGTAATAAATGTGTCTTGTTTCTAAAAAACATATAGAATATTTATTTAATACAGAACGAGCAGAACTGCATACTATATTCTTGCTGTGTATCAGTGTTGGTCTCAAGGTTGTGTGTGTGTTCATGTTCAACAGAGATGCCAGCCCTCATGGCTCTGAGGAAGAGAGCTCAAGGAGAGAAACCCCTGGCTGGAGCTAAAGTGGTGGGCTGCACTCACATCACAGCCCAGACTGCTGTGAGTAGCCTCTAAAGAACACGTCTCCTCAGATTAGCTTGCACAAATCATGCCTCTGTCTGACTTCTATACATTCTTGTATGATTGTATGCATGCAGGTGCTAATGGAGACCCTTGCCGCACTGGGGGCTCAGTGCAGGTGGGCTGCCTGTAACATCTACTCCACTCAGAATGAGGTGGCAGCTGCCCTGGCAGAGGGAGGTGAGTCTCCTTCATATTCAGTCTTTCATTCGCTCCCTGTCCCTCTGTCATTTTAACTTCTCTGTGTCTTCCCTCTGGTAGGTTTCTCTGTATTTGCTTGGAAAGGGGAGTCTGAAGATGATTTCTGGTGGTGCATTGATCGCTGTGTTAACCTGGAGGGCTGGCAGCCTAACATGGTGAGGGAGAGAGAGGAAACTGAAAGTAGTTGTAGTGTGTATAATAATAGCAGTAATAAATACATAAAAAATTAATTACATTGTTATTGTTTTATTATTATTATTATTATTATTATTATTATTATTTCTAATACATTTGCAGAATCCCTTATGCAGATAAGCAGCTCAAGACTATTTCACAGTATAATGCATAATCACTAATTTAAAAACCACTTGGTTATGCAAAAGTTCTGGTATTATTCCATATATACTGTGTGTTTATAAAGTGTTCCATAAGTGTTACGGTACAATGCTATATTTAATATTGTCCTATAGAGTATGTGTTAACCTATTTTCACGTATGAAATAAACTAAGCGTGTCACGAAAGGCTTTAATTTTTTTGCAGCCAGCTGAATCATCATAAAATATAAAGAGATGCTTCATTTCTCTTTTTTTTTTTTTTTTCTCCCTCTCTCCCTCCTCAGATTCTGGATGATGGTGGAGACCTGACCCACTGGATCTATAAGAAGTACCCAAACATGTTCAAGAAGATTAAAGGCATTGTGGAGGAGAGTGTGACTGGAGTTCACAGGTAAGCAATGGGCCTCAAAATCTCACGCAGTTTCACTCCTGAGGACATGGCACCCTCTAGTGGTGGAGTACAAAAAGACCTTCATCTGATTTATGGAACATAGTGTACTGTAACTGCAGAGGGTTGATACTGGAGTGACTTTAATGGGAACCATGATTAGAGTGGAGTCACCTATAAAATTATTGCATCTGTTTTTATTGAATAATTAATGCTGCCATTAATGGCAACATTTGAAGCTGTAGAGTCATTTGCAGGACTTGCACTTATATATGCTATTCATCCACTGTGTAGGCTTTAAAAGAGTGCCATTAAAAAAAAAAAACAACAACAAAAAAAACCAGCTGTTCATGATCTGTGGCCGTACGTATATGCATGTGTATTTATCCCTTGGTTCCTGTTCTGTTTGTGGCTAGGCTATACCAACTGTCCAAAGCTGGGAAACTGTGTGTGCCCGCCATGAACGTCAATGACTCTGTCACTAAACAGAAGTTTGACAACCTCTACTGCTGCCGGGAATCCATCCTGGATGGGTAAGTCAAGGACTACTATTGGACACCATACGGAACAATATATGTAATATCCAAAGCAGCCTTTTCTCAAAATATTCAGATGTGTTTTGACACATTCATGCTTTCCTTAGATCTTGTAGAACATTTCGGATTCAGGGTGTGTTCATTTGCATAAAAATGACTGGTGTCTGATGTATAATTAATACAACTTCTTCTTTTAACACAGTTAACATATTTATCTAGTTTGGCCCATGGATCAAAAGTCGACCTGAAAACCACCAGCTCATGCACCATATGTTTCTATTCTTGACTGTAGCCCTCCTGATCAAATAGAACTTTGCAGTTCTGAAAATACAGTCCCTGACATAAGTTCTGTCGCTTATCCATGTTGTGGCAACAAAAGCTTATAACCTGACTTTAAATTCATCCATTGGTTTTAGAAATGACTCATATGAAAGCTGAAACCCTCCCAAATGGGATTTAATTTACGAAAATAAATTTGCTTCACTGCAGAAATATTGATCATTTAATGAACACAGAAAGGTCAGATTTTGGCAAGACAAAAGTTTTGTCGCCTTGTCATATAATGCACCCAATCCTAGTTTACAGCCTCACCTGTGCTCACTAATTGATTGGTTAATTAGTGGGTGTGTATAAAAAGAACTCCAGCACCCCAGACCTTTACTTGCACTGCAACTTGACCTCTGACAACATGCCAAAAATCCATCCTGCGACCAAAGCCTTGATTATCAAGACGCTGAAGACCAAATCCACTGCAGAGGTGGCTGGCACCTTTAATGTGTCTCAGCGTCAAGTACAAAGAATTAAAAAAAGATTTGAAGAGACTGGAGATGTTTTTGACAAGCCCAGGTCCGGCAGACCCCACAAGACAACTGCTCGGGAGGAACGTTTGTTGGTTAGAAAATCCAAAGCCAGTCCCTCTTCCACTGCAGCAGAGCTCCACCAGGCCTGGTCACCTCAAGTCCCTGTGTCAACTAGAACAGTTTGTAGGATTCTGTCTCGAAATGGCCTCCATGGTCGAATCAGTGCCCAGAAGCCAGCACTAAACAAAAGGCAGGTAAAAAACCGTGTGGCATTTGCCAAGGCCCACAGCCTGCTAAACGGATGGACGCTGGAAAAGTGGCAGAAGGTGGATTTCTCAGATGAATCTTCAGTTGAATTACACCACAGCCACCGCAAATACTGCAGGAGACCTACTGGAGCCCGTATGGATCCAAGATTCACCCAGAAAACAGTCAAGTTTGGTGGTGGAAAGATCATGGTCTGGGGTTACATTCAGTATGGGGGTGTGCGAAACATTTGCAAGGTGGAAGGCAATATCAATAGCCTAAAATATCAAGAAGTATTAGCTACATCTTACATTCCCAATCATAAAAGGGGTCAAATTTTGCAGCAGGATGGTGCTCCATCTCATACATCCATCTCTACATCAAAGTTCCTCAAGGCGAAGAAGATCAAGGTGCTCCAGGACTGGCCAGCCCAGTCACCAGACATGAACATCATTGAGCATGTTTGGGGTAGGATGAAAGAGGAAGCTTGGAAGACAAAACCAAAGAATCTTGATGAACTCTGGGAGGCATGTAAGACTGCATTCTTTGCTATACCTGATGACTTCATCAATAAATTGTATGAATCATTGTCGAACCGCATGGATGCAGTCCTTCAAGCTCATGGAAGTCACACAATATTAAATATGGCTCTAATAGCACCACAACGTCATTCACCAGTGTTATGAAGCATATCTTTGTATATGAAGTGAATTATTTGTTTGATTTTCACATTACTTTCTGTGGGCGACAAAACTTTTGTCTTGCCAAAATTTGACCTTTCTGTGTTCATTAAATGATTAATATTTCTGCAGTGAAGCAAATTTATTTTCGTAAATTAAATCTCATTTGGGAGGGTTTCAGCTTTCATATGAGTCATTTCTAAAACCAATGGATGAATTTAAAGTCAGGTTATAAGCTTTTGTTTCCACAACATGGATAAGCGACAGAACTTATGTCAGGGACTGTAATGTTTTTACCATTACCATGTTAAACGTCATGTAAGAAAACCACAGTTAAACTATGGGTACTACAGCAACAGCAAAATAACATATCAACTATAATAAAGTTGTAGAGGCTACAACAGAAAAGTTATTATGAATATATTCATATATAATATGAATGAATATTATGACAATGTGAAAAGCAAAAAAAAATATTTCATTGTTATTAACAAAAATGACAAGTATTTTGGGCAAAGTAAAAATGGAACAATAAGAATTTATTTTGCATAATTATTAAATATTTGTTGGGACAGTTTTTACACGTTTGTATTTGAGGATGGAGAATTTTTTTTGTTCCGCCAAATAGTTCAGTTATTTGTCCACCATGTGGGAGAGCAACAGGGTTCAATTCCAGGGTAGAAAAGCACACAGTAGGCTTCTAACAGTTTGAGTTGTAATGTAGAAATCTCTCTGGCACAGCCAGTTTGATGTAATGTGATCTTTTTCATCACTTCACGTCTCTGAGCAATGTGTTTATTGTGGAAATTTATATCAGGATAAGGATATAAATCTGACTGATCATGCAGCTCTTATGGAAACGTTGTGTATATCAGGGATTAACGTTCTTATTCGCAGGGGGCAATGTACCTGCAGTCAAACCGGTGCACACCTAAATGTAGATAATTTAATAAGACAGAAGTGATTAATCCTTATTAGCTGCAGTAAAGAGTGTGATTGAATCAATTTAATTAAAAGTCTTAATAAATATTTATATGTGTATGTCTCTGTGCAGTCTGAAGAGGACCACTGATGTGATGTTTGGAGGGAAACAGGTGGTGGTGTGTGGATATGGAGAGGTGAGGAAAACCCAGTGCATGCTAAATGCAAAGCACAGCCTCTAGAGGGTGCCATGCATTCACAAACCCACACATCTTTCAGATTACATTATGTATTTGTAGTTTTAGATTGATTCTTTATCTTGACCAGAATATAAAAGTAAGCCAAAGGCTAGATTAGAAAGGAATTGAAATGATGGATCGGCATTAGTAATGCAGTGTAGTCCAAGGCTAGAATAAACCAAGCCTTTTATATCTTCTATCATTTAATAAGTTCGTAAGTTGAACGATTGTCTCTATGTGCCTCTGCGTTCAGGTTGGAAAGGGCTGCTGCGCTGCTCTGAAGGCGATGGGCTCCATCGTGTATGTCACAGAAATCGACCCCATCTGTGCCCTGCAGGCCTGGTAAGATTCCAATCCAGAGGCAATCCGGGAGGAGCTTAATACATAGGCACACATGCTTTTGTAGATAAGAGGGAAGGCAAGTGCATCACCTCACATTATTTAACCCATCTGCACTCATGCAGAATATGTTCATTTTGACACAAATATCCTGTGGAATTGGGTCAAGTGAACAACAGGATTAACACTGAATGGAGTGGCAGCATGATATCTAATGTGTTAAAGCAATTTATGGCCCCAAAACAAAAATGTTCCCCTTAGGCCTAGTGTGGTCATTAATGTTACAGCCATGACATGTTGGGTTTCTGAAGTTTGATTAGAGGTCTGTTCGACCAGAGTCCAGTGGGGCTATGTCGGGTTTTGATTTGACGTTGGGGTGTTTTTTTAATTTAATTATTATTTTTTAATTATTTTTTTTCGGTGCGCTACTATTTGTAAATGTGATCTTTTAATGTGTGTCCCTCACGTTGGTGAATGTGCCCTTGAATGAAACCATCATCATTTATTTATATAGCACCTTTCCCACGCTCAAGGATGCTTTACAGTCAAACATTGCACCATAGTAACAAGTAGCAGTTCTCACAGCTAGATGAGGGATTCTGAAACATGGTAAAGAGTGACTTAGCAAGTACCGAAAAAGTCCCTACTGCAGGGAAGATCTCAATCCTCGACTACAGTGCCTCACACAAACTGCTGACCCAGTAAACTTTGAAGGCCTGAAATATCCATAGGGGTACCCTTTTCCTTGGTTTCATGCAATGCAGGGTCACTCAGGCATTAAACAGCTGAACCAAAAGGCCCCATGGCTCCAGCGTTGCACTGCTCACATATGCAGCCAAACTCCACTGGTTCAGGCAACCCTGCAGCTCTATTGCTGGGTCATCCAAGCAGCTGGCCCAGGCAGCCACGTAGCTGCGATGCAGCTTTCAACTGGCACCCAATCCAGACTTATGGCCACGATACACAGTCCCCTAATTGGCTGGTCCAGGCTGCAATTTTGAGCATTCCAAAAATGCCTCTGTGCCACAGATAGAATAACTCTCAACCAGTGGATTTTGGTAGATATTATGGCAAACTCATTGGGCAGCATGGAAACATCAAAACGAAGAAAAAATTGTAAAGCAGCCATATTGCAACAGTGTAGTCGCACTGGAGAACACACACAAATCGTGGATGATTGGAGTTAAGAGGGTTGTGTTGGGTGGGCTTGCCTGAAGTATCTTAGGCATTTCTGCTGCAGCAGCGGCTGTGCTAAGAGGAACATAAGCGGAGCAGGGCTAACGATGAAGATGCTACATTATGGACGTTATTATTCCACATTATGGAAACAGAATTTGCTTAGCTTTTTGTAAAATGAGCAATATTTTGTTTAAACGTTCCAAAGGTTTCAGAACATGCCATTCACATCCCATCCATACAGTCCATATATGTAAACTACAGTGCAGAAAGAGCCTGTTTTTGAATATACTGTTTCTGTGTTGTCAGGAGAACCACCTCATTTATCTGTATTCGGCTATTCGTCTTACAGCAGCTCAGACCCACTCATTCATACTGAGCTTATGAGGAGTGTTTCAGCCGGCACTACTGTTTGAGTGCCCTCCCTGTGTTCTGCCTCAATCAGAATGAAGATAAATTGCCTATCTTAAAGGCACATGCCTTTGTGGCAGCATATTTCAGATTTTATTCACAATAAATTGTGCACTTGAACATTTGGATGCATTTCCAATGTAAGTGTGCATTTTTAAATGAAAAGTGTGTATTGGCGTTTATCTGTATAAGTTCATGTCGAGAAGCAAAGAGCTTTTGACATTTAATTTTCACTTTGTTAATGTTCGTCGTTACACGGCGACAATCTCTCACTGATTTGCAGTTGAATTTTCTTTTGGCTAAGCTAAGGTGCAACCATGAGGAAATGCAATTGTGAAAGCACTTTTAACAGCCATTATACATAGAAGTAAAATTTTCATTTAAACTTAAGTCATGTCTTGAATGTTGCGCACTCACATGCACAATACACAGTTTGCTTTTGAACGTGTAAATTTGCATTTGAATTTAAATAATACCCGGAATATGCTGCCTTATGTCTTGGCTGATTTATGCTGCATTTGGGATGAGGAGAAATTTTGTTTATTGGCCAAACTGTTGCTTTACATTGTGGGTTTTTTTGGCTTTGTAAGCTGATTTCTGCTACAGGGAATCTGCTTGTGTGATTTCTCTTTACCGTTGTCTCTGTACCTCTCAGCATGGACGGCTTCAGACTGGTCAAGCTGAACGAGGTCATCAGACAAGTGGATATTGTCATCACCTGCACAGGTTTGGCTTCCTAACTCTGTTACTTACTTGACCACACCACAACCCAACCCTCTGTCTCTCCTTTACAGAACTGAGCTACGCTCAGTGACGGCATGTGTGTTTGTTTCCTTCAGTAAAGTCTGAGAATGAGGATGGTTTCAGCACGCTAACTCTAATTACTGTTAGTTCTGTGCTCTGACTTTGCCCATGATTACGAGCTAATTGCCACTGAGATACTACGCTTCAGGCAGTTTCACTGTTCATTAGTTCCTGCAGTCACTCTTGCACAGCCATTTAAAGCAGTTGAAGAGATATTAAAAGCAGGAGAAGGCTTTCAGTCTATAACTTGTTTGGTTTTATTTTTTTTAGTCTTTAGTCTAAGCAGGAAAAGCTTACTTAGCCTTTTAAATAAGTGTGTTCTGGTTAGGACGAGAGTATATATGGATATGAAAATTTAGTGGTTTGTTGAGTAGGAAGTAAACAGGTATGTTAGAAAGAAATGAAGTACCACAGATGCAGATACACTTCAGTCTTGCACCCTTTTCGAGTGTCTTGAACATGGGTTTGAATTGCACTGGATAGGTTCAGTTACCCAGCTTGTTCTGTTGTGGACTTCATTTATAATAGTTACTTAAGTGCATGTCAGTCGCTAATAATCAAGGGGGAACATACTTGATCAGTTGAGGCTTATTACTAGAATTCCTCTAGTTGTGTTTACCTTTTAAAAGCCACGTCACAGGCAGTTACTCTGTTATTATGTTGCCCAGTGAGCCTACAGCCTACTAATTACTGGGTGTCAACATTCAGCCAATATCCAGTATTTTTGAAATCTGTGTTTGATCTTGCTTCCTCTGACATGGCCGTGATCAACAAAACACACTTCAGTAGTCCGCCCCACAGATTAATCGAGTGCAACCAATCAGCACTTCTGTAGTCTGTTTCTATGTCCCACTCTGTGTTGATGCGAGAGGGAACAAAGTAGCTCTGAGAACAGGAGTTAGACTGTTTGGAGCCTTAACAACACAGTTGGCAAAATCCACAATGCACTTGGTGAAATAAAGTAACTCTAGTCAGACAAACATGACTCGGCATGTAGCTCACTTTGAGTGACTGTGTGTTGTGCAGACACTGCGTGGGGACTCTTTTCATCGTTCTGCGTGGACTAAAAGAAAAGCTTCCACTAAATCTTAAAGTGCAGAAAACATCTGATACATTCAGCATGCTCAGCTGCTGCTTGCATAAATTCCTTTAGTGACAGTTTTACCAGATGATTGGTCAGAAGCTTACTGTAATGTGTTATTGTAATACTTTGCCAGTTCTATTTAATTGAAAGCTTTGATTCATATTTTTGTACATAACACTATAAGCATCAGATTGATGGTAAATGAATATTGGTCGAAATATCTGAGTGTCGTTACTAAACATTTTAGGAAATCAATGTAACACAGAACCAACTAACACAACCAAACACCAAAAGCTATAACTGTAATTAGTTGTACCTCTAGGTTTTAACTTTTAAATACATTGCATAGCCTAATTTTACTAAAGTACACTTCAAATCTTTATGCCTCTCATAATGGTGATTGTAATAAAAGTGCTTAGTAATGTCAAATGTGTTTTAAAGTTTGCTGCTGCAGCTTTTTTGTCTTATACTGCTTGTAAATTAATTTAAACCTGCGTATTGATGTTGACATGATGTCACTATTCTGAGGACTTGCTGAACTGTTAATGAGGTACTGGTATAGTGTGTATGCTTGTATAGTTGCATAGCAGTCTAAAAGGAGCTGCACGAAAACGGCTCTGTGAGCAAGATATGGAGATGGATTGCTGCTGTCTTTTAGTGGCACTTGTAGATCAATATCACTCTCGGGGCTCTCCCCAACTGTACTGAGCGAAATTAGACATCGACTCGGAGGTGTGCTTATTGTTAGTGTGTGTTGCTCTTAGGTAATAAGAACGTGGTGGTGAGAGAAAACCTGGACCGCATGAAGAACGGCTGCATTGTCTGCAACATGGGCCACTCTAACACGGAGATCGATGTGGTGAGCAAACATTAATGACCTCTGTGACCTCAAGTGCATGTGCTCACACGCATATTTCAATTACAGTTAGCATAGTTAAATTTGCTTATATTTATTTAAACTTCCATTACTGAAACAGATGTGAGCAAATAAGTCGATTAATAAAACAATACACCAAGCTTTCTTGGATTTGTATGTTTGAAAATGGCTCACAAGGTTTAAAAAAAAAAAAAAAAAAAAAGAAATAATCTGCATTTTATTCCATTATAACAGTAGAAAATCAGTGCACCTTAAGATCAGTATTTCATGATAGAGTGGATAATTTCACCCCAAGTTAAACGTTTCCCATATGAGTATGTATCGGCTGCAGCTGCACAATATGACTGTATTGTTCCTATGTGACATGATGAATTTCAGGCCAGCCTGCGGACTCCTGAGTTGACCTGGGAGCGTGTGAGGTCCCAGGTGGATCATGTGATCTGGCCTGATGGGAAGAGGATAGTGCTTCTTGCAGAGGTGAGGTCATAACTAATGCTGTCTCAAATAGATTTGGGCCCCGGTAGGTAAACATGAGATTATTTAAAGCCATGAAATATGAGGGGAAACTGTGTTATTGTGAATTCAGCTGCAGACTGAAAGCAACAAAGGATTGGTTAGAAATCTGATGTTAGCCTGTCCTCACCCTCTCCTTTAAAATCTGACCAAACATGCTGCAGGTATGCAGAAGTGGAGTCTTGGTAATGTTTAAAAGCTGCGTGAAGCAAAACGTTACGTGAAACTAGTGCTTGTGGTGGTGATCCATTATTGTGAAAAAATAGGACCAGCGGTCCACTTCTCAACCAGGCATGATGACTCATTTAATAATAGTGATGGTACTAGTCTTGAACTAGTTAAAGCTACCCTATGTTAGTATGGGGGATTTTGAGGTCTCTCTAGGGGAATGGGTAATTGCACACATGTGGAGGAATATGTTGTAACATCAGTTATGCTCCGGACCCCCACAAGTGAATGATTCCTATGCTTGTGAGCACTTTAAAGTAATATCCAAAAAAAAATCTAAACTTAAAGGATGTGAGTAATAGGTCTACTGTAGTCATCATATCCTCATCACTATAATAATCATTTGGCATTTGAGCCAAACCTTCTTTTGGAGTTTGTGTGTGCACTGCAATATGTATGATGTGATCCAAAAATCTCACATATGGTTTGGTGTGATTTTTAAATTATTGCAGACTTTCTGGAGTGACTGGCAGCCGAGCACAAACACCATATTGTTGTTTTTTTCTCCACCTTCTTCAGCCACAGAATTACTATTTTTTCCTGCTTTAGCAAAAACAAAAATCTTCTGTCTTCTGGCAGAATTAAACTTATAAACTGCAGTGAAAATGACTTCTGGTGTTTACCTCATTCTTTCCTTTTGAATTTAATAATGATTTCTTTATCTATTTGTTCATGTGATCATGTCTATTCCCTGTTTAGGGTCGCCTCCTCAACCTGAGCTGCTCCACTGTACCAACATTTGTCCTGTCCATCACAGCGACAACCCAGGTGAGAGAGGCCATGATCATTTTTCCATTGGTTTAAAAAAAACAATTGTACAGATTTTAGTCATTGCAATGTAACCAAATGACCATGGTTTGATGTGAAATCGTCCATAGTAGAAAAATATTCTGACATCATTACAGTGGTGGTCATAAGAAGCTCAAGAAGGTCACAGCTCAAATACAATCATTTATTTTAAAACCACCAGTGTTTTCTTTTGGGACTGTTTTACGTTGGAACACCCTGCATGTGCCTTTCTTTTGGGCCAAAAACAGCGTATAAAAGGTGTCCCGGGCGTCAGGAAACCTGTTAGTAACCACTTCAGCTTTCTGTGAGGAAACTTTTGGAGGCCTTAAAGTCCTCAGGGATCTGGTTTCTGTATTAATAAGTTGAACTGAGGTCATAAGTCAACATCTCAACTGTCTGTGTAGGCAAGTCTCAGATTCCGTTTTAAGTGAATTATTTGTAGTCAGACAGATGTGTTGGGTTATTTATTTTTATTTTGATCCCCCCCACCACCACCTTGCCTTCACCCACCTGAAAGTATCATGGAGAGGACCTAGCTAATGAGTGTAACAATACGCCACTTTAATGGGAAGAATACTGGGACAAAAAAGTCAGCAAAGCAACTTTTGACTGGGGTGGTCCAGTGTCTGAATATGGCTGTACGTGCAGGGTGCTCTAAGAGAACATCATCGTTTACAAAACCTTATGTTGGTTTACTAGTGGTTTGGAGGCATAAACTGACTATTTGTATTAATGGACATTCACATCAAAACAGTTTGAATAAGTTTGTTTCTCAGTTACAGAATTATGTGGATGTTTTTAAAGTTCAGTGGAAATCCTCTTTAAGTTTAAACCGCATAATTAATAACTTAAACTGCAATGCTTTGATACTTGACAAAGTTAAGGGTGAGCATGTTTGCCTCTGCCGGGGTGTTCTTCGGCAGTGTCTTGTCGGCTGACTGTGCGTGTATGCGTGTGTGAACGTGTGCGCTCAGCCCCACTGTTGTCATGGTAACCTAGTCCCGGCTCCTTTCTCCCCAGGCCCTGGCTCTGATCGAACTGTACAATGCTCCAGAGGGCCGCTACAAACAGGACGTCTACCTGCTGCCTAAAAAAATGGGTGAGAAACATGTACATGTCCCCATAGACGTATACATGAGCACAGGGAATGTAATGAAGACTGTTATTGTTAATTCAGAACTGCTCTTCAAGTACACCTAGCTCTGTGTGAGTATTTGTGTAGATCACTCTCACGGTCTCTAATGGCAAAGGAGGGGTTTTATAGCAGTTTACAGAGGGTGCTGTATTTGCAAGATTCAGCATGTCTGCAGTCTCCAGTTCAGAGATTAGCCATGTGGGCCCCAGCATGGGCCCTGCAGAGAGGGGGAAGAATGAGGGAGCTGAATATAGGTCAGCCTGTCGGGGACTGCTGCTACCGCTCAGTGCACCATTCACTGCCATCTCAGTTTATCTTCATCTTCTAGTGTTCATCTTTAGTTCCCCCTACTTCCTGCCGATTCCATACCCTGGCGAGGATACCATATATAAGAAAGGTTTATCTTAGGAGATGGCATGAGCATATGGCATCAGTGTTTCCTCTGGCGAAGCTAATTAGAGTCAGTAAAGGCTGAAAATTGGTTGCTTATCACACATCGTCTTACTGATTGAAGCTGAGGGCATTTTCTCTGCTTTCATTTCATTGCTCATCCAAACTAGGCTTTGCACTGGCACAAAGAACGTCCTGGATATGGAAGAATTTTTAATAACCGAATGTTATTTTTGTTTCTTTAATCTCAGTCACTCACTTCCGGCATTGCAAGCCAATTATGTGTGCTTCTTTCTGTAGCCAGTTGCACCAGCTGAGTGCAGGTTCACTTGTTGCCTAGTTTAAACAGAAAACACTTCAAGTGAATTGGTTCAGTGTATTTTTAGCTTGACTTGGCTATGCCCCCCCCCATAAATATCAAACGGTCAGTGTGATATCAGAGGGCCACTGATCAGTTTAGAGCTCGTTCGGAGGGCTAAAGAGTGACCCGTTTCTCCTCATATGCTGCCAGATTGTGTGCACAGTCGGTTGCTTCCAGTGGAGCTCCCGATCTGGAAGATATATTGTGGAAATATGTCACAAAGGGCAAAGCATGGTTAAAATCAGAAATTAACTGTAGTTCAGCTTGGCTCAACTATCTAAGCTTACATTAATATAACACTGGTGTCGGTGGCAACAATGCAACTTATGGTTAAATGCTTTACTCTGTACATAGTAAGCAGTGTCATTATGTTGGTTTTTGGTTTTGGCTCATGTTTCACACAATTGACTGTTGGTCATATTTGTCATGCTGTGATGTGCACGCACACAAGTTGTTAAGCCCTCGCTGTTGTAAAACTGGATAACCACTTCTGTTTGTGAGCTTTAGTGAAAGTGATAGCTGCCTGCTGTTCTCCACCGTTATCACTGAACCCTGATGTGTTTTTGTGTAGATGAGTATGTGGCCAGCCTTCATCTGCCCACGTTTGATGCTCACCTTACCGAGCTGTCTGATGAGCAGGCCAAGTATTTGGGCCTGAACAAGAACGGCCCCTTTAAGCCAAATTACTACAGGTGAGTAGCTGTGGATAGTAGCGTCTCTCTTTGTTTTCTCATTTCCTTTGGGTCATTTTAAAATACTGTGCTTTAATATTTTGTGTTGCAGGTACTAAACCCCACCCCTTCCCCCAACCACACCAATCTGTGGAAAATGAAGAGAAGTTGGTGCGACTCATCAACCCGCACAGTTCAAAGCTGGGGTTCAGGGCCTCTCTTTAAGGGGGAGGGAGAGGCTTTGTTCTGATTGGCTGGAGCCAAGGGCATGGCTAATGATGCTGCGGCAGTGTTTATTTATTTTCTGCTAGAATAACATAACTCTAATCCTTTTACGAGCTGCTACTGCTAGTGGCCCATCCTAGCACTGTCTTCAGAGATTTCACTGTTTCATCCTCTCTTAGCTTCATGTGTCAGTTGTACGTAATCCATTTAGAAATCTTCTATTGTTTAATTATGACTACGCTAATGTTGGAAAACGTAAAAAAAAAAAAACACAAAAAAAGCAAACAACTTACTAAACAAATGTGCGTTCTTTGACCTGATGATTTTGTGATGGACATGTAATTTGTCCTATTTTCTTTATTTTCTACTTCTGTTTGCTTTGTATGAAATGGTGGGGTGGGACAAGATTACGGTTGGGTCCCGGGGTCCTAATCATATCGTTTAATTCCTTTGATCACATTTTTCAAATGTGTTTTTTTTTTTTAGTTTTTTTTTTGTTTACTTTTTAAACTTGTATTGATTTTTACTAAAAATTTTAGAGTTTTAATCTCTTGGTTCTGAATAAAAGTAGGCTAGATAAAATTTTAACTGGATACTGATAGATGTGGGGCAGGGCCTCTTTCCCCAGCTGTCATTCAAACTGGAAGAAAAAGTTTTTATTGGCCGGAACGTCACCATCTCTTTGTGTCTCCCAAATATGAGCGCACTATGTCTGTGTTGTAACAAAGCCAGTATTGATGTTTTAACATTTTCCTTCTATGAGCATTTCACGAATCCTCTAGGTCTTGATTTCCTTTCCACTTTATTACATTACTGCAGACGCTTATCAGGCTGTATAGTCAATCACAGGGGTGTATATTTAGATATTTATACAGAAATTTACGATTTTTCTATCTTCTGCCTCCTGTTTTTGTTCCCATGAAATCATCCTCTGTGTCATTATAAAGATAAGCAATTAAATGTTATGATATTCTAGTGTAATATTAAATGTACTGAAACCTTCATTTTATATACTGTGAAGTAGAGACTATTTCAATGAGATACCAAATGTACAGTCAAACCGGTACCAAGTTTCTTTGCCAGGTCCTCTGCTGATTTGAGCGGCAGCAGAATCGGCGAGTGGCGGGAGGGATTGAAGCCAAGAGTGACGTAGGTACACAGTATCTGGACGGGTGCTCGGAGCGAACCGGTTCGACTCTTTATTTGCAGGACTGTAAAGAGCGAAGCTGCCTTTGTGACTGGCTTATTCAAATGTAATAAAATCGGGACCTTTTATTTTACTACAGTTTGGAAAGATCTTCATGGGCAATTCGTCTGCCTCCTCCTTTGCCACCTTTGTGTGTTTCTCACAAAGGAAATGAACTTGTGTACAGTTTCCATACTGAAGTGATCCCTCTCTCGGGCACAGGAGCTGTTTTAAAGTCCTTTTAAAACAACACCTCACGTGAGCTGTCCAGGCCATGCTCCTGTACATCTTTACAGTTTAGATACAGTTTGTATATTACTTGTTAACAGTAGAGCAATGTCAAACGGATCAGTCGATTGGCTGGTCCACTTAGAGGTAAATTCCACTGATCTTTCAACATGCACAAAGCTGTGGTTCAGTGGGAAACGGTCGTTCAGAGTGGCATGTTGTGAGATGCTTCATTCTAGAGAAACTTAATAGCTAGAGTCGTCCACAGTGGTGGTGATGGGAGCCAGATGTTAAGCAAGTTTTAATACAACGAAAAGCTCCCTCAAAGAATGGTTAATAGTAGGTTGCCTGAGTCCTTAAAGATTTGTTTTACAATAGACTTGAAATGAATCCATTTCCTTAATCCGTTAATGTTGTGGACGTGCATACTGGCAATTGTAGGTTTATAAGATTTGTTTGATCTGTGTTGCATAAAAAAACGAGAGACCTGTGCAGGTTCACTGATCTGCTTTGATCAGTTAATTAAACAGCTAATTGTGTTGTAGATTTTGTTGGCCTGTGGTTCCCATCACTACCTCTGTAAAGAAACCAGAGTCAGTTTCTCTACAGTAAAAGTATTTCTAATGGGGAAAAAAAGTGTTCCAGCCATCTCTGCAGCATCCCCACGCTGCCCAGGCAATCCGCATCAGCCACATTGTGCATTCAGTATTGTCTTTTGTCACTGTCCAAAGATATGTCTATCTCCATCTTTGTCGAGTTTGACTTTTGTTCACATGAGGTTGTCTGGTTCCATTGACTTACCATTTCCATTAAAATCAGGTTTTTGCCTGTAAAGCTGCCAATTTGGAGATACTTGTTTTTCTTGGGACAGTGATGATTTTCTAAACCCCTCAACTGTCACAGCTTTGTGTTTTAGTGCCCCTAAACCTGGTGTTAAAGCCATACGTGTTCTGATGCTCTGCACGTCTTTACTTATTTGTCCCTATTTTAATCCATCAGTCTCCTAATGGGTCTGCCTATAGGCCCCACCCCTTCGGCTTCATTGAATAGGCATGTTAAAAACACGGTCTTAATTTTTTCACTTCGGTTTGTTTTGATGTTTTAAATCTGTGTGCTTGTGTTGGAGGGGGCTGTCTGTGTGTGTGTGTGTGTGTGTGTGTGTGTGTGCGCGCATGTGTTTGAGGGGACTGGGAGTATATGCGTGTGTGTGTGTGTGTGTGTGTGTGTGTATGTGTGTGTGTGTGTGTGCGCGCGTGTGTTTGAGGGGACTGAGTGTATGTGTGTGTGTGTGTGTGTGTGTGTGTGTGTGCATGTGTTTGAGGGGACTGGGTGTGTGTGTGTGTGTGTGTGTGTGTGTGCGTGTGTTTGAGGGGACTGGGTGTATATGCGTGTGTGTGTGCGCATGTGCGCGTGTTGGAGGTGGCTGGCTGTGTATGTGTGTACGGGTTTCCTGGAAGGCCAGAACTTTGTTGCTGTGTTGCCTTTGGCTCAGGGTCCAAGCCCGTGAGGCTGACACGATCAGTGGTCCCATAGCAACATGCACATCAGGTCGACACCAGCATCTCGTAAGGAGAACAAGTTTAATAGGAACTAAATCAGAGCCACTCTACTGTATTTATTGTATTCAGTACAAAGAAAATCTTTAATGTTGTCAAAACAATGTTTAAATATTGCAAGTGAAAATGGTAGATGAGCAATAATCAATATGTAACCCTAAAGAATAAAAAATAAAGCTCAATTATGTATCTGAGGTAATTGTTTCAGGTAATTGCCCATTATTGTTCCTGTGCAGTGATCTGTATGAGTTTGAGGTGTGTGGGGTTTGTTGGTTCACTGTAACTCCTTCCTGATATCGATAGACTACATTGCCTTGTTCTTGGCAATATGGCTAGTGGCTATTGCACTGGATGAAAGGCTTGCTGGCTGCTGGCGTGGTCCTATAAAGTAGAACAGGTTGTTGTTCGTCAATAATGAAAATGTCCGATCTGAAGAGCATGCTTACTTACATAACATGGGGCAGTTAAGACCTCTCAAGCAGAGATCCATGAGCCTGTTGTTCCTTTTTGGAGGGGGCAGGCAGGGTTCAAATAAGTTACTTTACATTACTACTCAATACTTTGAAGGTAAAAGTGCTTGATGCATTAAAAAGTAAATGAGATTTCCATCATTTGAAAATCATTGTTCTCTCATGGGGCGGGGTGGTGGAGTTGGGCTAACTTTCTTCTGGAGCAACTCAAACTTGCTAATGGGCCACCTTTGGCTTAAAGGACCTTTTTCAGCAGCCCTCCTCTAACATGCTTTTTTGAACACAATCTGTGAAATCTACAGGCATGTAGGTGGATTTAGTGGGAGACCTCTCGTTAAAACGCTTTTCAGGCATGCCATTAACCTACCTCTGTTCCAAAATCCATTTAATCATGTGGTTTTATACACCACAAACATTTTTATCTTGCCTCTCAACAGCTGTTTTTTTACTACCTTCCAGACTAGTATATCATCACTGTACAAAGAAAAACATCTCCAATGTGGCAGCTAGAGGAGAGGCAAAATAACGAACTTCATTTTAATGTAAGATGTTTTTTTCTCCAAATAACTTCTGGCCATTTCTGTTGGTCTGTTCATCATGAAGTTTTTTACACAGTGTAAAGAGCAGCTGCTATGTTCTAATGGTGCGTGAAAGTTAAGATGGACAAAACTGGAGATACTTGGTTTTCTTTGGACTGTGGTGATATGTAAATGAAGCCTGTTGTGTTTAGCTGAGCTTTTTGTGAGTGAAATGAGTCCCATCATCTTCAAACTCGTTTTCCGTCATCATCTTAATAGTTTTACTGCATAAGAGGGAAGTCTGTATGTGTGTAGACAGGAATATGCTAATGGTTGTGACATCACAGCCATGAGGAATTCCAAACAAGCTATTATTTGCAGCCAAGTCCTTACACCTGCTCTAGCCCCCACAGTCTTATTCCGGTCCCCACTACCTGGGCCTACCCACTCAGACTCGTTGTGTTCCTGTGGCCAGATTGAGGGGCTGTCTTAAAGTAGTTAGAGGGAGTGGACCATAAAACCCTCCTTCAGCTCCTACACCCTCCTAAGTGAACAAGCTCACTTGGTGTCCATGCAGGTTTTAGTTTTACATCTCTGTTTATGTTTTTGCTTTTGTTCAGCCTTTTCAATCCAAAGCCATGGTGCCAGGAGCGTCTTGCTTCTGCTGGAAGATGTCATCTCGAAGTTTGCCTAGGTATTGGTACCCTTTCCTTGGCCCCTGGTTTGGGAAAGGCCATCCACGTGTTGACCAGGGCCTGGATAGTAACTTTTAGGTGAAAGGTCATGGGTTTTCGGAGATGTGTGCCTATTAAAAGACATTTGAAACAGTTGAGTTTTGTAGATTAGAAGTTTAGCCACATCCTCAGCTCAGGTTAACCCTGACTAAGCCATCTATTCTTAACCACTCCTAGCAAATTCCCGGCTGCAGAGCCAATAGATAAGGGTTATAATTGGAGTGTGTGCTAACAGCTCGATGCGCGGCCACGTGTGTGAGTGTGGACAAGGGCAGCTGCTGTCGCCACTCACTGTCTGGTTTAATCTCTCCCCTCTCTCTCGCTGTATATGTCTACAGCCTAAGGCTGCATGCATATGCATTGCATTGGGGTCGCTGTCTGTTCTGCCCTCTCTGACACATGACTGTCATCGAGTCACGGGTCATCTGCAGACTGGGCTTGAGGATGACGAAGCCCTTTCAGTCTAGACCTGTGGTTAAGTTAAGCACACTGCTTTGTGCACTTAATCTGTGCCCTTAGCCAAACTGGAAGACTAGCATAGTCACATGAAGCACCACTGCAACTGTATTTACATACCTTATTGGCTGGCTCAACATGCTTGGAGGGGAACATTAATTACCCAATCAGTTACATCAGCTAACAGACACCTACGGTAGCTATCATACTGTCCCACCCAGAGAGAGAGCAAGGCCTGTTATGGCTTATACAACTACCAGCTACAGATGGGTAGACAGTTTTGGGTTCTGGGTTCAAATTTTAGAGTCACTACTGATATTTTGTATAGTTTAAAATGCTACATGGCTGAGTAGTGGCATCATTAAAGGTTTATGAATGTGGGACTAAGCCTGTACTGTGGGAGGGGAGGGCTCTGGCGAAGTGGTCATCCTGGAAAGTCCCTTTAATGGTCTCAAAACACTGAATAAATCCAGAGACCTCCTTAGGTCTGATGTGATTGGAGTACAACATACGAGGTCTAATGTGATAATTTTTTAGACACTTTTCATGATACATTAGTAAATTTCTGGTAGCCCTGCTGAGCCAGCACTGCATTAGGACATCACTTCCCCCAAATAGCCCCCCCATCACAATATAGTACATTGTCAGTTTGGAGACCATAGATGATTTAGTAATGAATATGTATTTGAGAAGTGGAGAGATGGTTAAACCCCACCTCAGCAGATTATGTCGTAGTAGCTAATTGAAACTAGGCAGGAAAGAACAATGGCCTTTCCAACATTAGCTTAATTACTACACCTAATATATTCTGATCTTTCACACAAAATAATTAGCATTTGAACACATTTAGCTGACGCTCTTATCCAGAGCGACTTACAAGGTTAATCATATTACAGGTAGGCCAATGCAGTGTTAGCAGTCTTCCCCAACGACTCTTACTGGTGTAGCACCACATACTCACCCTGACCGGGATTCAAACCCCAGTCTCCCACATGTGATGATGGCTTCCTGGCAGTTAGTGGTGTTACCCGCTTAGCTACACCAACCACATGGCTAATGCTTTGTGAATATTCCTAATTTATATAGACACAAACTGATGTGTGTACTATGGTTTTTAATTCTGGATTCTGCAAAGTTAGGGCAGCCATATTCCGGATGTCTTTGGTAGAAGGAAGGCAGTACTGGACACTACAGAATTCAAAAGTGAACTTGAAGGCCAAGACAAATCCTAAACCATTTAGGTCATGACCTTTGTCAGTGTGTTTTGTGTTGCACTTATAAAGACCTTTCTCTAGGTAGCAGCACTGGCCCCCTGTTCGGGCAGTGTCTGAGCTCGTGGTGAGTTTTACGCTCTAAACTTCCTACTAGCTGGAATATTATCCAACAGAACACTAAGCACGGTTGTAAGTCGCTCTGGATAAGAGTGTCTGCTAAATGCCTTAAATGTAAATGTAAATTTTGAAAACCCCTTTTTTGGGGGCTCTAAAACATAGTAGCTCCCTCCCAGTTAAGCTTCTCTAACCTTTCAGCAGTTGCTAGGAAAAAGCATAGCATATATGTGGGGAATGCATGGCTTAATCGTGGAGAAGGAACAGATGCTGGTGAATATGGAAAGCTGAGTGCAAACTAGAGAACAGATTTGCTTTTGAATATGAATATGCTTGTAGGCTTCTTGACTTCCTCCTCCGCAAAGGAACTGATGAATCTGCATGAGAAAATAGGAACTCCTATCAGGTTTCACTTGTTTCAGGTTGAATAAAAAAGCAAACACTGATCTATTGATTCATGTGATCAAAGTACCTCAAATTTTGGTTTATGAGTGTGCTTCAAATCATGCAACATCAGCATTATCCTATAGCTTCCCCTTTCTAGCATTTCTTTCCGTATGAATATTCCTATTAATAAGAAATATATATCACAGATCGACTTACCCTCAGAACAGACACAACCCCAGAACAGGTCTATCTGTGGGCTTTGGCCTTTTTAACACGTCCAAACTGGTGATATGAACTGAAGTACCTCATTAGAGTCCATTAGGCCTAAACTGCTTAGGGTGTTAATATAAAACGTGACAGTGGAGCTCGTTCTCCTGTCACACCCACACTAAGTAGTTCTCATTCTCTCAGTTCCCGTCAAAGGAAATAACCCTCCCGTTTTTATCGCAGAACCCTTTTTATTTTAACCCCCATTTTTACAGTCAAATGCTAATTCCCCCTTTGGAGGTCCCTCAGTTGAACTAGACTGATAATATTGGGGTTGGAATGTATATGATTAACTAAACCTGAGGTGCTTTATATATTTGTAAGTGAGAAAATCAGCATGTATTCAAGTGTTTTTTTTTTTCTCTCGATGGGTTTATTGTGACAGGTGTTCAGGGATTTGGATTAATAGAACGTTGGGATCTGTTGTATCTCAGCATGGCTATCTTTGTGGAAAAGTGTAAACAGCTTTCACAGCAGGGGGTTCACATTCTCCCCTTTTGCCCGTTGTTGCTCGCTAGCAGCTCAGCACAGTCGCAACATTTCACAAGCAGAGAGCCAGTGTCCTATATAATCTGATGACCTCAGTACGACAGACGGTGGTTTATTTAGTTATACACACATCATCAAAAGAATAGTTATACCCAGAGGGAAGTGTGGGGTTGCAGTGCTATTGGAAAGGCTATAGGTTACCAGGAACAATAAATGGTAATAAATTTAGACTGATATGGGTAATATTTACTGAGCTACACATACAGAGGTAGTGTCTTTCAGTATTGTGTTGGGCTGCCATGTTTGCTAGAGCAGCATCCCTATATCTTGGCATGTAGAGGTTCCTAATGGTGTCCTGTGATAATCCATCCCATACAGCTTGAATATTCTCACACAGATCCTGCATATTTTGCAGTAGGGATGGAGGTGGAGTGACACCAGGCCTTCTGGATGTGTGACAACATTGGCTGTCTCCACCAAGACAAAAGCTGGACTCGTCACTGAAGATGATGCGCTGCCATTCTGAGCCACTCTGTGACAGTCTTGTATGACACTATTTTGGCCTTTGGTGACGTTGACATGGGGTTAAGGGTAGTCGTCATAACAGTCTACGTGCATGTAGTCCTGTGTTGTGCAGTCGTCTCCCAGTGGTGCTGGCACTAACAGGATGATGGCTGGGTGCATTACTGCTCACTAAATATCCACAGTGGTGGCTGTTGTGTCAGTCATGTACAGTGATATGGCCTCTTCTTGCTTCAGTCACATGTGCGGCTGAGTGTGAAACTTGAATCATTTGCGAGTCTCACAATGTCAAACCTACCCACCAAGCTTCATTCCATAATAGGCAGCCTGCAGAAGGATGCAAAGTCAATGTCTTTCCTGGCTCCATTGCTATAGTCCATTTTACTAATGATCAAATATTTCAGAAGAGAAATTGGGTTTATGATGGCTAAATGTCTTTCTTTAAGATATGATATTTTATCATTTTCAATAGTTTCATATTTAAAAAACTAAAAATGTCACTTTGTGTGTTTAAGGTGGTAGTAACTTCAGGCTCCTGCAGATAGCACTGCATATGGATGATGGGGAGGTGTACAGTCATACGGGTCTACCACCAGTGGCTAAAATCCCAGTCTACTGGAAATTCTCCTTGGAATTGTGGCAGGGAAGACATCCACAAAATCCGACCCAACTGTGCAATTCTTTGACAGATAAGGGTTCAACGCTGATGTGCCTACATTTGGAAACAAATCACAGCTGTGCTCGGACTTGTGAAAGTATTACGCAATACTATGCAGCTTTCAGTCACAGATGGATATTTTTGTCCACTGTGCATTGTGTTTGCTTGAATACTTCTCCATTTTAAGAGTCCACACTTTAACATTTGTCCTCTGTTGGCAAACCTAGGTCCACATTTACATTTAAGGCATTTAGCAGACGCTCTTATCTAGAGTGACTTACAACCCTGCTTAGTGTTCCGGATAATATTCCAGCTAGTACAGGAAGTTTAGAGCCTAAACTCACCATGACCTCAGACACTGCCTGAACAGGGGGCCAGTGCTGATACCTAGATAGATCAATATACACATATATAAAGCAAAAGTGCACTACCTGGCAACCCCAGCCCAGTGCTCATACCATTTATGGCAATACTGATGTGCAAGAATTATACTCTTTATGTTGCAACATGTTTGTAGTCCACTCTTCACCCACATTCCGGGAAGACTGCAGTCCAGCAGTGTCTGGTGGTTTCCCTGTTTAAGTGCGTCTGGTAATTCACTAATGAATGAAATCATGTGTACTTGAGCAGGAGCGTCTCCAACCTGTGGTCCCAACTGGACTCTGTACTGGACTCTAATTACCTACATGAGCTACATGAGCTGTCAGTGGTTCAGCACCTTAACACACACTGGGAATTGGAGCAGGCCTCTACTTAATGTATTGTCACTCTTCTGCAGTTCATTGATTTTTACTTTTCTGTTTTCTCTTTACATGATATTAAAAAATCATTATAAACAAACTAACATGATGATAATCTAAAATGGCTGTGGAAGTCTTGTTCCATTAACTTCAATTACAAGTTCAGATTTTGTTTTCCTGTTGTCTTAACATTATAAAATGTTAATCGGCTTAACTGTAGTTTAGTATATACTAAAAATGGTGTGACACAGTAACATAATGTGGTGACTGTAATAAAACATTAAATTTAATGCATACTGGAAAAGATGAATAGCAAAAGCCAGGGTGTATACAAATATACAGGGTGTATGCAAATATATATATGCGAGTTTCACTAGAGAGGAGCATTTCATATCCAGCCTCTCCAGATGTCTAAGTTTACATCTTCGTGATTTAATGAAAATCCGTGTTAAATCCACCTAAAGTCCCCTCGAGGAGACCCAGGGGGCGTGGCCATGTCTTCGGCACCGCCCAACCACAGCCCTGGTCTAAGGATAAGAGGCGGGGTTAATCCACGGCTCCTTGAGCTCATTCCGCCAACCGCGGTGTACAGGAGGCCGCGCCCCTCCTCACAACCCAGCTCAGCCAATCAGAGCGGCAGTCCGGCACGGCCGCGCTCCGCTCTCCGTGTGGCAGCGGTCGAGCCGTCAGCGGAGCGGCACTCACATTCACGCGTCTTCAGCCATGCAGCAGGGAGACGACGCGGAGGTTCCTGCTCTCAACGACCTGAACAACAACAGCAGCAAGCACAGGAGCGGCGCCCAGGGCAGAGATGGGTTCAGAAACCAGCAGAAAGACTCCGAGGTAAATCCAAATCCGGACGGGGAGTTCCTGGGCGGACGCGTGTTTGTGTGTGTGTGTGTGCTGGGTTGCTGTAAATACCCGCTTGCTCCTCAGCTTGTGTTCCCCGAGTGCTTATTCTGGCGACAGGGCAAGTCCTCGCTAAAAATACCCCATAAAGATCATCTGAACGCTGCACATGCAGCTGATATGACTGATGGTGCTGGAGACTCGACCATGCAGCACAAATTCCTGTGCATCCTGCTATTCTTATGGATTAGTGTTGTGTATATGTATGTATGTATGTATATATGTATATATATATATATATATATATATATATATATATAT
Source organism: Prochilodus magdalenae (assembly GCA_024036415.1). Lineage (NCBI taxonomy): Eukaryota > Metazoa > Chordata > Actinopteri > Characiformes > Prochilodontidae > Prochilodus > Prochilodus magdalenae. The sequence continues at coordinate 758,502 of JAMWET010004918.1, forward strand.
ATATATATATATATATACACACACATGTATATATGTATGTATAGATAGATAGATAGATAGATAGATAGATAGATATGTACTGTGTTCTAAAACTGGAATTTTGAATGAACTTGTATTTCCTAGTGTGAAGCATGTTAGAAATCATTGACTGTCATTGGCCGGCTGTGTTGTGCCCAGTGCAGCCGCCTGTACTGATTTGCTTCAGGGCGAACTGGAGTGCAGCAGACAGTGCCGGGATGTCCCTGCTGCCCCAGTGCTGCCATCCCTCCATGTGAACGGACAAGCCAGTGCTATTAAAAATGAAAGCCGGTAAATGCATTTTTACTCACTACTTCCTGAAGGATAGCGGCCCCTCGTAATGCTGTATAATGGGCACAACATAACCCTCCCCCAACCAAGTTATCCTAGTCCGTGTCGGTGAAGGCATATTGACTGATGTTCGTGGAGGAATTGGAGCGTGGTTTTGCCCCCGTAGCTCTGGTTTTGTAGGACAGTGGGGAGGGTTTGGATGTAAAGGCATTAAACACCCCGAGGTCTGTCTCCTGAATCCTAGACGCTCGTGTGGCACTGGTCCCTGACTCACATATGGATAGGGCGGTCTCATTCAAAGGTCAAATAAGGTATCTGTCATATGGATTAAGATCTTTCTGACCCTTTCGCTTCGGGCCACTGCTCCTGTGATGTGTGTTCGGTGCTGCTCTGTTTGGTTGTGTGGTATTTATGGAATATGCATCAAGGGGTGGTTGGGTAGGGCCCCTTTGATGTAGATCCCAGCATGCATCCTGGCGTCGCTCACGTCTCTGTTCATGCCAGTGCTGGGGTGGGTATTATAGATGCTGATGTTTGTGTGCTGTGCGAGTTGGTTTGGGATCGGACTGCTCCACCAAGCTGCGGGTGATGAGCTTCATAGATCTACATGTCTGTGCAGCATAAGTAGAATACTAATCAGGCCATGGTTGTTTGCATTGCTAAGGTCTGACCGATATATCTTTCAGTCGATATTAACATCTGCAGATTTGACTGCGTCTACAGCAGTGCCAGCAATAAAGCACCTGTAATCTTGATGTACATGTCGTATAAGGAAACCAAATTCCATAATCTGCTGCTGTTTTGAACAACAACTGAATATAGCATTAGGTGCTTTCAGTTCAATCTGAGAAAGGATGGCCTTGCTTGACCATCACATGAAGATATGGAAGCTATGCCTCCCATCAAGATAGCAACACCTTGTGTCCAATGGATTTGCTGTACAAAAAATACCTCCAAAATGGCAACTTTACAGGAGAGGGCAAAAACCTAATTTCATTGTAATGCAAGTCAATGGAACCAAACGTTTTCAGCATGTCTGTTCGTCCATTCATCATATATCTTTCACACAATGTATACGGCATGCAAAAGATGCATAAAGTCAAAAATTGCGGAAAATGGAGATACGTGGTTTTCTGTGGACAGTGACGACAGGTTAATTCTTAGGACAATTACTGTTCTAGGGGATGCGCTGTTGGAAATAGTGGGCCAAAACGGAGATCCAGTATATTTCATGTACATAACGGGGTTGGACAATGAAACTGAAACACCTGGTTTTAGACCACAATCATTTATTAGTATGGTGTAGGGCCTCCTTTTGCGGCCAATACAGCATCAGTTGGTCTTGGGAATGACATATACAAGTCCTGCACAGTGGTCAGAGGGATTTTAAGCCATTCTTCTTGCAGGATAGTGGCCAGGTCACTACGTGATGCTGGTGGAGGTTCGTCCTTCTTGGTGGTATGCTGACATTACCCTGGATACCATGGCTCCTGATACATCACAAAGACTTGCTGTCTTGGTCACAGATGCGCCAGCAAGACGTGCACCAACAATTCGTCCTCTTTTGAACTCTGGTATGTCACCCATAATGTTGCAATGTTGCATAATGCATTGCAATATTTTGAGCAGAACTGTGCTCTTACCTGCTAACTGAACCTTCACACTCTGCTCTTACTGGTGCAATGTGCAATTAATGAAGATTGGCCACCAGGCTGGTCCAATTTAGCCATGAGACCTCCCACACTAAAATGACAGGTGTTTCAGTTTCATTGTCCAACCCCTGTATCTGCTGGTGCAAATACATAAATATTTAAACAATATAGAATTAAGGACTATGGAAATCATGTTGCAGAGATATCGACTTATGTTAGCATGCTAACTAATCACTCATCAGATAAAGAGTGGCATCCAAAAGGAATCGACCAAGAGGAACGAAAGTTGGTGGGTTGATATTGTAAGACGTGCAAATGGTTTCATGTTCGGCGGCACATGTGATGTAGGCGAGGACGGGCCTTGGTGTTGTACCTAACTGACCCAACAAATACGACTGTGGACATTCAGTGAGCAGTACTGCCTTCCGTGAGTCATGCCCGCGCCATTGGCAGACGCAGGACCACGTGCACGCAGACTGTTGTGGCGACTGCCCTTAACACCACATTGCCAAAGACTGCAGTGGTGTAGTGCCAGACTGTCATGGCGTGACTTAGAATGGCAGCAGGTCATCTTCAGCGAGGGTCAAAATGAGTGGTTTGTTGTCACGTGTCACACCACCTTCAGCTATACTGCAAAATCTGCAGTAACCGTGTGAAAATATTTAAAATGTATGGGATGGATTATCACAGGACACCATTAGGAACCTCTAAAACCCCATGCTGAGACATCTGGCATGCTGTGTTAGCAAACATGGGGGCCCGTCACCATACTGAGAGACTACTATATGTGTAGCTCAATAAATATTACCCTACCAGTTTAAACTGATCATCATTTATTGTTCCACGTGACCTTTATCTTCCTTCCCAATAGCACTGCGGTCCCACACTCCCTTCTGGGTGCAACTGTTCTTTTGATGATGAGTGTATATCGTCGCTGTCCATATTTACTTTTATGCATCATTTGAATCCATCAGCTGCTCTTTATACTGAGCGAGAATCTCACGATAAATGGACCAACAGAAATGGCCCAAAACTGTTTGGAAAGATGTCTGGTTCCATTGACTTCCATTCAAATTCAATATGGTTTTTGGGCTCTCCTGTAAAGTTGCCATTTTGGAGATACTTGTTTTTCTTTGGACAGCAACGATATGCAGAACACGAGGGGGTTTGTTATTCACAGAAACAAATGACAACACTTCTGCAAAACAAAAACCAAAGCAGAGAAGCCCTGAACGTGGTTTCAGAAGTGATTTAATGATGTTAATGTCTTTTGCCGAAAACATTGTAGCTATTTCGTGTAAAGATTAAGCCATAAAACTCAGCTCATCTTCTGTAATATTTTTCAGATTAGCCGGAATGTTATTTGCTTTTGTTCTAGCCAGACTGTAAGGAATGTAACAGCCTATTTGCTGAATTTGTTTGATATAGTCTTGCCGTTGCACTCTTCTGCAATATCTGACCAAACAGGCTGCAGGTCAAACATTACCTTATAGGAGTTATATAACGTGCCCCTTCTTTGTTTTTGTAAGTGCTAAAGTCAAAACCTGGACTGAATCCTTACTCCCTTTGCAGTGCACTATGTAGGTCATGAAATAACAGCTTCGGCATCCAAATAGTGCATTACATGTGTGATATAAATCCATACAAGCTGCATGGCTCGCTATCTTACCTTTAGTGCACTGTTTGTATTCAGCTAAAGGAGGGTCAGATCTCTTGTAGCAGAGTGGCTTGTAGTAAACAGGCTTAAAAGAAGCCTCTCTCTTTGCTGCATGTGGTTTAACCTGATTTTTGTGTAAATAAATGGGAGTTGCGCTGCTTATACAGTCACATAATGACCTAAACATGGTGCATTTACGAAACATCATGTTCATTGAAATATAACAATGGGAGTTTCAGGAGTGATAAACTGTAGGTGCATCATTTTGGGGGGTTTCTTTGTTTTTTTCATAATCCCCTTTGAAAACTCATGCATTAACTGCTTTGTGTTATTTCCATTGATTGGCCTTAGTTCAATATATCCAATTTACTGTGGAAAACAACTGCCTAATACGCTTAAATAGTTGCAGCCATACCAAATAACTGCAATGATCACAATGATTCATGCAATCAGTGTGACAGACCAGTTATCAGACCTTATAGCTCCTTGTGCCAAAGTGATGACATCACTTACTCTGTATTGAAACAGAACAATGGGTATTTTAAATATGTCTTGTTTTTTTGTTTGATAAAATATAGATCTATCATTTTTGTATGTTCATGTCATGAGAAATCAAGAAGGGAATTTGAGTGTCATACATATGTAAAACCAATTTTTTTGGCAGAAGGAACTGACAATAAAAAAACTGATATACTATAATAATTAAGACTACTTCATGTATACGTTTTACAGTACTGTTGTTTCAAAACAATAGAGGACCCAAGGTTGTATGTGATGTTGTGATCACAAATAAGGTCACGACTCATATCTGTGATCTGTGGCGGAATCATAGCTGTGATGTTATTCATGGTAACATCCTCATGCTGGTGTGGGGTGAAGTTACGGTTTAACTGACCCGATTGTAGTCTGTTGATACTGTAATAGTCTAATGATTGATTGTGATATAAATTATTGCTAATAATGTTATACATTAGTCCTCTCTTCTTTTTTTGTTTGCGACTTTTAAAATGCAAGCCTTAGGTAGCTAGATTTAGTGGTTAGCCACATTACGTGCTAGCTATAATTACTAGGTAGCATTGGTTGCACTGCCGAATGAGACGAAGCTTTCCCCACTAGCATTATAACATCATAAGCCCTTCACCAGTCGGAGTATAACCTGATTGGCTTTTTCTTGAAGGCTGGGGCTTCTCTGTAAACAGATGCTGTGTTACGTAGTACCAGCTTTTCCAATCATATGTCAACCAATGATGCACAACTCTCGATTCGCTTTCTGGATTCAACTCAGACTCCCGACTTTGGAATCAGTGGGTATCAACTTCTCGACTCCACCCCGTTTTAGCCCGTGGAGTGACCACGACTGTGCCAGAGCCAATGATAATGGGATACAGTGGAGATGAGACCATCTTGAACATAGTTTTGCCACTTTTGAGTAGCAAAGAATATTCGGCTTATTTTACACAGTGAGGTGAGAAGGGAAGTTGAGAGGATGAGTGTTGGAGTACTGAGATGATCATTACTGTAGGGAGAACTCTCTGAAAAGTATGGGGCCTGGTAGTGGCCTCCAGAAGTTTCCTTAAGCCGATTACACTGAAAAACCAAGAGTCAACTTATTTTGAGTCACTGACCTAGAGTCGACTCCGAATCCCGGACGGAAAATGGACTCTTTGGATTAATTGGATTAATTCCCCATCACTAACGTCTCTGCCTCCGTGCACTCAATTCACATTTTGTTTGGTGCAGCATATGAAATAACTGCAGGAAAATTACTGCAGTGAAATTCAATCATTGGGATCATCAAATAATTGCAATGAGGCGATTATGTAATAACTGTGACAGGCCCAGTGATCATATGAAGTTGAGTGGAGGTTGAGATGGGTGTTCATTAGAACATTTAGCTCCTTAAGTGAGTTCCAAAGTGATCATATCGTCCAGGCCCTAGTTCAGAGATACACATGGGCTATGGTCACGCAGTACCGTACAGTTTGCTGTGTGCAGTGTGTTTGTAATAACAGGTTTGCCTTCACCCTGATTGCTGTTTTACGCGCCGGAGTCCTCAGACCCGTGTGCAGTGAATACATTGGCAGCGGCCTCGGAAAATGGCATTGTGTGTTATTGATCTGGCATCATCCCCGGCGATTAGAGTTATGGAGTGGCTCTCTAACTGAAAGTGTGTTGGCGGTGGCTCAGAGGGAGCATCCTTCTGGAAAGGTGTGAGTGTGTGTGGCTGTCACAGAAAACCCCTTACGCCTCTCAGCCAGTGCCATCTGCTCCCGGAGACTAAAATAAAACACCACTGACCATGTGTGTATTTCCATATTAAACCTCCACCGCTGCCTGGTGGTGCACTGAGCCATATGTAAGCTAAGGCTACTTCTGTAAATGTGCTTATATGTTTTTTTTTGGCTCTAACTGGCTCTAGCATCCGAGCAGCAGTGCATGGTAGATTGTGTAACACGGCCTGCTGTGATCCTAGGGGAACAGATGTCTCATTCAGTTGTTCCTCCTGTCATGGTCCCTGGTGTTCCTAAGTTGATACAATACAACAGAACACTGGACATCAGGGGTACACCAAGGTAAAGTCTTTGAAGATGGTGACTCAGTCATGTCCATTTTATGTTAGAATTTATTAGAATCATTTTTGATAGTATTCAGTTAAGTGCAATATAATGCTAACATCTTAAGGCCTGGTCCTACTAGGGTTTGGCAGCTGATGAAATTTGCCAGGTTGAATAAAGGCTGTGCAAAATATAACATCAAGTTCAATGTTGGTGATCTTTGACATGCAAGGGAGTGTCCTGTACAACAGCAGTACCGCTCTGGCTCTGTTGACCTTCATAGCATTGGACCTCAAAAATGTATAACCAGTACAAACAGTTCATCAACACTGACTATACATAGGCATATAAAAGCGGGACTGCATGAGGCCAGCTGTATTATGATCTTTACTTCTCAGATTTAACCAGCTATCTTTTTATTTATCTACAGGACAGTGTAAAAAAACGATGCTGTGATAAGTGTATAGTTATAGTTATCACTCATTAATAAAAGAATAGTTGCCTTAGTGTCAGATTTCAATACTATTGGGAAGGAAGATAAAGGTTACCAGGAAAAATAACTGATGATAAATTTAGACTGATATGAGGAATATTTATTGAGCTACACATAAAGAAGTAGTGTCTCTCAGATTGATGTTGTGCCGCCATGTTTGCCTGTGCAACATGCCAGACGTCTCAACATGGAAGTATAGAGGTTCCTAATAGTGTCCTGTGAAAATCCATCCCATCCAGCTTGAATATTCTCACTTCTCAGTTCCTGCAGTTCAGTTCTTGCGGTAGGGGTGGAGGTGGCGTGACACCTTCTGGATGTGTGACCTCTGACAACAAACATTTTCACTCTGACCACTGTGCCAGGTTGATGTGGTGTTAAGGGCAGTTGTCGTAACCTGTGCATGTCGTCCTGCATTGTGCTGCCGTCTGCTTATGAGACTGGCACTAACAGGATGACTCATGAAGGTCATCACAACTTGCTGAATGTCCACAGTCATGGCTGTTGGGTCAGTCAGGTACAGAGATAAGGCCTGTTATTGTTTACATCACATGTACGGCCGAGCATTGGTATCATTGGCATGTCTCATAATGTCAAACCTACATATCAAATTTCATTCCTGTAGGTTAATTCCTTCTGGGTGCAGCTATTTGTGCAACTACTGATGATGGTGAGTGCATATTGTATTCGTTAGCAACTTGTAGCCTGGGAGGTGCTGAATAATTCATTGTACAGGGGAACTGCTTGTAACAATAACCTATTGAATTCACTTGAATACTCATTGTATTAGTCTTATGCTGGATTTGTGTCAGAGTCTATGGTCAGGTGATCACTACCACAGCTGATTTAAATGACTGGATCACGATAAGTGGCTAGATCACGATACATCTTGGCTGTACTTTGTCCACTTAAGATTGGAGCACCTGAGATGCTTGTTAATGCCAGTTGTGTGTCCATGTTGTGTGTGACTGCTAATAAAACCTACATACAAACAGTAGAGGAGACGATAAGACAAAAACAGCTACTGTCCTGTCTGCAGAAAGATGATGCAGCTGGCTAAGGTGGTCTTTTGTGGCTGTTCATTCTAAAGATAGTATGTCATCATTGGTCATGTGTGCCCAGTCACCTCAGAAGATGGATTGAGCGAGCAGACCAGAGTGCATCTCCAGTACGCTGTGACGCTGGTCACACCTTACATTATCATGTATTTCATGACCGGATTGTATCTGAGTAGACATTGTGGCGCCAGCATGGGGAAGACTAAGACACTCTGGCGGAGAGCCAATGCAGAGCCAGAGACACACACAGACACACCAGCTTAATTTCTAAACTCATTAACAAAACCATCATTACGTTAAACGCATCTCACTTCTTTTTCAGTCTCATGTCTCTGTTGACCAACTGCTCCAGCCGTGTGTTTATCTCTGTAGCCTCCGTTCTCACCATGCCAGAGAAAGCCAGTCTTTAAAGTGCCCATGATCTCTCCCTGACTGCCATTACTGTCCCTGATCAAGGAGGAGTTCACCTCGCAACTGTATGTGGAGGAGTCACAGTAGCTCCGCCTCTCAATCGCCACACACCACATCTCACTGTGACCAAATTAGATCAGATTTTAGGAGTAAATGCATTTGGGCATACCAAAAACCATAGTGTGAAGGAAGTAGCTGAATTTGAAGGCGTATGGAAGCGTATGGTCATATGGGTCTTCCCTGTGCCAGGGAAGGCACCCACCAAATCTGGCTGAACTGTGGAATTCTTTAATGCAAGAGTGTCTGAACACTGATGTGGCCTACATCCGGAAACCTGTCCAATCCATGCCAAATCCAATCACAGCTGTTATTCCTGCTTGTGGAGGTATTACAGACTATATAATACAATCACTGAAAATGCATGTTGAAGTATCAGTGGACACTGTTCATACCAGCGCTTATCACGGTCCACTTATGCTCAGATCACCCATACTGGAGTGCAAACAGGGCTAGCTCAACACATCATCATCTGAATTGGAAGCAATGAGAAAGGCCTGAGAAATCCAGGCATTCTTCCATTGCTACTTATAGTTCGGCCTCAGTTGAACCCACAAACTGAGTATATACAGTCTTTGGTTGAACCATAATAGTGGTATATTCATTTCAAGAGTGTTCTGGTGCTGTGCTGTGGCAGTCAGGGCTCTGTAGCTTCTGCATATTGATTACATCTGGAGTCGAGTTGAAAAGAGGCTTGATATCTTGGGCTGCTGTCTATGCTAATCTGTTATTTTGAGTTGCTGGTGTGTGTACGCTGTGTAAGTCGGTGCCACTCTGATTGAAGGAAGAGAGAGGATGAGCATGAGTGAGTGAGCGAGTAAAGGCTATGCTGCCAGCTCTTAAGACACTGTAGGAAAGCAGCCCTTTAATGCTACAGAGTAATTTAATGTAACTAACATTTCCAATTCTGTGTGCTGGCGGGAGTGCTGTGTGTTTTGAGACTATGCATAAGAATCAGAAGCGGAGCTGCATGGTCACTGCAGCTGTCTGCATTGTCAAGGCTTTACTGGAGCATGTATTTTTTGGAGGAGGCCTATATATGCAATGTCTTTCCTACAGTTAGGAAAAAATAGCCTGGATAGCCAAAGCTGTACGCTCCCCAGCTTGGGTGACATACAGACATTAGAGTGTAACTGGCGGGCTAACCTTTGCTTCTGTAGTGTTCGGTTTTTATGCAATGCAGGCTTCTTTTTTTGTTAATATAAAATTCTTCATCTCTCCTAGTTTGGAGAATACCTGATTGTTATAGCAGTGGCAGCGTCATATACTGTGCTCAAGGCATGCTGAATTGTGCCGTAGGAGCAGTGTCTAGCTGTAGTCTTATATAGGGCTGGGCATTGCCAATTAATATTGTTATTGTGATGACCAACATATATCACAGTACAGTACAATATGCTTTGTTGTACATAGTGTGTATATTGTCAGTACTTGTAGAACACTGGTTAAACTGCATGTTTCATTATAAGGAGAGCAAAATTAGTCCCATTTAGCTCGATTTCACACAACACAGCCTGTAGACACGGTGTTCACCTTTTTTAAATGTAGGACTACTAGTTCTTTCTCCTCACTGCCACATGATCAGATGTCTGAAAAAATAAATATGTTGATATTTTGTAGTATACTGTATTTTTGCCATGTTGCCCATCTCTATTTTTTCGTACCATCCACAAAATACTTGTTCTTGTTCAATTAATTAGTTTTTTCTTCAAACTGAAAAAAATTAGTTTTGTATGTTTAAGTTACTACAGTGGTGTTTGAAACCCTTTAGAATTTTTTACATTTCTGCGGAAATTTTAAGTAAACCTTTATCAGATTTTAAGTCCTGAAAGAACCAAATTAAACAAATGTGACAAACAGTTTTGTCTGGCTGTTACATGGTTACAAAATTACAAACTGACTGTAAAGAGTTTCAATGTGTGCCAAAAGGAAAACATCACATTCCAGCATAAAAACCTTATCCCAACTGTGAAACATGGTGGTGGTAGTTTCATGGTTTGGGCCTGTTTTGCTGCAGGTAGGCCAGAACGACTTACTATATTCATGGAAAAGTTAATTCTGATTATACCAGCAAATTCTTATGGGAAATGACTGCACATCTGCCTGTGAGCTGAACCTCAAGAAGCAAGACACAAGCCAAGGAATGGTTAAAGAAGAATAAGGTTCATGTTTCGGAATGGCCAAGTCAAAGGCCTGACCTTAATCCAGTAGAAATGTTGAACCTTGAGAACCTTGAGCAAGCAGTACTTGAGTGGAAACCACCAACATAACAGAGTAGAAGCTGATTTGTACGGAGGAATGAATTAAAATTCCTAGAAGCCGGTGTGCAGTACTAATCAACAGTGACCAGAAACATGTAGTTATTGCTGCACAAGTGGGCTGTCATACCAGATACTGAAAGCAAAGATTCACATACTTTCGCCACTCACAGATACGTAATACTGGATCAGTTTCATCAATAGATAACTGACGAATAATTTTGAAATTAATTTCAAACTGCTTTTAGCTCTGATTTAATAAACTAGAAAGACTACAGTATCATCGTAGCTATCCACTGAGATGTGTTGTGCAAAAAGGTCTTTATATTTTTCAGGAGATATCACTAAATAAATATCAGCTTGCATACGGAGTCTAAGTCTAAGGTAAATACATGAAAAATAGGGCTTTCCAAAAATGGAGTTTAAAAAATGATTTCATGCTACTGAGAAAATAGAGTTCCTAATAATACTGCAAGCCCTGGTAGACCACCAACTCATCATCATCAGAAAAACATCACTTAGCATACAGCTTTCAGCTTGGAGAAAGAAGAAACTTAAAACACTGAACTTGAGAGGAACGGAAAATGATCAGTATAGATCAACTGAATAAATTTGGGGATTTCTGAACGAACTGAGGATACAGTTATATTTTAGGGAAAAGAGTATGTTTTTTTTTGTGTGCGTGTGCTTGTGTTTGCTATACCGGTGTGTGTGTGTGTGTTTGTGTGTGTGTTTGTGTGTGTGTGTTTGTGTGTGTGTGTGTGTGTTTGTGTGTGTGTGTGTGTGCTTGTGTTTGCTATACCGTTGTGTTTGTGTGTGTGTGTGTGTGTGTGTGTGTGTGTGTGTGCTTCTGTTTGCTCTACCGTTGTGTGTGTGTATGTGTGTGTGCGTGTGCGCGTGTTTGCTCTGCTGTTGTGTGTGTCTGTGTGTGTTTGTGCGTCTGCGTGTGTGTGTGTGAGTGTGCGCGTGCTTGTGTTTGCTCTGCTGTTGTGTGTGTCTGTGTGTGTTTGTGCGTCTGCGCGCGTGTGTGTGTGTGTGCGTGTGCGCATGCTTGTGTTTGCTCTGCTGTTGTGTGTGTCTGTATGTGTTTGTGCGTGTGCGTCTGCGTGTGTGTGTGTGTGTTTGTGTTTGAGTGTGTGTGTGTGTGTGTGTGTGTGTGTGTGTGTGCGTGTGCTTCTGTTTGCTCTACCGTTGTGTGTGTGTTTGTGCGTGTGTGTTTGTGCGTCTGCGTGTGTGTGTGTGTGTGTGTGTGCGTGTGCGCGTGCTTGTGTTTGCTCTGCTGTTGTGTGTGTCTGTGTGTTTGTGCGTCTGCGTGTGTGTGTGCGTGTGTGCGTGCGCATACTTGTGTTTGCTCTACCGTTGTGTGTGAGTGTGTGTTTGTACATAAAGAGTAGTGTCACGCTCCCAAAGGGTAAATCCCCGGGTGAGACCCTCTACAGCGTGTGTAAAAGCTTTGGCTGAAAAAGGCAGTAAATCCCTGCAGAAATGCAGAAATGTAGGCCAGCCTGACTCCTGAGCTCTGTGCCTCTCCTTTACTTCACACTTACAGCTCCACAGCACACACCATCCTTGTTACTGTATTTGCATAATCACACGGAAAACACACTGCCGTGGTTGGCGTGTCCGGAGTGGGAAAAACAGTGGAAGAACCTGAACAGTGTGTTCCTGGCAAGCCGTCCATTCAGAACGCTGTCACTGTGCGGGATTGGTTGTATTAATTAGGTTCACTGAGTTTCTTTTTCTCCTCAGGGCTCCATGGAATCCCCCAACCTGGAGTTTGAGTATGGAGACACAGACAGTTTGACAGCAGAGCTCTCAGGTAAGACACTCACAACCATTTTTTCAAGCCTTCTTAGAAAATATATACTCAGTACAGGTATATACAGTACAGGTATATAGAGGTTATATACAGTAGGGGTATATAGAGGTTATATACGGTACAGCTATATACAGTATTATATACAGTGCAGGTATATAGAGGTTATATACAGTAGGGGTATATAGAGGTTATATACGGTACAGCTATATACAGTATTATATACAGTGCAGGTATATAGATGTTGTATACAGTACGTGTATGTAGGGGTTATATACGGTACAGGTATATACAGTATTATATACAGTACAGGTATATAGAGGTTATATACAGTAGGGGTATATAGAGGTTATATACGGTACAGCTATATACAGTATTATATACAGTGCAGGTATATAGATGTTGTATACAGTACGTGTATGTAGGGGTTATATACGGTACAGGTATATACAGTATTATATACAGTACAGGTATATAGAGGTTATATACAGTACGTGTATGTAGGGGTTATATACGGTACAGGTATATACAGTATTATATACAGTACAGGTATATAGAGGTTATATACAGTATGTGTATGTAGGGGTTATATACGGTACAGGTATATACAGTATTATATACAGTGCAGGTATATAGATGTTGTATACAGTACGTGTATGTAGGAGTTATATACGGTACAGGTATATACAGTATTATATACAGTACAGGTATATAGAGGTTATATACAGTATGTGTATGTAGGGGTTATATACGGTACAGGTATATACAGTATTATATACAGTACAGGTGTATAGAGGTTATATACAGTATGTGTATGTAGGGGTTATATACGGTACAAGTATATACAGTATTATATACAGTACAGGTGTATAGAGGTTATATACAGTATGTGTATGTAGGGGTTATATACGGTACAGGTATATACAGTATTATATACAGTACAGGTATATAGAGGTTATATACAGTATGTGTATGTAGAGGTTATATACGGTACAGGTATATACAGTATTATATACATTTTTGTACAGTGTTATATAGAAGGTTAGTATACATGTATTTGTATGTAGAGGTTTATATACAGTATGTGTATGTATAGGTTAGTATTATTACGGTACAGGTATATACAGTATTTATATACAGTACAGGTATATAGATGTTATATACAGTATGTGTATGTAGGGGTTATATACGGTACAGGTATATACAGTATTATATACAGTACAGGTATATAGAGGTTATATACAGTATGTGTATGTAGAGGTTATATACGGTACAGGTATATACAGTATTATATACAGTACAGGTATATAGATGTTGTATACAGTACGTGTATGTAGGGGTTATATACGGTACAGGTATATACAGTATTATATACAGTACAGGTATATAGAGGTTATATACAGTATGTGTATGTAGAGGTTATATACGGTACAGGTATATACAGTATTATATACAGTACAGGTATATAGATGTTGTATACAGTACGTGTATGTAGGGGTTATATACGGTACAGGTATATACAGTATTATATACAGTACAGGTATATAGATGTTGTATACAGTACGTGTATGTAGGGGTTATATACGGTACAGGTATATACAGTATTATATACAGTGGGGAGAACAAGTATTTGATACACTGCTGATTTTTCAGGTTTTCCCACTTGCAAAGCATGTAGAAGACTGTAATTTTTATCATAGGTACTCTTCAACTGTGAGTGATGGAATCTAAAAAAAAATCCAGAAAAATACATTGTATGATTTTTAAATAATTAATTTTCATTTTATTGTGGGAAATAAGTATTTGATCATCTATCAACCAGTAAGAATTTTGGCTCTCACAGACATGTTACTTCTTCTTTAAGAAGCCCTCCTGTTCTCCACTCATTACCTGTATTAACTGCACCTGTTTGAACTCGTTACCTGTATAAAAGACACCTGTCCACACACTCAATCAGTCAGACTCCAGCATCTCCACAATGCCCAAGACCGGAGAGCTTTGTAAGGACATCAGGGATAAAATTGTAGACCTGCACAAGGCTGGGATGGGCTACAGGACAATAGGCAAGCAGCTTGGTGAGAAGGCAACAACTGTTGGTGCAATTATTAGAAAATGGAAGAAATGCAAAATAACGGCTAATCTCCCTCGGTCTGGGGCGCCATGCAAGATCTCACCTCGTGGAGCATCAATGATCTTGAGGAAGGTGAGGAATGAGCCCAGAATTCCACGGCAGGACCTGGTCAATGACCTGAATAGAGCTGGGACCACAGTCTCAAAGAAAACAATCAGTAACACTCTACGCCGTCAAGGATTAAAATCCTGCAGTGCACGCAAGGTGCCCTTCCTCAAGCCAACGCATGTCAAAGCCCGTCTGAAGTTTGCAAATGACCATCTGAATGATCCAGAGGAGGAATGGGAGAAGGTCATGTGGTCTGATGAGACAAAAATAGAACTTTTTGGTTTAAACTCCACTCGTCATGTTTGGAGGAAGAAGAATGATGAGTACAACCCCAAGAACACCATCCCAACCGTGAAGCATGGCGGTGGAAACATCATTCTTTGGGGATGCTTTTCTGCAAAGGGGACAGGACGACTGCACCGTATTGTGGGAAGGATGGATGGGGCCATGTATCGTGAGATTTTGGCCAACAACCTCCTTCCCTCAGTAAGAGCACTGAAGATGGGTCGTGGCTGGGTCTTCCAGCATGATAACGACCCAAAACACACAGCCAGGGCAACTAAAGAGTGGCTCCGTAGGAAACATCTTAAGGTCCTGGAGTGGCCTAGCCAGTCTCCAGACCTGAATCCAATAGAAAATCTTTGGAGGGAGCTTAAAGTCCGTGTGGCCCAGCGACAGCCACGAAACCTGAAGGCTCTGGAGGAGATCTGTATGGAGGAGTGGGCCAAAATCCCTGCTGCAGTGTGTGCAAACCTTGTCAAGAACTACAGGAAACGTCTCATCTCTGTAATTGCAAACAAAGGTTTCTGTACCAAATATTAAGTTTCTTTTTCTGGTGTATCAAATACTTATTTCCCACAATAAAATGGGAATTAATTATTTAAAAATCATACAATGTATTTTTCTGGATTTTTGTTTTAGATTCCATCACTCACAGTTGAAGAGTACCTATGATAAAAATTACAGTCTTCTACATGCTTTGCAAGTGGGAAAACCTGAAAAATCAGCAGTGTATCAAATACTTGTTCTCCCCACTGTACAGTACAGGTATATAGAGGTTATATACAGTATGTGTATGTAGGGGTTATATACGGTACAGGTATATACAGTATTATATACAGTACAGGTGTATAGAGGTTATATACAGTATGTGTATGTAGGGGTTATATACGGTACAGGTATATACAGTATTATATACAGTACAGGTATATAGATGTTATGTACAGTTTGTGTATGTAGAGGTTATATACGGTACAGGTATATACAGTATTATATACCGTACAGGTGTATAGAGGTTATATACAGTACGTGTATGTAGAGGTTATATACGGTACAGGTATATACAGTATTATATACAGTACAGGTATATAGATGTTATATACAGTACTTGTATCTTGGGGTTATATAAAGTACAGGTATATACAGTATTATATACAGTACAGGTATATAGAGGTTATATACAGTACGTGTATGTAGGGGTTATATACGGTACAGGTATATACAGTATTATATACAGTACAGGTGTATAGAGGTTATATACAGTACGTGTATGTAGGGGTTATATACGGTACAGGTATATACAGTATTATATACAGTACAGGTATATAGAGGTTATATACAGTACGTGTATGTAGGGGTTATATACGGTACAGGTATATACAGTATTATATACAGTACAGGTATATAGAGGTTATATACAGTACGTGTATGTAGGGGTTATATACGGTACAGGTATATACAGTATTATATACAGTACAGGTGTATAGAGGTTATATACAGTACGTGTATGTAGAGGTTATATACGGTACAGGTATATATAGAGGTTTTATACAATACGTGTATGTATAGGTTATGTACAGTACAGGTATATAGAGGTTATATACAGTATGGGTATGTAAAGGTTATATACGGTACGTGTATGTAAATGTTATATATACGGTACAGGTATGTAAAGTAATATATACAGTACAGGAATATAGAGGTTATATACAGGACAGGTATATTGAGGTTATATACAGTACAGGTATATAGAGGTTATATACAGTACAGGTTTACAGAGGCTATGTATGGTACTGAGCACCTGAGATAACTATGTTTGAAGAGCAGCTCATTTGCTTTGTGTGCTTAGGAAACACTGACATTAGAATAAATATGCATAAGATTAAAATGGAAAGTATCCATTTCAGTGTATGAAGGATGGATTATCTATTTCCAAGCCACTTCTTAAGCAAGTCCAGTATTATTTGTTTCCACTTGCTTCATCTAAATAATCCTTCAATTAATTTTCATGCTGTGTGATGTGTGCTGGTGATGGAATTAAATAAATCCACGTGATGGCCATATGCACATTCAGCAAACCTCGTTCTTCAAACTAGCTCACCAATACACTACTTTCTTTTTAAAAACAAGAACAGTTGTATCACATTTTAATTACAAGCAAATACACCATGTAAAGCCCTTATAAACAGTTTTTGCACACCAGTGTACTCCCATCATTAGAAGATGTGTCTGACTGGCCCAACAGCAACAATTAAGGACATTCAGTGAGCAGTGATAGCCTCCATGAGTCATCCCGTTACAACAACTGCTCTTAACTCCATGGCAAAGTCACTCAAGCCTGCAACTGCCCCCTTCCCCGTTTATAACCAAACCCCCAAACCTCCCCACCGCTAGTTAGATCCCCCATCACACAGTGCTACCAGGCTATGAGGGTGAGGGTTAGCACATACTAATGCTCAACACTCTCGAAGGAGAACACTAACTACCAATTTGCAGTTGTGTCAGCCAACAGACTGGTGGAGTTCTACCGAACACAGACAGAGCCAAGCCAGTTAAACCATGGTACCAACTCAGCTCCACTCACGTTTGTGTTTTTCCACTAGCCAAACCTGGTACTGTTTTTGGTATCACATCTGTTAAGATTCCAGGAGAGCTGAGTTGATACCAAAAGGCGATGTACCGCAGCAGACTACTGAGTGTTCAGAGAGAAATGTCACCATCACCCTAAACCTATATTTAACCTATACTTTAAGCAACCAGGATCGTCTGGATGTCTGAACTCTGTTGTAGTATTGCCCAAACTCTCCTGTTATGTTTTTGTCTCTTCATGTGTCTCACTGCCTTCAGCCTCTTCTGAGCAAAATCTGTCCTACATGTCACAGCAGTTTCATGTGTCATTGCAGTAATGACCAGCTACATTGAAAGGGCTTTTCATCTGCAAAGGAATATGAAGTAGCTGTTACCAAAAGCCAATAGTGTTAAGTCAAGTCAAGCCATACTATGCAGTAGAAAAGACCCTGTGGAAGGTCTCATCGCTAAATTGGACCAGCCTGGTGGCCAATCTTCATTAATTGCACATTGCACCAGTAAGAGCAGAGTGTGAAGGTTCAGTTAGCAGGTAAGAGCACAGTTCTGCTCAAAATACTGCAATGCACACAGCATTATGGGTGACATACCAGAGTTCAAAAGAGGACAAACTGTTGGTGCACGTCTTGCTGGCACATCTGTGACCAAGACAGCAAGTCTTTGTGATGTATCAAGAGCCAAGGTATCCGGGGTAATGTCAGCATACCACCAAGAAGGACGAACCTCCACCAGCATCACGTAGTGACCTGGCCACTATCCTGCAAGAAGAATGGCTTAAAATCCCTCTGACCACTGTGCAGGACGCAGTATATGTCATTCCCAAGACGAACTGACGCTGTATAAGGAGGCCCTACACCATACTAATAAATGATTGTGGTCTAAAACCAGGTGTTTCAGTTTCATTGTCCAACCCCTGTAGATGTAAGATATTAGTAATTATGGCTAACACAGAAACGCAGTCACTGTCATGTTAATGCTGGAAAATAGTCTCACTGGAACTAAATGTTCATTATACAGTCTCTCTCGAGACGTCTTCTACAAATTCAGGACAAACTGAACTGAGAATATGGCCCTCTGTACCAATTAAGAGAGCAGCCAACGTGCTACTGTATTTACCGCTCTGTAAGGCCAATTAAGGCTGTTTTAATGCGGACTGTCACAGCTGCATTAATAATAGTTTCAATCCTGTAAGAGATCTTACCAGCTGAATGGACACAGTGGATCTTAATGACAGTGTTGTTAATAGAGTGCTAATGAACACACTGCACATGTTCAGCAATTTGTAACACTATAGTACCGTCATCATTTTTTCCCTTGTTCTTTTTTTCTTTCAGAGCTGTACAGTTACACAGAGGAGCCGGAGTTCAGTCTGAACAGAGACTACTTTGAGGAAGACTTCAGAAGCCATGGTACTGTCAGTATTACAGTCTGATACAATCTGATGTGCTGCAGCTTTTGGATGCATGTGGACGATATAATAACATATTGGACCATCACGACATTTGATGGTGATTTAGCATGGCAGGACATGTAACAGTATGCACCAGTGAAAGTGCCGTTAATGGAAAATGCTGATAATGTGAGTGTGCGCTAATGCAGCGTTCAGTGATCCACATGAGCAGTTTTATTGTGGATATAATGCACAAAATGATTCTACTGTGCTAGTCCTGAATGAAGTTGCGTTTCAGTGAGTCA
>JAMWET010004918.1:780000-938724 GCA_024036415.1 Prochilodus magdalenae
TGTGTGTGTGTGTATCCGTGTGTGGTAGTGTATTTATGTGTGTGTGTGTGTGTGTGTGTGTGTGTGTGTGCTGTTTTAAATGTAAGCTGCTGCTGTGTTGCCCCTGAGCTTATCTGCTGTGTGCACAAACTCAGCTCACCTTGCCAGACCTTGCAGTGTTCTTTCTCTTGCTCTCTTCCTCTTCCTCTTTCTCCTACTTTCTCACTCTCTCTCCTTCCCTCTCTCTTTCCATCTCTTATACTGTATCAATTGCTATATTCCTTCATCGTTCTCTCGCTTTTTTTCCCTCTCTCTCTCCAGTTCTTTCTTTCTATTTTCTCACTCTCTCTTAGTCACCCTATAAATCTCTCTCCCTCTATTTTTCTGTTTCTCTTTTCTACCTCTGTTAATTTCTTTCTGTTTTTTCTTTTTCTGTCTGGTTTCTCTCTGTCACTCTCACTTTATCTCATTCTCATTCTTTCTCTGCTTCTCTTTTCCTCTTTTCTCTCATTTTTCATTGCTCCATATGTTTCTTTTGTTCTCTCCTCCCTCCTTCACAGTCTCCTTTACCTTCATTCTACTTATCACATGAATTGTGTTGAGTTCAGAATAGCTTTATTAGCCAGTAACTCAGTAAACATATTAATACTATAATAACTAATAACATCAGCATTGTTATCTTCATAACTGGGGCTGGGGCTCAGTAGGGCGGGGGATCAGTAGGGCGGGGGATCAGTGGGGCGGGGGATCAGTGGGGCGGGGGGGGGTCAGTATGCATATTTCCTGCTCTCTGCCATGTGGTAACATGTCACATATATAAGAGCAAGGTGGGCTGTTAGCGAAGCAGGATTCTTAATTTCACCAGTTATGTAAATTTACCAGGTTCAGGATCTGTGGATCAAATTTGTTTATGAAACAGAAAGTTCATCTCTGCCTTTGAGTGACCACACCGCCTCTCCTCTGTGGACAGCCAGGACATTTTATACCTGGCCATTTCTAGGGCCTGACTTGGTCTATGAGTCTGCGTTTAGTCACGATAGATACTCCTCCAATTCAAACTCCGGCAGCAATCCAGTTTACTCTGTGTTTCTTTTTCCCAGTGTTCCAGATAATCGCTCCTACTGTGTTTGATGATGTGATTACTCTTTAGTGTGGGTCGTAAAGCAGTGCTGGAGTGAGACGTCCCCTCCAACCTCTCTCTCTCTCTCGCTCTCTCTCTCTCTCTCTCTCTCTCTCTCTCTCTCTCTCTCTCTCTCTTATCCTGTCTCTCTCTTTCTCTGCAGAAGGGCAGAATGTGGAGAGATGATATACAGGCCTCTCTTTTCTGTTTTCTTTCTTTCCCGTTTGACCGTGTGTGTGTGTGTGTGTGTGTTATGAGCACTATATACGTGTGGTCAGAAATGCATCTAGAATGGACATTACACCCTTCGTCTGCTCCTGTCTCTCTCTGCCTATCACATCAGAGCTTCCTCTCTCTCACGAACTCCCCTTCTCACGCTCTCTCTCTTTCTCTCTCTCTCTCTCTCTCTCTCTCTCTGTCTGTCTGTCTGTCTGTCTGTCTGTCTGTCTGTCTGTCTGTCTGTCTGTCTGTCTGTCTGTGTCTCTGTCTCTGTCTCTCTCTCTGTCTCTCTCTCTGTCTCTGTCTCTGTCTCTGTCTCTCTGTCTCTGTCTCTGTCTCTGTCTGTCTGTCTGTCTTCTGTCTGTCTGTCTGTCTGTCTGTCTGTCTGTCTGTCTGTCTCTCTCTCTCTCTCTCTCTCTCTCTCTCTCTCTGATTTTCTCTCTAAATGAATTCCCAGAGCTCTCCAAACCAGCAGTATTTCTCACTGATCTTTCTGTTAGGGGATTCTGACAGTTCTCCAGCAGCTCTGCTTTGCTTTGTCATGAGTTGTTGCTCTGCAGCTGTCAAAAGTTTTGAATGGAGTGAGTTTTAAGGGATGATGCAAAAACTGCAAGTGACGTTAAGCTGCGACGATCACACTGAGAACTGTGACCACCAGCTTTACTGTCCAAGTCTCAGTGTGTTTAGCCTGATGCTTTCTCGTCTGGGGACATCTGACCTGATCTCAAAGTGTATGTGTGCTGATACATCACCGTGATTTTCCTGAGACATGAAACTGTTTTGCGTGATGTGTGAAACCTGGCGCTCTGGTCTGATGGGCTCCTGATGTACACCAATCTCAGCAAAATGATCTGCCTGATGCAATAAGTAGGAATGTGGAATATATGCCCAAATGAAAAGCAAAACCTTTAGCACAGTGTATTCTCATCATTGCCCTCTGTTTTATACCTCACACATGTATGCTTCATTGACAGCAACCATATTTGCACAGACCTGATATCTGCATGCTGCAACAGCACACAGTATTACACAGATACTGGCTGTCTGTAAGTAGCGTAATACAATTTCAGTTGTTTAAATTTGTGGCTGTGTAATGTAGTCATAAAAATATATGTCCATATCAAAAAATATTATGAAAAACATTTATAGTGGATCTACTATAACCATAACAGTATGATTAGACATGTCTTCAGCAGCCTGAAATGCTTTTCCATCAGGGCTGCAGAAGATCCTTCATCGGTATGCATCAAGTACACTATTTTAGTTTGTGAAAAACCGTTCAAGCTTTTAAGCGCAAGTCTTTAATAGTGCTGTAGTACTCTGAACCAAACTCTCAGTTTTGTCTCAGTCTCAGCATCTGTGGGACTCTGTCTCAGACTCGGAAACTGTCCTCAAGACAGCCAAATTATTAAAAATGGTTATTTTCTTTCCTTATTACACATCATCAGAACTGTAGAGCAGAATGCATACATCTCTTCACCAGCGGTTTAGGATCTAATTGCATTTTCTTGGATTCAAATACTTTAAATATTGATTCTCAGCCCTGATTTAGCCTCATTGTGTCCAGTCAGCTAGATTTGTTTAAAAAAAAAAAACGTTCTATGCAAATCTGTGTTCCTTTTTCAGGAAGTTTTCAGAAGAAAGGGTTTTTTTTGTTCCCAGAATGTTCTTTCTAAAGATAGGAGAATGTTCACTCACAACATTCTGTCATCAGGTCTCAGTAACCTCCACAAACATTGTCTGAATGTTGCGCTGGGAGTGTAATTGGAGGGCGGTGTTTACAGATGTGTTTCTCTGTCCATGTGTCTGTGCAGTAGTGAAGGGCAGAAGATGGGTGGAGCTCAGCGTGGATGACCAGAGGGCGTATGTCATGAGACTACTGGACGCTCTGGAGGTCACCGACAGAGAGAAGAGACTGAAAGTGGCTCGCGCTATCCTGTACCTGGCTCAGGGTACCAAAACATACACACAGCTCATTGTAGCAAAATGATAAACCCTGTAAAATGAATGTTGGGCCCGTTTACTGTTTACTGTGGCCAGGTACTCGAGAATTTCAGCCTTCAGGTTTATCTGTTTTGTGCTGTTGTTCTCAGCTTTGATGGGAAAGCTTCTCCCACTGCTTGCATGGTTTATACATTGTGCACACTAATGTAGACACATGCAGTCCCATAAAAAAGACTACCCAGCAAATTTCTTAGCTTTGAATGCGATCAGTCAAAAGTTTAGACACATCCAACTAAATGAATGGTTTTGGTTATCATAAAGACTCTAAAGACCTACACTCATATACTCTTGATGTATCACAATATTATATTTTCGCCATAGCGCCACCTCTAATATATACACAAAAACTGTCATCTCTTTTTTTCTCCTCAGTTTTATAGCTGTAGTTATAAGAATAAGAATATTCATGATGGACAGACCAATAGAATTGGCCCACATCATAAAAAAGCTGTTTTATTCTCCTGTTAGGTTCCATTCTGGATGTTTTTAAGATGGACTGCATAATTCTATGTGTACTATTTTATAGTTTGATGTCTTCACTTTTATTCTACAGTAAAGCATTAGGCTTATTAAAAATAAGGAGAACCTTCTACGAGAAGCCCTGTCTGAACTTTTGACTGGTCCTGTACATCATTTCCATTGCAAGTAAATAACTGATAACCAAAATTGTTTTAACTGTGTTGCAAAGCTTATTACATTGCAGTGTTATTAAGCAGTGCAGGAAAAACTGTATCCTTGAACAATGTTAATGTTTACTTAATGAAGACTTTAGCTACAGTCACTACAGTTGAAATGAAATGCTCAAGACTTTACTTTTCCATAGTGACTTGACTCGTTTGTTAAGAAACATGCATGAGGATTTGTATTTGTATAGAAATGACACACACACACATACACACCTTCTTTATTGGAATTCAATAAAACAGTGAAAACTACTAATTGCAACACATACATGACACCACTTTCCATTTCACCATAAGACATGCAATATAGGCCAAAATGAAAAGCAAAACCTCCATCTCAATGTTTTTTCATCAGTTGACCTGTATTTTGTACATCAAACATGCATACATTATTGAACCCAACCATATTGCAAGTGAACAGCAGTGCACACTGTGTGTGAGAAATATGGACATTGATTTAATGTTGCCTAAGGCACAGCACAAATGTAATACAGCTGTGCATTGATTACATTTCAGGTCGATTGTCTGTAGTTCTGACACCAATTCAGCACTCAGTAAAATGCAGATCCGTGTTGTTTTCAGTAAAGAGGTCAAGTGACATCAAAGCAGAGGCTTTGCTTCTCAGCTTGGCACATATTCCGCATGTCATTATGGAAAAGTGATGTTGTGTGTATTGCATTTCAATTAGTCAGGAATCCTCTCCCTAACAAGTCTCTCCCAGCAGATAACAGCTAAGGTTAGATCTGTAAGCTACTCACTGACGGTAGTTCTGAAGTGGAATACACAATATCTGGACACCTTCACTTTGTATATAGGGTTATACATAATTATAAACTCACCATATGAAATGCTCACACATTAACCATTTAACTCTCAGGCATCTCAGTTCATCAGCCCCCCTTAACCTTATCGGCCTATGAAAAGAGATCACCATAGGACCTCCCACTGATCAGACATGATTTAGAAGGTGGACCTTTATTAATACAGCAGTGACACCAACATGATGTTGTGAGTAGTGTTGGTACTAGTAGTGTGAAGTGTATTACACACTGTATCACACATCAGCAACACTGATTGGTCAGATTGTTTGCCTACAAAAAACGTCCAGTGAAGAGCAGATCTGTGGTCAGAAACTGATCAGTGAGGGCTTAGAGGATGGCAGACACAAGGAACGGAAGGTATGGTGGCTGCGGTCTCTAAATTTACAAGCCAATTTTTCTGTGCCAGAAGGATAAGACCGTCTAGCCGAGTGGACAGTGAGTGAACACAGTGTGTTAACACTGCAGCAGCACTGCTGTGTCTGTTCCATATGTACCTGCACAACCCACAACCCCATCAGTGTCACTGCAGTGCTGAGAATGATCCCCCACCCAAAGGATACCTGCTCTGTGGTTGTCCTGTGGGGGTCTTTTCCTATTGATGGATGAGGGGCAAGTAGGAGAAAATATCCTAAAGAATAACTGGTCAACAACTCCTGCTGTTATTTTAGTGCCACAGACAAAGCAACACACCAAAGCCCAAGCCCAAGCCCAAAGCACACAATGGCTTGTGCACAGACGCCATCTGATGAGTCAGACAGCTTCTATAATGGTATAAAAGAAAACCATGTGTCCATCTTAGGCTAAGCCTGCCTCTAAAAAGACTGACCGCTCATTTATGTCTGGAGTACTATTTGACTAAAACACCAAAACAGGCCAAAGGGGTAGACAAACCGGTACATCACGCACAACTAGCTGTAGTTAAACGATCCTGCAATTTGGGAGTACTGCAGCCCCCTCAGCACCCCTTCTTCTCTGACATAAACTACAGCTGCAGACCGTACTGCCTCAGTTGGACTGATTTGTGTCTTTGTGTACACCAAGGTGTATTTGATGAGTGTGACACAGAAGTAGACGTTCTCTACTGGTCTCGACACAATGTCTTCCTGCTCTACGACATGGGCATCTTCACTGCTCTGCTGGAGCTCCTCAGCATGGAGATTGAGTGAGTGTGCGCTTATCACCATTCCTCATACGTAGGTGTGTGTGCAGGTTACATTTGGCAAGCGAGACCTTTTAATACTGTGATGTCACTGTCCTCTTACTTCCTTCCCTCTGTCCTTCTCACCTTTCTTATTCTCTCCTTTCTCTCTGTCCTATACAAGCTTTGAACCCATGTATTAGCTTGCTGTCTATCACAACAGTAACCCACAACCATCTACAATGGCTCAAAGTGTATGCACTTTGCCCATGCATCCATTAAAAAGCACTTTTTAACTTCAGTACATATACACACTACATGTCCTTCTCTTTCTTCGAGTGCAGCTGGTTTAGGGGTCTCTCACTGCTGACATAGGCACTGAATTGCAGACACACTGCCTGTGTAATTTTCATAGAAATGCACTACCAACAGAATGTGATGCACTGGAGCCGATGCACATGAGCCTAAGGTCACCATTCCCAGTGTCAGGTGTTGGCTAGAGGGTTATTAAGCTTCCAGCAGTGAAGCAGTGGAAGTGTGTTCTCTGTGGCGATGGAGCTTCATCCAGTGCTTTTGGTTGGTGTGGCTAAGGGGATAAGATGGGGGTTCGATTCCCGGTCTGGGTCACTATGCTGTCCTTGGGCAAGACTCCTAACACTACATTGGCCTACCTGTAATATGAATACCCTTGTAAGTCGCAGTGGATAAGAGCATCAGCTAAATGCTGTAAATGTAATGTAATGCTTCTGGGATGTGTTGGTGTAGAGTGTGTGATCTCGAACTAATCATTCAGCATTAATACCTGACCTCACCAATGCTCTTGTGGCTAAATACAGTCAAATACTCATAGCAATGTCCCAATATCCAGTGTACAGCCTTCTTAGAAGACTAGAGGCTCATTAAACAATGACACCTTTGATATCAGAACACACTTTTGGACACAGAGTGTATGTAGAACACCCTATACTGATACTTTATCAGGAGTATTTCTACTACCTAGCCCAAGTTCAGTTTTATACTTTCACCATCCCTGCCAAGGAGTGATGTCACTACAGCAGGAGCTTTGGCATAATTCTGAAGGTAGCACTGACAAATACCATCAAATATTTACACGTGTTATTGTTTTCCTTAAAATAAACTTTTTTAAGACCACCCGGATTCGAGTAAGCATAAGGGGTGCAGTATACTGCTTTAGAGCAGCTTGAGGTTAAGTGTTTTGCTCTAGGACACGACAGCAGTACTGAATGTAAGGGCAGAGGCCTTAGACCCTCCAGCCCCCTTCACAGCTCTGTGGAAATAGAGAGAATTCTATTTTTACTCTCCCCCTCTGTCTCCTGGGGGAGAAGGCTGGAAACGGCTCTGTCATGGCCTGGCTGCTGGCGCTGGATTTGTGGCATTCTCTCCAGACCTGCTCTAATGAGACAGCTCTGCTCCGGCCTTCCGAAAGCCTGCTGAGTGCTTAGGAAAACAGCCTGGTACAGCAAGCCTGTCCCAACACTGCTTAGTGCTTTCTTGAAATGTGCTTGGCACTGCATTGGCTGTCGCTGTCACAAAAAACTTTTTTACCTTTTATAGACGCGACCTGCCCCCTACTTTCCACCATATTAGAGTTAACTAGTATGATGGCCCAACAAGGTTCAGGATACAATCTCATTACAGTAAAAGACATTAAAACTAAGAACATCTTTCTTTATGTTGTATAAAATTACCATTAGGGGAAAGATTATACAGTTTAGGGGGTATGTTCCATCAAATCTGCAGCAATACAGTTATTTGCACTATAGTACTGTCACTCTATTCTGCTGTAATGATTGTATCACAATACAAGCAATGCTGGGATCCATTTTAGCTGCAGTCGGACAATGTTGGCCAACAGGTAATCTGATGTTAATGCTATAAAGTTAATAATCACAGTGTTGTGACGTGATATACTGTCAGAGGAAAGATACAAATCACGTATAGAGCAGTCTGAATTTTCTCTGGCAGGGGAAATCAGGAGCCTACATATCCGTTTAGCACATGCTCTCATCCAGAGCAGCTTACAAAAGGGTTTGGTGTTCAGTCAGAGAATGTATCCTAGCTAGTACAAACAGGTTAGAGGTGTTCAGTCACTGCCTGAACAAGGGCCAGTGGTGATGCCTAGAAAGAAGTACACCAAGCTAAATACAGGAGAGTCCTCTACAGTTTATTGACCAATGTATGTATATGTATATTCGAATCATTCACATGCCTCATGACATTAAACGTACCCACCAAGTTTCATTCCTGTAGGTTCCTTCTGCAAATACTTGTCCAACTATTCTTTGAGCATACAGGGGTTGGACAATGAAACTGAAACACCTGGTTTTAGACCACAATCATTTATTAGTATGGTGTAGGGCCTCCTTTTGCGGCCAATACAGCGTCAGTTCGTCTTGGGATATATATAAATATATATATATATATATATATATGTACAGGGGTTGGACAATGAAACTGAAACACCTGTCATTTTAGTGTGGGAGGTCTCATGGCTAAATTGGACCAGCCTGGTGGCCAATCTTCATTAATTGCACATTGCACCAGTAAGAGCAGAGTGTGAAGGTTCAGTTAGCAGGTAAGAGCACAGTCCTGCTCAAAATATTGCAATGCACACAACATTATGGGTGACATACCAGAGTTCAAAAGAGGACAAACTGTTGGTGCACGTCTTGCTGGCGCATCTGTGACCAAGACAGCAAGTCTTTGTGATGTATCAAGAGCCACGGTATCCAGGGTAATGTCAGCATACCACCAAGAAGGACAAACCTCCACCAGCATCACGTAGTGACCTGCCCACTATCCTGCAAAAGGAATGGCTTACAATCCCTCTGACCACTGTGCAGGACGCAGTATATGTCATTCCCAAGATGAACTGACGCTGTATTGGCCGTAAAAGGAGGCCCTACACCCTCTAAAACCAGGAGTTTCAGTTTCATTGTCCAACCCCTTTATATATGTGCTTTTAATGACGTTTAACGTCATGAGGCATGTGAACGAATGCGAATGAGTTCCACATGTTGTTAGCAGGTCAAATCGCTGTACCTGACTGACCCAACAGCCACAATTGCAGAAATTCATCAAGCAGTGATGCCCTCCATAAGTCATCCTGTTAGTGCCAGCACCATTAGCAGACAGCCACATGATGCAGAACCACTTACGCAAGACCACATGCAGACCGTTACGTTGGCTGGCCTGAAACTGGCCTGATGACTGGCCTTAAACCCACGTCACGTCTTAAACCTGCAATGGTGTCATGCCAGACTGTCGTGAAGTGATTCAAAATGGCAGCCGGTCGTCTTCAGTACTAAGGTTTTGTCTTGGTGGAGGAAGAAAACTCTACAACTCCATGTCATTAGCTGATCAGGATGATGACAGATGTGATGAATATATTGTGCCCTTTGGCAGCTGATTGTTATTTGTTTGTCTTCGAGGAACTCTTTCAGTATACTGCTGCACTGATTGTTTGTCCCACACCTCCTGAAGGCTTTGAAGCCCGTGTGTATGCACTGTTATAATATATTCCATGTAGTGGGAATAAAAAGGGAATGCATATGAAGCACTGCACCTGTTGCCATCTCTGCTTAAGAAGCCATTAGCCACTGGGCAGGAGGGACACCCGCCTTTCTCTCCACTTCCCCCTTTCTCTCTTTTTTCCTCCACACTGTGGCTAAGTGGCTTGGAGTGCGGGCGGTCTGTGATCTCCACTTCAAAAACAAGCAGGCCTCTATGCTAGTGTGCTCTGCTTTCAGGCTTGTTTAAAGTTGCTGTGGCTCTTTCAGCCATCAGCTGTTACTGCACGGTCCGAGGGTGGGGTTGTGAGGGTTGGGGTGTGAAGCTCATGATTGAAATACAAAGATTATAAAAACTTTAGAAGATAAATGTGTAACTACAGGGACGTAACGGAGAAGCACACGAATGACACTTATTTTGGCTGAGGTTGTCAGTCCACTGGATGCTGTATGTGCACTGCTGAAGCTACTCACCCATCATAGCCACCTGGAGTACCTGAACCGAGTCTTAGTAATGAGTTGGAAATGAGGGGAATGCTGAGGTAGGCCGACAATAAGAACTGTTACAGGATGAGTTTTAGCTCTGTGTGTGTTGTATGAGGGCTTGCCACAAAGGAAGGTGGGAAATATGGTTTGCATTATGAGATGATGTCACCTTGTCACAGAGAAAATGGCTGGAGTTCAGAAGAGGCAGCTGGTTTCTGTGGGAGAGAGTTACTCCCTCTGGTGTGTACTTCAGGCTTTATAGCAATTGTGGACTCCTTACATGCGTAACAAGCTACATAACACACCAAGGAAAAGGAGAACAAATGGAAAAGTCTTGCTCTTTCTTTCTTTCTTTCTTTCTTTCTTTCTTTCTTTCTTTCTTTCTGCCTGTTTTTTTTCTTTCTTTTCTTTCTTTCTTTCTTTCTTTCTGCCTGTTTTTTTTTCTTTCTTTTCTTTCTTTCTTTCTTTCTTTCTTTCTGTCTGCCTGTCTTTTTTTCTTTCTTTCTTTCTTTTTTTTTTCTTTCTTTTTTTCTTCTTTCTTTCTTTTTTCTTTCTTTCTTTCTGTCTGCCTGTCTTTTTTCTTTCTTTCTTTCTTTCTTTTTCTTTCTTTCTTCCTTTTCTTTTCTCTTCTTTCTTTCTGTCTGCCTGTCTTTTTTTTCTTTCTTTCTTTCTTTCTGTCTAACTGTCTGTCTGTCTGTCTGTCTTTCTTTCTCATTTAGTTCCTAATTAATTTAGATAAATTATAAATTGGTTTAACATGTACATGTTTATTTCTCAGTGTCTTTCCTGTTAAATGCACTGTAAAAACGATGCAGCAGGTTAAACAGGTATGTAGCTAGGTTAGCCTGAAATGTGGAGCTCATTGGACTTCAAATAATAAGTTAATTACTTTAAGCACCGATGTTACATCTGTTTACCTAATACTACTAGTTTAAGGAACACAGCAGTTGAAGTTAACTAACCTATTACCTTTTTATAGATTTAAAACTATTTTTTTAACAGTGTATTTCCTGTTCTCTTCTGTTGTGTTTTTGCTATGATGATTCTTACATACGTTAGAGACTTGTGCTCTTTGACGTTACTGGGAAATTGAGGGTAAATTTGAGGGTGCAAATATTTGCATATTTCAAGGCCTGCAGTGTTTTTTTTTTTTTTTTTTTTACCATGAATACTAAAAGGGTAAACAAAGACATGTTTTGAATAAAAAATAATTTAAAAAAATACTGACTACGTAAAACGACCATAAATAGCATATGCATAATCATTTAGAACACAGTGTACAGCCTCAGCAACAGTTTTAATAAAACTGGCATTTTTCATCTCTTTAAAAAGAAGTTGGGTGTCATAGTTAGGCAATAATCCAGGTAGTGGACCTGCAGTGGCACACAGTCAGCGGGGTGCTGACTTTATCCAGCCAGGTGAGAGTGTATGCTTGCTGTCTGGGTTGTTAGCTATTTTTACCTCATAATTCCAGAGCAGAACAAAGAAGCAAACTTTGGACACTGAATATGTCTTGGTGGATTAACTCCATGTGGGGGAAAATTGTATGAAGTTGATTTTGTTTGCCCTGCTTTGATTCCAGTTCCTTCTGCATGCGATGTAAGATGCTTGGTGAAATATTCAGATGCAGAATGAATTAACATATGCTTGTGTTTCTGGTGTGTCACTCTGTTCCAGTAATAACCAGGCGTGCAGCAGCGCTGTCAGGAAACCTGCCATATCCCTGGCAGACAGCACAGAACTCAGGTGAGATGCTCCCTCTGGAAGCGATTTCCCTCATGATGTAACCTACATCACACTCTACAGATATAGCTGACACACACTCACCAGCCCTCAGGTAACTTCCCACCTCTCTATTAGCCTGGGTGTAGGAGAGGGACTATGCAGGGTCTAAGATGGGAGATTATTGCCTGCTAAATGTAGCCTCACCTGCCAGGACATGCGTGCCGAGCTCTGTTCCTCCTTCCTGCCTCTCACTTGGGTGGCATTTCTCTGATTGATTGTGCACTCAGGGAGAAATCCCTGTAGGTAAATGGGACATAATTGGAGACCCAGTGTGGTTTGCCATGTTGATTAGGCTGCTGAAACACTGGCTGCATTTTGTTGAGACTCTCTCGGCGTCTTGATTCCTGCTTTATGTACTGCAGTCTGTTCTTACACTAAACACCATGTGTGCACTATCATTATGCAGTCTAGTAGCAGTGTTCTCAAAATGGACTAAACTGAAATAACTAATGGCCTCATGGTACACTGCAGCTGAACGGTACTTAGATGACCTCTTAGGGAAGTGGTCACCAGCCCTGGTCCTGGAGATCTACCATCCTGCAGATTGGGGGGGTGCATAGGGTTGGATACAGGTTAACTCGACTCAGGAAAGTCAGTCTCCAAGATGAGGCCGGATGCTTTGATGTAATTTGATGCTTTAAAACTTAAATTACACTCGTAATGTGAAGCACATCTGTGTGCAAGAACAGTACATCTACACTGAAAGTGGCTAGGTAGTCATTATCACTGAAATGGTGTTGTAGTAACAGAGAAAATGCTATATATTATAAAATGTATGGTTCAAAATGTGCATATTCAGATCTTAGATAGTAGGATTTGTGCTCTATGTTGGGAGCTGTTGATCCCAAAACCTCATTTCTAAATTTCACCTTCTAAAAAGAATACTTAAAAGGTGATGTGTGTAAATTTATCATGCAACTCATTTTTAAGTAAAATTAAAAAAAAAAAAACACCCAAAAACTTTATTTAAAAAATGCTCTGCTACATTTTTACATGTTAGTAGTAAAAGAAGGCAGAGCCTTCTAGAGCACAGCAGGAAGTGAGACTGCATCCCATCCCTAGATCCTATGGTTTTAAAGTAAATGTGTTCCAAAGTCAGCATATCAGTGTGGAACTTAAAGAACTGTCACTACTGAAACGCATGCATTTAAGTAAACCTGTGTGTTATACAGTTTAAGGCTGTGGTCATATACAGGTAAGCGTTTTTAAGGTTCTGCTCCAGATGAGCTAAATTTGTCCCTAATGAAACATGTGGTTTGTTATTGTGTTGGCTGTGATCATTATTTTACTTTAAAAAAGTTAAAGGTTTAGGATCACTCAAAGCAAAACGAGTCCATGTCAGTAAAATGTCAGGAATGTATTTTAAACTCTTGACTTTTTAAATTAGCCACATGTGAAGTTTAATAAGCTGATGTCTAAAACTGTATGTGTATGAAACTGCAGAGGGCTGAAGGCTTGTGTTGTGCAGGGTTCTGCTGAGCATCATGTATCTGATGGTGGAGACGATCCGTGTGGAAACGGAAGATGACAGGCCGGAGTGGCGGATGGCTCGAGAGGCCTTTAAAACTGAACTGGGTAAGTGTGCGTGTGCGTGTGTGTGTGTGTGTGTGTGTATGTGTGTGTGCGTGTGTGTATGTGTGTGTATGTGTGTGCGTGTGTGTGTATGTGTGTATGTGTATGTGTATGTGTATGTGTATGTGTATGTGTATGTCTATGCGTGTGCGTGTGTGTGCATGTGTGTGTGTGTATGTGTATGCGTGTGCGTGTGTGTGCATGTGTGTGTGTGTATGTGTATGTGTATGTGTATGTGTGTGTGTATGCGTGTGCGTGTGTGTGCATGTGTGTGTGTGTATGTGTATGTGTATGTGTATGTGTGTGTGTATGCGTGTGCGTGTGTGTGCATGTGTGTGTGTGTATGTGTATGTGTGTGAGTGTAAGAAGCTGGGAGTGGCTGGCGGTTGAACCCGTCCACTGTGATTAACCTCCCTCCTCCCCGTGCAGGTTCACCACTCTACAACGGTGAACCCTTCGCTCTTCTGCTCTTCACCATGGTTACCAAGTTCTGCAGCATGAGCGCCCCCCATTTCCCCATGAAGAAAGTGCTGCTGCTGCTGTGGAAGACTGTGCTGGTCAGCCTCCATCCGACACCACACTCACAGTTCATCCTGCACCACACACTGACTGATAGAATACACTGACTGTATTCTATTCTATTCTATTCTGTTCTATTCTATTCTATTCTATTCTTTCCCTGAACCTTTCTGTCCTTTACTCATCATTACTTGAGTCATTCTGTAACCGACATTGAGATGATACTGAATCATGATGACTTGACACATGTGGAAAGTGAAACTAATGTGTGCTCAGCTTTGCCCATTGATTTATGTGTTTGCCTGTGTGTGGATTAGTTCACCCTGGGGGGCTTTGAGGAGCTGCAGGAGATGAAGGTTCGGGGCAGAGAGAAGCTGAAGTTGCCCCCCCTCCCAGAAGACAGTATAAAGGTGGTTCGAAGCATGAGGGCCGCTTCGCCTCCAGCCTCCGCCATGGAGCTTATTGAACAGCAGCAACAACAGAAGAGAGGACGCAGGAGCCGCAGGGTATGACACGTGTACACATGCTCACATACAATCAACCACAGCATGTCTGTGACAGATAACAAAGAAGCAGCCCAATGACACTGCCTATCAAGTGCGGGAACCTTTAATGGGTTTGAGTTTCTTTGTATTCATTTAATTCATGTATGTATGTATTCATTTATTTCTACTAATAGTTTCAGGCGGGCTGAGTGATTGTCACTTGTCAGCTGTGAAGCATTAAGCTTTGCATAGTAGCACTCAGCAGTGTAAGCACATGTTACCCTCCATCAGCTTTTGTGTTATTGGCCAGTTTATTGACCAGGCTTGATTTCATTGCAGCCAGAATATGTAATGAAAATGAAGCAGCATGCTAGCAAACTAGCAGGTAGGAGGGGTTGCATATAGATGTATGTATTACCTGTGAGCGTTTGTGCTGTTATTATAGATTTTTCTTAATATTAATAAAGCAAGCAGATCAACCACTGGAGATAGGAAGACGTAGAAGAGGTCCCTTAGCAGACTACTGGGTGTTGCCATTGTTGCTTTCTTTCTTCTCCACAACTGACACGCCCTCAGATGTCTTTATGGTTCGTGCTGAAGAACCTACTGTTCTTTGGTTCACGTTTTTTCAGGTTCCCATGCTATTTATTTTGGAGAAAATGCGGTAAACGGTACAACATTAGGTGCGCACAACAGAAACAAAAACCATTCCACGTTGGTGGATTAGGACTGAGGGGATCTGAGGCGTCCATATTGTTAGTGTCCTAATCACATGATCAGCTGCTAGTCAGCATCAGGTTTAAATTATCATCACTGAGCAGTGACCTCAACAAGTCGACTAGTCCGTTCAGGCCCTAGCAGGTTGGTGCACTACCTGGTGCTAAGTTAACACTTCCTTTGCAGGTGATAATCGATTACCTGCTTGAAAGGATCAGATTCAGTTTTCAGAAGGAGGTGAGGGTGGCCTCAGGAGCTTGATAGGCAGTGTACAGGTGCTGTGTGTTAGGTACCAGTCTGCTCATTCAGACTACACAGCTCATACACTCTACTCCATACTCACACGGTCCAGGTGCAACACGGCTGCTTTGTTTTCGCACTGCAGCACTAATTTACTTGCCACTAAAACGTTGCAGAGTGTGAGTGAGATTTAGAGATGCCCTGACTGACCTGCCTCCCTCTTACACAGCGGACATGAGTGGACCTTTGTTTCCTGTTAGAGAAATCTCATCTTCTCTAACCTTCAACCCTGCTGCCTCTCTCTGTTGTTTCTCACCCTCTACATTGCTGTGTTCCAGTTGTCTACTAAACACTAACTCTACATTGTCCAGTATATCGTATGCAGCGTTTTCACCAGGGACAACTTCCAACATGAACATTGAGGTTGAACAGTGCAGTCAGAGGGGAGGAGTCACTTTCTTATGGCGCATGCTAAGTTGGATATGTAACAGGATCATGGATGTGGGATCAATAAAGTAGAAGTCGTCTACACGTGAACAGCAGAAGCTCTGATATCTGGAGACATGTTGACTACAGTGGATGAAGAGCATTAATATAATGAAGGTTATATAGAGGGTAAAGGGAGTTGTGTGTATGACAGTGACGATATAGTGTGGTGATTAGTTTACAATTGGGGCACAGCATCCCTCCTTCTATCTCTCTCTGTCTCTTTGTCTCTCTCTTTGCTGTTTTGTCTCTCCTTTATGGCTCATCCCACTCTCTTCCTTGTGTCCCTACAGAGTGCCTTTGTTGATAGCTTGGAAGGAGACAGTCCCTTTGCCAAGAAGCAGGTCTTTACCCAGAACCCCTCTGTGTGCATTCTCTTTGTCTTGGGCTGTTGCACTCCTCTCTCCTCTCTCCTCCTTCACTGCAGTTTGCTCTCGAGTTTTTTTTAAGGCCTTATGTTGGTGGGAGGTCTTAGAAACAAGGCTGGCTGTGATCATAATGGCTGTAGTATGTAGTAAATGCACCAGACATTATATCTCTCTCTCTCTCTCTCTCTCTCTCTCTCTCTCTCTCTCTCTCTCTCTCTCTCTCTCTCTCTCTCTCCCTTTCTCTCTCTCTCTCTCTCTCTCTCTCTCTCTCTCTCTCTCTCTCTCTCTCTCTCTCTCTCTCTCTCTCTCTCTCTCTCTCTCTCTCTCTCTCTCTCTCTCTCTCTCTCTCTCTCTCTCTCTCTCTCTCTCTCTCTCTCTCCCCCCCCTCTCTCTCTCTCTACCTCTCTCTGTCTCTCTCTCTCTGTCTGTCTCTCTCCCCCCCCCCTGTCTCTCTCTCTCTCTCTCTCTCTCTCTCTCTCTGTCTCTCTCTCTCTCTCTCTCTCTCTCTCTCTCTCTCTCTCTCTCTCTCTCTCTCTCTCTCTCTCTCTCTCTCTCTCTCTCTCTCTCTGTCTCTCTCTCTCTCTCTCTCTCTCTCTCTCTCTCTCTGTCTCTCTCTCCCTCTCTCTCTCTCTCTGTCTCTCCTGTGTCTCTGTTTCAGTCTCTCTTTCCCACGCTGTCCCTGTTGCTCCCACACACTCTTTTTCCCTCTCTCTCACTTTTACTTTCTCTCATTCTTTCTCTCCTGTTTCTGTTTCACAGTCTCTCTCTTCTCTGTCACACACAGTCTCTTTCTTTCTGTGTCTCCCTCTCATACACTTTCTTATTCTTTTTCTTTGTTCTTTCTCTCTTGTAACCCCATGTGTCTCACTTCCACTTTCTTTCTTACTGTCTCTTTCTCCCTGTCCCTCTTTCTTACTATCTCTCTCTCTCCAACACACAGTCTTTCTATCTGTTATGTCTCTTTAACCCCTTTTGTCTCTCTCTCTTTTTCTCTTTGAGTCTGTCTCTTTCTCTTATGCACAAACACACACGCTTTCTGTCTTTCTTTCTTTTCTTTCTTTCTTTCTGTCTTTCTTTCCTTCTGTCTTTCTTTCCTTCTGTCTTTCTTTCCTTCTGTCTTTCTTTCTTTCGTTCTTTCTTTCTTTCTTTCCTCTATTTCTTTCCTCACTTTCATATCTGTTCATTTCCACTTTGTTTTAGGTCTAAATTCCACATGTACACACAGACTCGCTCTCTCTGTCTCTTTCTCTCACTAGCTGGCAGAATGGCTTCTCTCATAGACGGCACACAGTCACGGCTGATTCACCTCCGCTCATAGTCACACCAGGGCTGGAAAGAGTACGGAAAAGTCCTCCGTACATAAGAATGCTGCTCTGCAGTGATAATTCACTTTAATGCATAGAAAAGTACAAATAAAGAAATGAATTACAATGGCTTTATTAATAGCCACTTTGAGGTTCTTATTTCAGAAAGTCTTGAATTGAGTCATCAAACTTATATTACTACTGGAGGAAAAACATTTTAGCGCTGTGACTGATTCAAACATGATCCCCTGCTATAAATGAATAACTGGGATCATATGGACAGCTTTGCTTTGATTGGCTTTCAAAACGTACCTATCCATGCTCTGCCCACAAATGTGATCTTTCTGTGGCACTTCACTTTACAGATAATGTAGTAGGTAATGATATGGTCATTTCATGGTAACAAATAGTTTTAATCATTAACTAAATGCCAATTTCCTAGTTGTTAAATAAAGTAAATAATAAATAATGACCTGATGGAGGTGTGGTAAGTAAGAAACAGGATGTAAATAAGTGAATTTGCATTTTGCGGCTCTAATACCATATAGTTTCACTGTAATTACTGCCTGTAACTTACACTGGGTCTGACCATTGAGATACACATGTAAGAAATAAAACAGAAACAAGTGAATTAATATTTTACAGGCCTGATATCAAGTAATGACAGCAGAACCCTTTCACTGATATTGGGTTAATAACTCCAACATTATATATATATAAACTTGTTACCATATTTTTTAAATATATATTTATATAATTATATTTTTATATATAAACTTGTTACCATAATTTACCATCTCATAATGGTCTTGTTAACACTCAACAATTTCTGATTTATTATTTAGTAACAGCTAGGACATTAAATAATATTTGATACCATAAAATTACCACATCATTACCTACTTCTTATCGATCTGTAAAGTAAAATTCTCCTGATCTTTTCTAGCAACAGTCAAATGGCAGACAAAGTATTCAGCCTGTAGAGGAACTGTAGCTCACAAATGTATAATGTTATTCACTTCAGTTTAGTTTGTATGCAGGTGAGGGAACACTGTGTTGCGCCGTGACTGATGGAGCGGATGCAGTTATTCGTCATGTAATCAAGCTAATGACTGCATGGTGGCAAATTCATCATAGTAATTTTGATTTATCACGACAACAAGCCAGCTCGCCATTTAAACTAGAGCCCTGTGTTCTGTAGACGCTATAAAACAAATAAGACTGCACAAGATATTTGCTCATGTTCTGTAAAGTTTCTCCAACCGTTCAACAGCCCTATAAAATGATGCAACTTAAGGCAGAGCATAGATAGGTGAATCAAATCTTCACCAGGAGCTTGTTTTAACTGGTCTACAGTCTGTGTTTCAACCGTACAGAGGCCATTAAAGCAAATGAAAGTGCTTTATTACAAATAAATAGTATGATCTAATTATAAAAGGTCTTTTTCTGGGAAAAACATACGAGCGATGAGAGAAGCTGTAATTTGATACTTTCCACCTCTGCACTGCACCCACCAGGCCACCACACCTACACCCATACATCACACCTGTGGGGGGAAAAAAACACCAAACCTCTGATCCACTAATGCAACCCATGCCTGATGCTTGCTCTGGATTTTGCCATTCATGCATTTGAACAGCACTAGAGATGTGGAGAACTTGTTTGCGCCTGGCAATCTGCACAACCGGAATGCACAAAGAACTGTGTGGCATTATTTTCTGAAGCACTCTAGGCCATAGGCAGGGCTTTAGTATTGTTCCCAGAGGCCAGTGGATGGTAAGTCCATTAAATGGGTTGTAGCCTGAAGATGGAGAAGTTTCAAGAAGAGATAATAAATGTGTTAAATGTGAGAAAGATGGCATGAGAGGAGTATCTGACAGGAACAAGGTTCTGTTAGCTAAAAGAGCGCCTGAAGATCACCCCAATGCTGGTCTCTCTTTGTAATGACCCCAATGCTGGTCTCTCTTTGTATTAAAATGCTGCAGCTCCATGTGTGCATGTGTCATTTCGGTGTTTCTCTGTGAATAGAAAAGGACAGAAACCCCCCTCAGAACTGATGATATACGACCATTTGGCAGTTGCTTAATTCCATGAAGGAATTTCTGATATGACATATCGCGATGCCGCAACATTAAACAAGAGCTTCAGCACATTGCTGCTGCGCATGGCCATGCAGGTCAGTAGTGGAAGCCAACCTTCTATTTGCCAGCTTCTTGTTTAGATTACACTGTTCCACTGTTCCACCATTCCACCTTAAAGCAGCAGTTACATTCAGAACTGCTGCACCTTTAAAGGTGGAATGGGAAATTTCCGATACGAAGCTGGAAAAAAGGAGATGAATTCAGCCTCGTGTGATCCACTGCTTTTCTGTTCTTTGGCTTATGTATGTGTGCAGTCATTTACACAACAGTTGTTTTTGTGTTTCCTTGGAATTCACATCGAACGCTAACGCTGCCACTCAGTTAGTCTTTCTGACAATCAGTGGGCGTAACCGCACTGAACCTCACCAACTGTGATGCCACATGCATAAGCTCCATTATCCGGTTTCCCAGGTCACAGTGACTTTCAGCAGAAATACCAAAGCTTTCACAATAAGAGTCCTGAACAATTCTACTGTTAAACAACACTGACTCTACTACTGCAGTGGTAGAACTAGTAGTGTTTGTGGAGACAGAAGATGAGTATACACAATATGTGGCTAAGATTCATGTGGGGAAAATAATGACTGGACACCTTTTCCCTGCATTTTTCCAACAACCCTCCTCCCTCCCCCCCCCGTGGAGAAGACCACCTGTCCGGTGGCAGGTAATTTGACTCTGGGGCTTCCAAAGATTTGCTACTATTCATTCGCAATCAAGCAGAGTGTGTAGTAACACATACAGGTATCTTCCTTTCAAGAAAACATGCCTCTGAAAGAGTGAATTAGATGAGACGGAGGAATTTTACAACATTGAGTTACCTATGTTAGCAGCAGCCCACTGGCTTCTATCATAAGTGTCTTTCGATTCATCAGCATTCTGTTCTTTTCTATGCACAAGTTAACATGGTGAAGGTCAGGTTAAAAAAGTCTGGAATGTTTCTTACCAAAACCAGAAAACGCTGGTTAAAGTCTGTTGGTTAATTAATCATATTAATGAGTGTCCAGAAGTGGTCTGCAGAGAGACTCAGCATCAGGGTGTAACAGGCTACTGGTGTGTTTTCCTGTATGAGGAGTGTTTAAATCTGCTTCTTAATCTCTCTCAGCCTCTGGTCAAGCAGGACAGCCTGGACACTTATAACGAGCGTGACCCCTTTAAGAATGATGATGCTCGGGATGAGGAAGATGATGGGGAAGATGTTGACAGTGGCATTGAGGGCGAGGTGGACCCCCTGGACCGTGATGTCATTATCCAGCCCCCACCCCCTCCGCCCCCTCTGCGACCCCCGACTGATAGAGTGTCGTTCCCTAAAGGGTTGCCGTGGGCCCCCAAAGTCAGGTAAGACGTACAGGAAAGCAGCCTATGTGAGCCTGACGGACAGAACAGTAAGGAGAGGAACTTGGAAAGCTATCACTACAATGGAAAATTGAAAAAGCAGTTACTCATGCCATTACTGTTCTAAAGCGACATGCCGAATATGGGCTAGTGGCTTTGGATAATGAAGGGGCTTCATTTGTACTGTAGATATGGTCTATAATTTTCTCAACAGCATTTTTACATCAAACCATTCTTAATAGAATAATGGAGTTATGCAACAGTAAAATTAAAATTGGGTGGACGTCTAGTATAATTATTTGCTGATGCTGATGAATAAGGAGAGTACAATAATATAATACAAGAACACAAAGGAGAGAATATAAATGTGATCTGTATCTACAGCCCCATTCATGCTGGATTAGTTTGATCCGCGGAGGTGCTGTAATTTAAGTGAATGACAATGTGAATCCATATAAGCTGTCATGTCCGTTGTTTTCCGCTAAGTATGATTCTACAGTGAATTCTAGAATTCCCTCACAGTAATGTAATAACTCGACCGTGTAATATAAAACAGCGCCTCCATTTTTGTTCTTTATTTTTGCAACCTGAAAACAAGGCTAACAATCAAATCGCTCTGGATTTAATCTAAATCCATGACCCTCAAGATCAAAACAAGATTACTGAAACCACACCTCCCGTACACTGTTTACAGGATGTACGGTTTCAGTAGTCTTGTTTAGATCTTGAGGGTTGGGGAGACCAACAATCAGAGTTGCCTTTGATAGCAGTCCTTGCCCCACACAGAAATGACTTGTGAAGTCTCCTCCCTCGTCCAGGGTTGCATCCTGTTTTTTTCGGTGCCACCATATTTGACATTTAGCCACATAACTTGTTCAGAAGTGTGGTCGTATCACATAATGCTGCCGTAATGCCCACACGATGATGAAGAACCAAGGCTAAATTAGTTATCGCTGGTCTTGCCTCTTTCTTTAAACACTGAATCTGCTGTATGCCTCGCTTCGTTATGTCCTTGAGACTAAAAGTTTTCTGTAATAAAAGCTTTGCTATTTGAAGCCATATCGATCTTGGCTCCACTGAACGACACTACAGTAATTACAGCTGTTTACCTTCCTGATTTCTGCCTCCAGGCCGTGATTGCGATGACTCAGAGGAACTTGTCCCATAGCTAGCTCCAGGGCCAGAATGAGGTTATATTTTTCTTGTCACTATGGTATAATTCACACATCTAGGCACTTTCTATCGGTGCAGTTATTGGCAATTATTGCAGATTGATGACTTATTAAAGCCCTTGTCTATTGATTTTTAACACTGTCATGATTTTTTTACTTTTGTCCATAGTATAGTATCTTGTGGTAGAATTTAGTGTAGTCTAGTATAGTGTAGTATAGTATACATATAGCATAAATGTAGAGTGGTGTTGTATAGTGTAGTATAAGGGAGTATGAAGAAGTATAAGGAAGTGGAAGGGAGACTTCCCTTGCCACTGTCGACCTTGGCTTGCTCATTGGAGGCTTGGATCTGGATGCTCTATAAAGTGGCTTCATGACGACTTTTGCTTTAAAAGGTGCCAAAAAACAACAGAACAAAATGTATTCACTACAATACCCATAATGCAATGCACCTTAGTCCTCTGTACTCCACATGACCAAAACTGAAAACCAAAGTCACACATAAAATTGGGAACACCATTTTCACTGGCCATATTAAGACTGGCTTGGCAGTCAACCACATGTCCGAGTTGCTGACTCTAATTCCCATTTCTATTTCTCATTAACGCTCCAAATTTCCCCATGGTATATACATGACTTGAAACGTTCCTTTTTACAGTGTGGTTTTCAATTATAGCTTATTGAAACAGAGAAATTCTTGCCAATATGGGGATTTCATTTTTTCATTCCACCAAATATTACTACAGTTGTGGATGTACAGTTGTGGCAAGGTGCGTTAAGTACAGGGGATTCTGGATTCTGCCAGGGGGCTCTGGGTTCTGCCATTGTAGCTAGCATTAGTATCACAATGGCGAGTGAGTTAGCATCCAGCCAACATGGGACCTCCAAAAACCATGGGGTATTTCACACACCAGTGTTAACCCCTAAAAGTCTGGAGCTACACTATTTGTCCATACAGATGTTCCTTCTAATCAGCAGTTTAAGCTTTTTTGAAGTTCACTCATTTCTGAAACAGGCAATGTGTGTTTGTGCATCATTACATTGTGAGCACTGTTAATAGAATGGGATGCTCTGGAGTAGACAGACAGGAGCCGTTCCTATGCCCAAAGCCAAGTGTCCACTAGAGGAACATAAATCTGTGGTGCAGTGGAACGGCAATCTTTGGATTGGTGGATTCCCATCGAATACTTTTAAAATGAGTTGAAGTGAGTCAGGACTAATCATCTAATTAGCATAAGCACTTGGCCTTGTGAATGACTGAACGCAATCAAATACTCACAGCAATGTCCCATCTAGAGTCAAGCCTTTTCAGAGGAGCTTCTTTGACAAAGTTGAACTAACTGCCTATTGATATCCTTGATTTCAGAAGAAACGCTGGATAAACAGGTCTCTACAGACCTTCCTGTCCTGTAAGAGAGACAAATTTCACAAACTCTGCCCAGTGTGGAAAGGTTTAACCCCTCAGATATGTCCAGCCCTGCCACAGCTCTGGAAAACAAGCGCCTATACTGAAGTCTGCACCTGGGACATGAATAATACATGACTGTGTGGGCTGGGAGCGAGACAGACAGAGAAAGAGAGACATAAAGAGAGGGATCTGGGGCAGACATGGCTGTGAGCGAAGTCTCAGGCTTTATCAAATACGCCTCGTTATCTCTAAGCTCATGCATTATTTACCACAGCCACTCTGACTTTACAAACGTGTGTTTACTCATGAAGCGCAGCACAGCGTTGTGCTCTACTGCTGAATGCAGAAAGACAGAGAGAAAGAGAGCGATGAGGCACTGCAGCATGACTGATGAGGCTTTAAGTGGTAGGCACAGAGGTGAGACGTTTTCTGTAAACACTTTGAGTATGAGGACGGACCCCCGGGGACACCTCCATGTGCTGCTCTTTAATGTACACATGACTTTATGCTTCATCATAAAGGCCCATACGTATGATAAATCAGCAGCTGCTGTCTGCTGGGTCTGCAGGCTGTGAGGTCATAGCCTCTAACTGCAGACATGAGCTCATTTGAATTAAAGCACCTCACCTAAAGGGCTAGGTTAACGGGGACCTCTTCTGCTCATTAGCAGTGTTCATAATATTTTTGTTGGGGTCTCGTACTGTTTGTCAGAGAGCTCCTGTGTCTTTAAGCCCCGGCCTCCCGATGTGATGGTTGTGCTCTGATTGGTCGGCTCACCCATTCTGTTCTGTTCAGAGTGGCATCCTGCTACTTCCAACTGTGCTGGTTTGAATTCACAGTCATTAACACTTTTATATATATACACCTATTTAGCCAACTGCAGTTTAGCCCCGCCCACCCAGAATGAGACACAATACAAAGCAGCCAATCAGAACACAGCTCAATTACATGTCTCAGTCTTAAAGGCTCAGTTAAAAAACAGCCTCACAGATTTTTTTTCTCTAATATCCAGGATTTTCTCTCAGTGTTAATATCCGTCAATACCGATATTCCATCTCAGCATAAAACCCAACGATAATCATATGTTTCAAATGTGAAAGATTGTGATATTTAGGATGAGTTTAATAAGTCATGGTTAAAATGACAGTTTGCAAACAAGGTATATTCTTGTAGACCTCATTTGAAGAGTGAACACTTGGTGAGGTTATGAGGTTGCATAATGTTGACTCATATTCATTGCAGTTATTGTTTGTACTTTATTTTAACTTTCTGACCAGCAATAACTGTTCATACACATATTTTGTATATGCTGTGTGTGCACGTATGGTCTCTATATCCATATCCATAACCATAAAATATCTAAATATAGATTGAAGGGAATATTATTGTTACAGCAGTTCTACTTTTCTTGTTTAGGTTGTACGAAGGTTGGGATAGTGTAGTGGCTAACATATCTCATGCGATACACTTGGGTTTAATTCACTACTTGGGCCAGCCCCCTTATTACACTATACCAATAAGAGTCCTTGGGCATGCTTCTAACGCTACCTTTGCCTACCTGTGTGAGAAATTAGTTGCTCTGGATAAGAGTGTCCTCCAAATATCATAAATGTAAAAGTAATAAGAAAATGCTTCTGTTTCTTCCACAGAGAGAAAGACATCGAGCATTTTCTGGAGACCAGCAGGAACAAGTTCATCGGCTTTACCCTGGGAAAGTGAGTCTGAGCTCTTGGCCTTCAGTGCATTGACTGTGTCGTTGATAATGATGTTAATCATCATGTGCAGTGATAACATAGTGTGCTGTAATCTAGCGGGATCTCTTGCTAGTTTTTGTTGTTAGGCGTGTTCTTGTTTGTTTGGTTGCAGTGATACAGAAACGCTGGTTGGACTTCCCCG
Source organism: Prochilodus magdalenae (assembly GCA_024036415.1). NCBI lineage: Eukaryota > Metazoa > Chordata > Actinopteri > Characiformes > Prochilodontidae > Prochilodus > Prochilodus magdalenae. The sequence goes on from JAMWET010004918.1 coordinate 805,406, forward strand.
GCCTATTCATGAGAGCGTGAAGACTCTTAAACAGGTGAGCTGCATCTCCTGGTTTAGGTCCATAGTAAATCCTGTCTTACATTTTGTTAGTAGCTTTAAGATGAACCACCTGGGATATTCATGTGGACTGAGCACATGTTGAAAAGTACTTGCTAGTGCGTCATCAAAACAAAAACATACATTCCTGCATAGGCACAAAATTCAGTATTTGTATTCGTCTTAGGAACATTTAAACATAGGCCTCTGAAGCAGGGGGTGTCCAATTTCATCCACAAATGCCAGGGTGACTGCAGGCTTTCATTCCAGGAGAGCAGGAGATCTGATGAGCAGTTTAAAGCAGTGGTACTGACTGGTACTGTATATCAGACAGCAGCGGTGCTCCAGGAGCTCTACAAAACCCTACAAAGTTTGGTTCCAACCTCACATGGTCCTTCTACACAAATTGGGAGCATCTGATATACACTGCACTCCACAAATATTAGCGTTTGGTTAGTTGCTTTCTGTGTATCATTAAATTACCAGTAACAGGAGACTCTTCTGTAACTACCGTCAATACGCTCCCGAGACTTCACTGCGTGTTTAAGGTGGTAGTAACTTGGTATGGAAGCGTACAGTCATACGGGTCCACCAGCAGTGGCTAAAATCACAGCCTACAGGAAATTCTCCTCAGAATTGAACCAGGGAAGGCACCCACCAAATCTGACCTGTGCAAATCTTTCATGCAAGAGTGGCTGAATACTAATGTCACCTACATCCAGAAACCTGTCCAGGCCATGCCAAACCGAAACACTACTAGGTACGTTTCAGTCACAGGCGACTAATTCTATGTCCGAAGTGGTTGGTGTAGCTCAGCGGATAACACCACTACCCGCCAAGTAGCCACCACCACACATGGGAGACTGGGGTTCAAATCCCGGGCTCAGTGACTATGCTGTGATACACCACTAAGAGTCTGTGGGCAAGACTCCTAACCCTACATTGGCCTGCTTGTAAAATGATTAACCTTGTAGGTCGCTCTGGATAAGAGCGTCAGCTAAATACCATGAATGAATGAAATGAATGTCCAGTGAGCTTGTTATTGTTAGAAGTTGTCATGTCCAACTTATGACAATATATGACATCTGGGGATGACACACTTATGGCATTGTTCTGTAGCAGGATTCAGGAACACTTTTGCTGACTTCTGAGTTTATGTTACGTGACCAGCAGGGCAAAATAATATTAATCGGTAATATATCATTATTCACGTCCACCTGCCACCACCACATTTCTCATTGAGACCTGAGGGTGATAGACCTCCAGGAGAAGCTTTTTTCTCCCCTGATCTGCACCTGTGAATATATCCAGTATATTTACATCCACCCACCCAGATGAATTGGTAATGATACCTGTATGTAGATTTAAGTGTGACAAATATTGTATCCATTTGAATGCAGCTAAAGTATTATGAGGCAGTGGATTCAGATTTTGAACAAATGGGTTCTAGTGACACAGTCTCTTGCATTCTGGTGTATGACTGACACATTAGCCAGTACCAGACTGACAGGGCTTAGCCTTGAGCTTACCATTGAAGGGCTGTCGTCCAGCAGCTGCGGGACACTGATATGTCCTTATGCGTGCTCTTTCTCTCACTTGCTGACAAGATTTCCCTCCTCAGTCACCATGCTGATACACTCGTCCTCTCTCCCTCTCAGCATAAGTACGTCTCCATTGCCGAGGTGCAGATCAAAAAAGAAGAGGAGCTGCAGCAATGCCCAATGACCATGGTGAGTTGGCAGGCATCCAACATTACTGCTGCCAAAAACCCGAAACCCCAGGGGACCTAAATCTGTGATTAGCTTCTAATGAAGTTAATCTTGTTCCTCTAGGCCACAGTATACATGCACGCATGTTACGAAGTATGTCTTATGAATATTTTCCCAAACTCTAATAAACATAAGAGGTATTTCACCACATTTCTCTCCTCTCAGAGTAGAATGGGACTTCCTCATCTTATGGTATCGCTTTCATAAGCATTTCCTAACCAATCACATTACTGAGACTTCCCCCGCCCACACAAACAGGTTTCAGAGTCGGAGAAACCTGGCAAGCTAAAGCTAACCCAGCAGAACAAGCAACAGCGAGCAAGCTAGACCAGCCTGTTGGTCATTCATTTGTGTATCCATACATGAATTGTTGCTTTATCCATACTTTCATTCACACATTGCTTTGTTGGTCCAGTTGTTTGTCTGCCTCTTCATGCAGTGCTCACTCTCTCTGCAAGTCTGTCCATCTAGTCCATCATGCATTGCTTTGTCCATCTATTTGTTCATCCATGATTTTTCGTGCAGGTAGTGTGACATAAAAGCTGGATAATGAATTTAGATCTGTATGAGTGGTGGACCATGTGGCCTGGGATGTTAGACATAGAGCTGTCAATCAAGCTGCTCATTAGTCACGCCCACACAGTTCTTAAAAAAATCTGATGTGCATTTTTGAGTCCTGTTTTTATTATAGTTATATGTTATATTTTTTATTGAAGCTTTGCTGGATGTTAAACACTCAAGTTTAATATCATACACACATTTGTAACATGTGCTCTCTGTTCTCTGGGGCTTTAATGCACAATTACTGCATATTCTTACCAAGCAGAAATCAAAGGGTGTGTTTTCTTTTTACTTACTTTCACCTAGAAAGTCAATGGCATGAAAATTGGGAGTTGTTAAAACGTTTTACACCATTTATAGATATTGATTGATTTACATTGATTTAGCCGTTTGTATATGTACTTTTTAGCCTAACCCGGTTGTGGAAGTCTAAAGAAGTTTAATTCTAATACATGAATACAGCTGTACTGACCAGACACTGACAACCACTCAAGCTGTGGCTCTGACTCACTGAATGTTGTGATTGTCCAGGGGGAGGAGGAAGTGGAAGAAACTCCTGCTGAAATATTATACACAGGGATGCTCCCCAGCCTTTCTCAGTATGTGGTGAGTGTTTCTTCCCATAATCTTTCAAAACTTTCCATCAATAATACCAGCTGTCTTTCTGCAGACTAATCAGCTGGGAGAACAAAACAACAGCAAGTCGTTACTGACTATGAAACTTTCAGTTCGAGATGATCTGACTTCCACCATCAAACAGTGGCTAGAATCACACAGCATGGCTGCTACTTAGAGGATGCTGTTAAGGGTTGTGATGCTAATAATGGTGGAACTGCTCTTCTCTTCAGTCTTATCAGCTGCTAAATGAAGCAGCTCGTTATTGTCCAAGGTTTGAGAAGCTCTATGTAAAAGTTGTCAAGGATCTTGTTAAAGTTGTGGGAGATGAAGTTGGCTGCCAGTTGCCAGCTTGTTTTGTGAATCTTGTGTTGCATCTCGAATGGTGCTGCAGTTACATTCTGGAGCCTGTACTAGCTATAGTATTTATGGTGGAAAGGAACGTTTGATTAATGAGCTGGCGAGCAGGAAGCCAACTTAAAGCCTTGTTTAAAGATGAACATCATTCATGCTCGTCAACAGTTTTGATCTTTTAAAGGGGATTAAAAAGGGACATCCTGTTTACGGCCTTTGCCGGTAGATTTCTCCACGTATTCTGCCGTTTGTGTTGCTCTTGCTCCATTGTCGTTGTTTCACAGGACTGGAGTGTGAGCTGGTATGTGTACATTTTAGGGTCCCAAATATTAATAAGTCAAGATTGTTACATAACTGTCCTCTTTTGTAAATATGGGATTAATATTGGAAGGCGGAGGAACAGAGGTTGGTGGTTCATGGTGTGTCAGTTCTATGTACCATACTTTTCTTTATTCAGCTATTCCTATAAAAATACCGTCTTCCATTTTATGGCACTTTTAGCTAATCTCAAATACACTTAGTCTAATAGTGTGGCGTACTGTGTGGTTATACAAAACAAACCTTTGACCACCAACAAAGTAAATTAGGGTTTCTTCAGCCTGATGAATGTATTCCCAGCTTATATATCATGTCTATCATCAAATGGTTTATTGGAAACAGGGGGAGGGCTATGCTTTATCTCTGTAGCTCGGTGCACTAGATTGGCTAATGGACAGCAGGCTGCAGTGGGCACTAATGATACATTTCCACTGCTCTGTTTGTAGATTGCCCTCCTGAAGCTTCTCTTGGCTGCAGCACCAACCTCCAAGGCCAAGACTGACTCCATCAACATCCTCGCGGATGTTCTTCCTGAAGAGATGCCGTAAGCTCACACCCACACACACCCACACACACACTATTGAGCGGGGAACCTCAAGGACTCTGTGTAAAATGTGGTGCTTTGAAGACCAGCACGATTCTGTTTTCTGACCTGTGGGTCTGTGTGTGCACTACCATTCAAAACTCTGAATAATTTCAATAAAATGAAGTTCATTCTTTTCCCAGATACAAAGACCACATTATGATGTTGGTGTTATGGAACACTTATGTCTTGTATAATTTGTAGGTTGTTAAAAAAAGGCATGTTAGATAAGTCCAGAGGAGTTACATAATAACTGAGAAAGCTGTGAAATATCAAAAACTATGGTAGAATAAAACTGACATGCAGAATGCAAAGTATTTAAAAAGTCTTACTGTTACATATTTACTTAACATGTAAACATGTACTCCTAATATATTTACGTAACATGTAACATGTACTCCTAATATATTTACTTAACATGCAAACATGTACTTCTAATATATTTACTTAACATGTAAACATGTACTCCTAATATATTTACTTAACATGTAAACATGTACTTCTAATATATTTACTTAACATGTAAACATGTACTTCTAATATATTTACTTAACATGTAAACATGTACTCCTAATATATTTACTTAACATGTAAACATGTACTCCTAATATATTTACTTAACATGTAAACATGTACTCCTAATATATTTACTTAACATGCAAACATGTACTCCTAATATATTTACTTAACATGTAAACATGTACATCTAATATATTTACTTAACATGTAAACATGTACTTCTAATATATTTACTTAACATGTAAACATGTACTTCTAATATATTTACTTAACATGTAAACATGTACTTCTAATATATTTACTTAACATGTAAACATGTACTTCTAATATATTTACTTAACATGTAAACATGTACTTCTTACATATTTACTTAACATGTACTTCTAATATATTTACTTAATATGTAAACTTGTACTTCTAATATATTTACTTAACATGTAAACATGTACTTCTAATATATTTACTTAACATGTAAACATGTACTTCTAATATATTTACTTAACATGTACTACTAATATATTTACTTAATATGTAAACTTGTACTTCTAATATATTTACTTAACATGTAAACATGTACTTCTAATATATTTACTTAACATGTACTACTAATATATTTACTTAATATGTAAACTTGTACTTCTAATATATTTACTTAACATGTAAACTTGTACTTCTAATATATTTACTTAACATGTACTACTAATATATTTACTTAATATGTAAACATGTACTTCTTACATATTTACTTAACATGTACTTCTTACATATTTACTTAACATGTAAACATATACTTCTAATATATTTACTTAACATGTAAACATGTACTTCTAATATATTTACTTAATATGTAAACATGTACTTCTAATATATTTACTTAATATGTACTACTAATATATTTACTTAACATGTAAACATGTACTTCTTACATATTTACTTAACATGTACTACTAATATATTTACTTAACATGTAAACATGTACTTCTAATATATTTACTTAACATGTACTACTAATATATTTACTTAATATGTAAACTTGTACTTCTAATATATTTACTTAACATGTACTACTAATATATTTACTTAACATGTAAACATGTACTTCTAATATACAGTGGGGAAAATAAGTATTTAGTCAGTCACCAATTGTGCAAGTTGTCCCACTTAAAAAGATGAGAGAGGCCTGTAATTGACATCATAGGTAGACCTCAACTATGAGAGACAAAATGTGGAAAAAAATTGAGAAAGTGATTTTGTCTGATTTTTAAAGAATTTATTTGCAAATAATGGTGGAAAATAAGTATTTGGTCAATAACAAACAAGCAAGATTTCTGGCTGTCACAGACCTGTAACTTCTTTTTTAAGAGGCTCCTCTTTCCCCCACTCATTACCTGTATTAATGGCACCTGTTTGAAGTCGTTAACAGTATAAAAGACACCTGCCTACAACCTCAAACACTCACACTCCAAACTCCACTATGGTGAAGACGAAAGAGCTGTCGGAGGACACCAGAAACCGAATTGTAGACCTGCACCAGGCTGGGAAGACTGAATCTGCAATAGGCAAGCAGCTTGATGTGAAGAAATCTGCTGTGGGAGCAATAATCAGAAAATGGAAGACCTACAAGACCACTACTAATCTCCCTCGATCTGGGGCTCCACGCAAGATCTCAGCCCGTGGGGTCAAAATGATCACAAGAACGGTAAGGAAAAATCCCAGAACCACAAGGGGGGATCTAGTGAATGACCTGCAGGAAGCTGGGACCAACGTTACAAAGGCTACCATCAGCAACACACTACGACGCCAGGGACTCAGATCTTGCAGTGCCGGACGTGTCCCCCTGCTTAAGCCAGTCCATATCCAGGCACGTCTGAAGTTTGCTAGAGAGCATTTGGATGTTCCAGAAGAGTATTGGGAGAATGTCATATGGTCAGATGAAACCAAAGTAGAACTATTTGGTAAAAACACAACTCATCGTGTTTGGAGGAAAGTGAATGCGGAGTTGCATCCAAAGAACAACATCATGCTTTGGGGCTGTTTCTCTGCAAAGGGACCAGGACGACTGGTCCGTGTACATGAAAGAATGAATGGGGCCATGTATTGTGAGATTTTGGGTGCAAACCTCCTTCCATCAGCAAGGGCAATGAAGATGAAACGTGGCTGGGTCTTTCAGCATGACAATGATACCAAGCACACTGCCAGGGCAACAAAGGAGTGGCTTCGTAAGAAACATTTCAAAGTCCTGGAGTGGCCTAGCCAGTCTCCCGATCTCAACCCCATCGAAAACCTTTGGAGGGAGTTGAAAGTCCGTGTTGCCCGCCGACAGCCCCAAAACATCACTGCTCTAGAGGAGATCTGCATGGAGGAATGGGCCAACATACCAGCAACAGTGTGTGCCAACCTTGTGAAGACTTACAGAAAACGTTTGACCTCTGTCATTGCCAACAAAGGATATACAACAAAGTATTGAGATGAACTTTTGTTATTGACCAAATACTTATTTTCCACCATTATTTGCAAATAAATTCTTTAAAAATCAGACAAAATCACTTTCTCAATTTTTTTCCACATTTTGTCTCTCATAGTTGAGGTCTACCTATGATGTCAATTACAGGCCTCTCTCATCTTTTTAAGTGGGACAACTTGCACAATTGGTGACTGACTAAATACTTATTTTCCCCACTGTATTTACTTAACATGTACTACTAATATATTTACTTAATATGTAAACATGTACTTCTTACATATTTACTTAACATGTAAACATGTACTTCTAATATATTTACTTAATATGTAAACTTGTACTTCTTACATATTTACTTAACATGTACTTCTAATATATTTACTTAACATGTAAACATGTACTTCTAACATATTTACTTAACATGTACTTCTAACATATTTACTTAACATTAGTTAAGCATTGTAACCATTGTTCACTTCATGTCAACTAATACATTGCTTCATGTTAGTTATACAACGCTTGCACAGGACATGGGAAAACTTGAATAAATTAGTGGAGAAACATAACATCTATATATACTTCCAGACGATGATGACACAATTAAGCAGTCAACACTTTATGAAGCTCTTCAGCATGTATTAAAATCCTGAGCTGACCCTTCTTAACCTTGATTTAAATCAAGATGGTAAGAGGACAAGCTCTGACTAACCCTACAACAGCGATCATGATTTCGTACTGAGTTTAAAGTCACAAAATGTGCTCAACTCTTTAGTGTTTCAGTGCTATCTGTGACTAACCCGCCTCTGCATTTAGATAGTTTGGGAAAGGCTGAAAATTACTGTCAAATGTCCAAACTGTCACATGTAAAATGAAGTAAATACAGTTATTAGATTCTCTATGAGTTTTTTGAATGGCCTCAGTGAATAATTAACATAACAACTGATAGCTTTCAATGCTGAAGTATATTCCTTTGCTTGTGTTGCAGAATCACTGTCCTCCAGAGCATGAAGCTGGGGATTGACGTGAACAGACACAAGGAGATAATTGTGAAGGCCATCTCTGCTCTGCTGCTGCTGCTCCTCAAGCATTTCAAACTTAATCATATCTTCCAGGTCAGAAGCATCTCACTGCTCTTCTCTCCATTTCAGGATCTCCCTGTGTCTTTCTATTCATCTCCTATTCTTCTGCCTCTCACACTCTCAAGCCATCTTCCCCTTTCTTGCTATTTTCCTGTTTCCTTTTACTCCTACCCCCTCCCACCCTCTCGCTCACCTCCTGCAGCTAACTGATGCTGATACGCACAGAGTCAAAGCACCATCCATCTCCAGCAGAGAGAGAGCGTGAGAGCGAGAGAAAGAGAAATGTGGCTCTTCCACTGAAAACCAAATCACTCATATTCTAGACTGAGGGGATTTAGAGTCTATTTTGAGGGAGCTTATATCATGAGTGCAGCAGAGAAGCTTCTGCAGCCAGCCGAGTAAAACACTCAACACATATGATATCTGAGCCCTCCAACATCAAACAGTATGTTCTGGCATCACCTTGCCGGTGAAGCATGAGAACGAGGGATGAGAGGGAGGCCTAAATTGCGAAGAAGGAAAAAAAAGGAGAGCACTGCATGTTCTGGGCTGCGATTTGTCTACTCTTGTCAGGACGGTTCAGTCTAATCCTGTCTGATGAGTGAGACAATCTCATTTTTTCTTATTATGATAATGCTAGTGTGAAGTGGGTTAAGTGAATTGCGCAGACTGGCGCCATCTGCTGGTGGAGAATGGAACAGGCAGCTAAGAGAACTGCAGAGGGTTTTGTATGATCCTTTGGTGCACTGCTGCAACCTCCATTACTACTCTACCTGACCTTAAAGGAGCAGTACAGCAAAAATTATGGGAGCACGTCTTACCTAAGTATAGTGGATGACCCATGACATAATTTTGCTTTCCTAGTTTTGCACTTGAGTCATGTAGCGGTACGTAATGGTTGTTTATAGGGAAGGGAAGAGCTTAGATCCCCCTGTGCTGCTGTGTTTAAAGCTTATGGTTTATAATCCACCAAAAGTGATGCAAGCTATATAACATGCAGTCATATGCAAAAGTTTGGGCACCCCAGTCAAACTGCATGTTTTGTTGATTTATTACCAGTATGGGATACAGTTTACTATAAAATCAGGCAAAAGTACATCAAATAATCAGTAGTAATCATCTTGCAGCCTGAATTATGTCCATATAATTGTATGCAAAATAAAAAAAAAACTTAATAGATGAATGAAAATGAGCAAATGAACAGAAGAGAAAAATGCTATATTTAAGGACAATATGTTATTTCACTTTTTAATATATGTATAGTGTGTATAGTAAGTGAATTGTGAAGTTATTGTCCTTAAAAAAGGAAATTTATATATATATATATATATAGGGGTTGGACAATGAAACTGAAACCTCCTTTTGCGGCCAATACAGCGTCAATTCGTCTTGGGAATGACATATACAAGTCCCAAGTCCATTAATGAAGATTGGCCACCAGGCTGGTCCAATTTAGCCATGAGATCTCCCACACTAAACTGACAGGTGTTTCAGTTTTATTGTCCAACCCCTGTATATATATATATATATATATAGCATTTTGACTGCAACCAGCCGATGATGTAGTTTGGAAAAAAATAAAACAACACTTTTGCACAGGCCATTTTCTTTGTGGAGGCAAATTAAAACTGTATGGACACATACAGTGACTGTATGAATAAAATTCAGCCCTCACAATAGCAGCTACTGTTTATGCAGTGTGCTTTTGTCCATTTCTATAACAGCACGTCATGCTCTGTGAAAAAACACATAAGCAGGTATATTTTTAAAATGATGTGCTTTGAGGCAAGTGACGCATGTTGACAGGATTTAAGCTTCCAGTACATCTTTGTTTCAATGCGATCACATCTAAAACACCAGACATCTACTACATTTGCTGTAGGGAGAAGCTTGATTGCATTTTTTTCTGAACTATCAGTTTATAAAGTGTTAGTGATGCAATAGCTTGGTTCCCCAACTGCATGAACAGAACAGGAACTCTGTACTGTATGATCTAAGGCATGCTTGGTGTAGATTTTCACTTATGCTTTGTAGCTAACATGTAATGGAAGCTGAAACTACATCTGTTAGCACTGTTAACAAACTGCAGGCTTAAGTCATCACTCAGTTGCCTCTAATCACATAACATCATTATGTCAAATAGGCTTGGATGTCTGGCTTCTTGCACTGTCGCATACTGCGAATGATAAAGGTACACTGGTTAGCTAGCACAGTGTTATTAGCCATCTTGATGCTCAAATGTCGACCCCGCTTTTGCCCAGTTTGGGCTCATCAAATACATTTGTGCTATGGTGGCTGTGTTTTTAACATTCCAGTTGGTTGACTGGTGGTAACGGTGTATGATAGTGCTCTCATTTCTCAGGATCACTGGATGGTTAATGCGTAGAGATGTAATAAATGCGTAACGCAGCAGTCAAACGCAGGCATTTTATCATGAAGCAAAATCACCCTGAAGCCTGAGTCTCAGCGGAACTACAGCAAAGCTGTGATTAAAAATAAAGGGCTTTCCTCCTTCTGTCTCATCAATGATGGAAAGACCAGAGATGGAGAGATTAACCATTGGCCTTGGGAGATGGGTTTTCACTATGCAGCACGCTATATCTATGTGTTAGAATTTTGGTAAAAGCATAATGGACGTAATGGCGTATGTAAAATAGGACATAATAGAATAACAACTTAATTTTAAATGATCTTTTACTTTGTGTATTTATGCTTTTATGTATTTTATGCATTTAATATATTCATGGCATTAAGAGATAACATCAAGTTCCAGATCATTAATCATGCTAAAGTCTGAATCTTAAAGAATAAAAGTCCCATTAACTTGATTTTTCTCTTGCCCCAAACGTTGCTGATTAGCCAAAACATGTTGGGTGTCTGACTTTTGCTGCTTTAGGTTAGCACAGTGCTTTAGGTTACTGTAGCTAAGAACAATGAATTAGCATTATTAGCTATTTGCTAACGAATGATTCAGTGAAAGATACACTCCTAGAATAGCTGCACAAATAGTTGCACCCAGAAGGAATCAACCAACAGGACTGAAACTTGGTGGGTAAGTTTGCCATTGTGAGTCATGTGAATGAGTCAAGTTTCATGCTCAGCTGTGCATGTGACGTAAGCAAGGATTGGCCTTATCACTTATCTGACTGAACCAACACCCATGATTGTGGACATTCAATGAGCAGCATTGCCCTCCATGAGTCATCCTGTTAGTGCCAGCACCGTCAGCACACGGCTGCACGACGCAGGACTACATGCACCCAGACGCCCAATGGTGCCGTGCCATGCTGTTATGGAGTGCCTCAGAAAGGCAGAGGGTCAGCTTCAGTGACGAGTCCCGCGTTTGTCTTGGTGAAGATGACCAATGAAGCCATGTGTTTTGACGCCGTGGTTGGCACCAAGATGGACGGTTTGTAGTCACGTCACGTGTCCAGAAGGCCTGGGGTCACTCCACCTCCACCCCTACCGCACCATCTGCAAGAACTGTGTGAGAATATTCAAGCTGCATGGGATGCATTATCACAGGAAACCATTTTGGAACCTCTACAACTTCAAGCCGAGGCAAATGCATGTTGCAGAGTCACTACTTCTGTATGTGTAGCTCAATAAATATTGTCCATATCAGTCTAAATGTATCATCACGTGTTGTTCCTGTTAACCTTTATCTTCTTTCCCAATAGCACTGCAGTCTAACACTTCCTTCTGGGTGCAACTATTCTTTTGATGATGAGTGTAATCACCTTTTTGATGCCATGCAACATCTATTAATATACTTCAGGAACAAAAGAAAACAACCAGACGTAGAGGGTATTTGGAAGTCTGGCCATCTGTTTGTCCATTATAATAGATATCTAGTGTCTCATCCAGTGTCTGAAACTGTATCAGTTTGATCAACTCGTCTATAAATCATGAAAATGAAACATGTGCTTCTAAACAGCTTGAAAGATTTTCTGGCACGGGAATAAGCCGTAAGAAATTGGATGCATCTTCTGAATGAGCCGAGATGTAATTACTGTGCTTCCTTTGTCCTGTGCAGTTTGAGTATGTGTCCCAGCATCTGGTGTTTGCCAACTGCATCCCCCTCATTCTCAAGTTCTTCAACCAGAACATCATGTCCTATATCAGTGCCAAAAACAGGTAGGCCACGTTCAGGCCTCTGCCTCCCTGACGCCAAACATCCTCCAGGAATATGTGTGTTTATAGGTGTTTAATCGTTGTGTCGTGTGTTCTGCAGTATATGTGTGCTGGATTTCCCTCACTGTGTGGTCCATGAGATGCCTGAGCTAACTGCTGAAAGCCTGGTAATTTCTACTCTCTGTTGACTCCTCTCAGTGTTTCTCTTGCACCAGTGCTGTTTGTTTGTAAGATGATCTAAGCAGGTGTAAGAAGTGAGTCTGAAAGACCCTGAGATGTGCATTGTCTGGCTGTGTCTGTTTATGTTAACAGGAAGCTGGAGACAGTAATCAGTTCTGCTGGAGGAATCTGTTCTCCTGCATCAACCTACTGCGAATCCTCAACAAACTCACTAAGTGGAAGCACTCTCGAACCATGGTGAGAGACACAATGTAGCATTCACATCTTTAGATATTATATATTTCGCATTTCAAGATTCAAATAAATCAAAGACCTGTGCTGTAGGTTCAACAGGATAGTAGTTGAGTTCTTTATGTTTAAATATGAGCATGGTGATATTACATCGCTGAAAATGTACATATGAAAAAAAGGACCAACATTATACATATTTAATCATATTATTTTTTATACACATATGCTGTATATGCATGTATTTATATTACCTATATTTATATTTACTCATGTGATTTATTGATATGAATTTTAATTTTACTGTTACTTTAATGCTACAAAATGTTTCTTTATATATTATATTGTATTGTATGAATATATTATAGTATAGATATAATTCCATTTAATATAAGACATATTCTAATATGTTAAATATATATGTTAATATTAAAAACTACATTCATTCCTTCGTTTATTTATTTATAGCATCTGTTTAAAGGAGTGTGCCAAAGTTGATTTTTGTAGCCTGATCTTTACTTGAAAGCTTTTGATTACCAAAGTAATAAATAACATAAAACTTCCTGTGATGTCTCCTATTACATAAATTACCGTTTCATTGTTGGTTGAATAGACTGATACAATGTGACACATATATTCTGTTTTCAAAAGAAAAGTATATACATGTGTTTTTGTTCCATTGGGGAACGTTAGGAGTGGCTGATATGCACTCAAATTTGCATCATAATAATTGACACTATATTGCCAAAGTATTATGTACACAAAAAAAGTATTACTTGTAATAAAGTGATCAACACTGTTAATGAGTGATGATAATGATAAGAATTGTTCAGACTCTACCATGTTTAATTTATCTTGGATGTGGTGGTGCTTGTGGTTTGGCATTATTACACATAACATATTATCCATGGTATGGTTAAATCCATCTTAACCATAGTTTTCTATTAACACCTCCAACTCACCAAGACATGCTAGTGTAGGAGTGCCCTGGAGCTACCGGGCTAATGTAGCAATGAAGTGACTGTGCAATAGCTTAAACCACACCAAGTTAGCATTGTGTAAACTAGATGACATTGTCATCATGCTGTTGCCTCAGTCCACATTATGGTCTTAGGTCATCTGAAAATAGATTTGCTTCTGTGGTTTATCTATAAAATATCAGTAGAACAGCTACAAAAAAGGTTTCTTACTATTCACTTTGGTGCAGGAGAGCTATTTCATTGTATTCCATTTGGTTATGTGGTCGAATGGAGATTACTATTTACAGTGGTGCTATTATGTCTCATGATGTGGTAAAGGCCATAGTAAGAGACAAGGTTTGATACTTCTAATCTAATTTAGATGATGCTAGAAGCTGACATTGCATTCTCTTTCAGATGCTGGTGGTGTTTAAGTCTGCTCCAATCCTGAAGAGGGCGCTGAAAGTCAAGCAAGCGATGATGCAGCTCTATGTACTCAAACTCCTTAAGATTCAAACAAAGTACCTCGGCCGCCAGTGGAGAAAGAGCAACATGAAGACCATGTCGGCCATCTATCAGAAGGTCCGCCACCGGCTTAATGATGACTGGGCCTATGGAAATGGTAAGAACCATAGAATCCTCAGGGCACTGTGCCAGGGTTAGAGATAACAGCATATCGGTTGTGAGAGATAGTATCACACCTTATAAGGGAAATATAACCTATACAGTTATAAAAAATCGCATAAAGGGTAAAGTCAGACTACTGGAACAAGAAAAAAAGATTTTGGAATAAATGATTATTCCATCTAAGTCATCCGCCTCATAGAAATATCATAGAAAACATGGCATCCCAACCATAACCAAGAATGCAGTGGAATGAAAGATCACTCATCCAATATTATGCAAGTGACAAGTGACTAAGACTATACACTGCAATTACACTAAATTACAATGCACAACAGCACAAACTATGCTCAGAGCGCAATGATGAATATAGCATCATAAATAATCGGGACAAAACAGAATGAGGCAGATGGAGAATGTAATAAGAGAGTACAGAGCTGAGTAGGTTAACTCTACTGCTTGTGGTCAGGTTTATTAATAAATGAAAAGATGTAACAGTGTAAAAAGCTGATTGTATTACAGTACGGTTAGAGAAAGAGGCAGTAATTAGATTACCTGTATATAAAGACTCATTTATAAACAGGGTTCTTATATGGTTATTTCTCGTCTGTGTTTATGTCTGTGAGATAAATTTGTCTGCTAAATGCAGAGTTTGTGATAAGTTGTTTTTTGTGGTGACTTCTTTCGTGAGAGTTTATCGCTTGACGCAGTGCAAGGAGAGAAGAAGCACGGCACTTCGTGAATTTGCTGAGGGGCGACTGCGAGATGTGGCAAGTTGTAAACTTAGATGGGAGAAAAATATATACATATCTCACCACAACATCTTTGTTTAGCAGGCAAACAGCAAGCTTATCTGGCTATGGTGTTGACCTAGAACTGAAACGTCCAAGTTAAGCTAAAAATGGCTTTTCTGCTGTAAAGTGTCTTTCGCTGCTGTTACAGTTAGGGCTGATGTCTGTGTTTTTGTTGGATCGTTGAGGGTTACACTTAGGGGCTTAGCTAGAATGTGGCACCATGATATTCAATTTATGTTTAACTTTACATCAACTACTGACTAGCTAACATGAAGTAATGCATCAATATATTAACAATGGTTAAAAAGCTTAACTAATGTTAACATAAACATACAAAAACAACATGGTCACATGCTAGGTTGATAAGTGTGAACGTAACACTAGTTAACCACTGTTAACGTATTACTTACATTGACGGCATTTAACTGATCCTCTTATCCAGAGCGACTCACAAGGTTAACCATATTACAGGTAGGCCAGTGTAGTGTTAGCAGTCTTGCCCATTGCCCATGTGGTGGTGGCTCCCTTGTTGGTAGTGGTGTTATCAGCTGAGCTACACCAGCCTACTTTATGTTAATTAATGTATTACTTCATGTTAGTTAGTCACTACTTAATGTGGTGTTACCAAATCTACTTATAAATTGATGTGTTGTTTTGATTCTCTGTACATAACTACATTTACATTTACGGCATTTAGCTGACACTCTTACCCTGAGCGACTTGCAAGGTTAATGATTACAGGTAGGCCAACGTAGTGTTAGGAGTCTTGCCCAAGGACTCTTATTGGTGTAGCCAGGGGCGTAGCAGCAAATTCTGGGCCCTGTACACTCTCAGTGTCAGTGGGCCACTATCCATGCCAGTACACGAGGAACGTGAGCAAAAAAAATGGGCCCCTCTCCCTACTCGGGCTCTGAGTAGTCAGGCCCACTTTTCCCCCCACTACCACGCCCATGGGTGTAGCTCAGCATAGTCACCCAGACTGGGATTCGAACCCCAGTCTCCCACACGTAGAGGTGGCACCCTGAGTAGTGGTGTTACCCACTGAGCTACACCAACCATTTGTCCATGAACAAAATATTGCATCAATACAATTATTAAAAGTATATATTTGAATTGAGTCATTTAAATGATTAGACAGGTAACCATGCAGTACTGTATAATATATAATGTTTATTCTTTGTTTTTACACAACATAGCCTGCTTCATAATGTGCTTGATGGATTAATATTACCCATATCAGTCTAAATGTATCATCATTTATTGTCCCTGGTGACCTTTATGCTATTGGGACCTCTTCATTCCCAGTAGCATTGCAAACCAACACTGCCTTCTGGTGCAACTATTTTTAATAGTTTAATTTGATGATTTATTTAATGATTCTGAAATTTAATTTACAAATGTGTCCTTGTAAACTCTCAGTATTTAAAACTTGGGCTTCTTAGATTTTCTTCCTGTGTAGTATTAACTCTAGGGAGTACTCAAGGTCATATGTTATCACAAATAACATCACAGCCGTGATGAACTGCCTTCTCTCATGTTCTAATGCTTAGTCATTCCAGGGACGTAATGAGAACAGCATTTGAGAGGTGAATGTGGACAGCCTTTAGAAAGATGCTATCACATCTATCTTGTTCTCATCTGTCAGATATTGACGCTCGGCCGTGGGACTTTCAGGCGGAGGAGTGCGCCCTGCGGGAGAGCATAGAGAAATTTAACACAAGACGCTACGATAAAAACCAGAACAGCGAGTTTGCGCCCGTGGATAACTGCCTGCAGAGTGTGCTGGGTCAGCGTGTGGAGCTGCCGGAGGACTTTCACTACAGCTATGAGATGTGGCTGGAGAGAGAGGTCTTCTCACAGCCTATCCAGTGGGAGGGCCTGCTGCAGGCCCAGTGATGAAGCTAGAGGTGGAGAAGGACGCTTGAACCCGAACTAGACTGAAACAACCTACAGTGGGTTTATACGAGCATCCCACACGCACAGAAACACACACTCGATCACTCGGATACACACAAGCATGCAGACAGAGCGCCTGTGCCAACTGTATTCTCCATGTAAATGAACGCTTGTAAATAGACGTATGTTTAAATACAGTGTATGGACTTTGAAAGAGTAACTGTTCTTTACTGGTGATGATTATATAAGCACATAAACTGAGCATGATGCTTCTGTGAGAACACAAGTTTATCCTATCACAACGTCAGCTCCTCACTACAGAGACAACATACACCTCCTGTCGAAGGTTTTGGGACACGGAAATGACCTGTTTTTACATTTTAATTATGTCAGAAAAAAGTACACAGTCGAGTCACATTATTATGACCACTTCCTACCTTCCACAATGGCTGCGTTTTGTGGCATTCTCTGGGCCTACTCATCCATATACACCCATTCATGATGATGGTCTTCCCTGGGGTGAATGGGATCTTCCAGAGCATGACAAAGACTTCCAAGTACTACTCTGGCACCCTAATTCCCCAGACTTAAACCCAACTGAGCATCTGTGGGACCACCTTGATTGTCGTGTTCTCAGTGTGGATCCTTCCCCCCAAACCCTCCAGCAGCTGTGGGATGCACTGCGGTCAGCATGGCTCCAGATAGGTGTGACAACCTACCAGGATCTTGTTGAGTCACTCCCAGCCTGTCTAGCTGCTGACTTTTTGGCACACGGCTGTTACTCTGGATTAGCTGGTGGTCATAATAATGTGACCTGCCTGTGTACTTGTAAAACATTTGTTAGTTTAATAATAATTTGGAATAATGATTCCAAACTACGGTTAAATGGGACCTATTATGCTTTTCCCAGTTTCCCTTTTTCTTTTTTTATATGTATGTAGGTTTGTGTGGATGTATACACTCTGCAACGGTATAAAGCCACAAGTACATGCCCGAAGGAGAAACTCCCACAGTAACCACTTTTCTCAGCCGCCTGAAACACCCCTCTAGAATTCCAGCCCTTATCTTTGTTACATAGTGACATCATCTCGTGACAGAATCCTTATTCCCAGCTTACTGGCAGGCTTGCCATGCCCTCACAGCAACGCCTGGAGTCCAGCAAGGTTCGAAACTGCTCTGGGAGTTGAGCAATCAAAGCAAGCTGGGCTCATCAGGAGGCGGGGCTTAAAGGCATATAAAATTAGCATAATAGGTCCCTAAAAAGCGTAGATGGTACCTCTTTGGTTCAGAGGTGTTTTAGAGGTGGAGAAATAGTAGTGATGGGCATTCAGGCAGCTTTCCAATAAGGGCCAGCATATTTCTGTAGATATTACAGCTCCAGGTTCATATCACCACCACTGTGCGCCATTTCACACTAAGCCTGTTGACATGTTTACATCTCAACCTTTTAATTATGCAGAAATGTTGGCAAAATGTTGGAATTTCGCTTCTAAAACAGTGTCCCTAAGCATTTGACCAGCAGGGCTTTTCCCATATGTTTCTAATGTATAATAATGAACAGTCAAATACTAGAAGTACTATAAGATAGTTCTAATGAGAAGAGTGAAGGGATTTATTTATTTATCATTATCGCTCTCAGTCTGGAACTGCTGGTAGAACCTTTATTTTTTGACGGGTACACAGGTATATAAATAGAACGGAAAGAAATGATGTCTGGGCTTAGCACAATGAGTCCCTGCTGTTGTGCTAAAGAGACTTAATCCATCCATGAAGAAAAAACCCGAAACGGCAGCTACAAGCATACCTAGGTCAGTCAGACCGGAAGAACCGGTCGCAGACTTCGGCTGTCTCTCGGTATACAGACGAGGCGAATGACAGGAACGTTCCTGAGGAAGCAGTAAAGTCACACTTCTCTTTGTCTCTCAGATGTCAAGCGCTTCCTCCCACTCGATACACATAGACTGGGCCCCTATCAGCCCATTACAAAAGCACAAAAGTGTCCTTGGTGAATCGTATCACCCTCCTCACAACAGACTTCCCACACCATGGTGCTGATTCTGAACACTGTCATTCTCTCTCTCTCTCTTACGCCTTCTCTCTACTGCTTCCCCTTTCTCTCCCACTCTTTATCCTGCTCTTCTCTTTTCTATGTCTCTTCTATCGCTGCCTTTTTTGCTCCCTTTGTTTCTCACTCCCAGTCTTTCACAACTCTGTACTGCTTCCCCTTTCATGCCCACTTCCTGCCCTTCTCTCTCTCCCTTTTTTAACTTTCCTCTTATCTCCTCTCTCTTAGCGCCACTTCTCTCACTCTCCCTTTCTCTGTCTTTATCGGTTTCTCCCTCTCTCTCTCTCCCTCCCTTTCTCTCTCTCTCTCTCTTTCTCTTTTTTCCCCACTCTTTTTTTTCTCTCACTTTCCCTTGCTGTTTTTCTTTATCCCACTTGTCCCTGATTTCTGTCTTTCCCTCTTTTGATTCTTCTGTTGCTCACGCTTCCTCCCTCACCCTCTTTTTTCTTCTTTCTCTCCCTATCCATCCTCTGTCTCTATCATTTTTTTTACCTACCTCATTTACTCATTTACCTACCTGTTCATTTACATTGTATTTTTGCTCTCTGTCTCTGTCTTTCTCATTTTCACTCTTTCTCTCTCTTCATCTCTGCCACTCTTTCTTCCTCTTGCCTTCTCTGTGTCCTTCCCCTTCTGCTTTTTCATCCCCTTTTCTTTCTGTCTCTTTTTCTCTCTGTCTCTCCTTACTCTGGATGTCTTTCTTATGCTCTCTCTGTGTCACACTCCCTCTGTCTCACTCTCTCTCCCCCACCCCCCACCTCTCTCTCTCTCTCTCTCTCTCTCTCTCTCTCTCTCTCTCTCTCTCTCCCCCCCCCTCTCTCTCTCCATGTTCCCCCACCCACTTTAGCTCACTATCAAACTAGTAACTACTGTCTTGTTGTTTTTCCTACTGTTTCCAGTGTTGATCTGAATTGATGGTGCTGGTGTTTACTAGTCTGCCTAACAGTGCGGTAACTGTGGATTCATACCACACACAGCCCTTTTTATAAACATACTGATTTACTGTACACAATCGGAGATGATGAGTCTATATTGGTGGTGAATGTTTGGAATTGTTGTATTTGTCCTGAAGAAGCTCCCGGGAGAGGTACTGACCCTAGATCATGTCTCTCATGTCTCAGATTGTTTTGGTGTCATTGTTCCAGAATTAAAATGTCACATCTGAAGATGCAGTTATCTCTCTTCTTCTGCTCTCATGACGCTGTGATGGAGATGAGTGTGTAGCCCCCAACTTAAGTGAGCACCACCATCTAGTGGACGTAACCATGCCAATATTTTTACTGACCACCAGCAGCAGGTCACCAGCAGAGGTAGAGTGGTCTGTAGGGTCGCCCCTCTGTAACACTTGGAGTTACATTCATGTACATAGTTATATTTGCAGATACGTATGTGCTGAACCGTTTATACCTTATGTAGATACGATGTGGTTTTGTAAAGAGGACAGGGCTGTCAACCAGATAGGGAATGGAACCTCAATCCCAGCCTTAGTAAATTTAGAAATTTCAGATTTGATTTAATTTGAGTATTTTTGATTGATTGATGTATTAATAAATCCTGGAATTAATCTAGGTTCTGAAGGTCCGTATTTGCAGAATCATCTATATCATGGTATAATGTTGTACCTCATGGTGTAGCTTTAAATACCGCCTATGCTAGTTAGTAACAGGTTTAATAGAAATCTGGCTTTACTGGACAAAACGAACATTTAACAAAAAGAATAAGCTGACCAGAAGATTGAAACTGAAATGGACTAATATCCAATGATGAAAGATGCTTTGGCATACAGCTCTATTCATGTAGCCATTCAGACTGAACTATTCTGGTTTGGTTCAGTGAGACATAAGCACTCTGTAAACAGTTAAAGAGCAATGATGCAACCTGCCGAATTCATACTGCATACTACAATTAGGGAGCATCGTCCCAGTGGAAAGCAACACCAGTGTTAACTCTCGTTCTGCTTTTTTGATTTTGTTTGAGTGGGCAGCAGTGGTCATTATAGTGTTTACTCCTTATTATAGTGATTACTCTTCCTTTCAATGACTACCTACCCTTAAATGACCTACCTGGGATCAGTTGGACTGATTAAACTTTACAGTGACTCACTAGCACCAGTATTACAAGACAGGATGGGCTGATTAGCATGCTAACTTCAATAGATATCACTGTGATATGAAGCCTATCAAACCTGTTATTTTGGCACATTGTTTAATTTGGAACCTGACGGAAGATAGAACTAATTAGAAATGATTGCTTTAATGTATTTTTATGAAACTCCTTGATCTGCTCAGGCCCCAGATGTGCTGGTATAGTCCAGTCTTGTCCAGAGCACATCCTCTATTAGTCCGATTCATTGTTTTTCTCTTTCATTTGTGCTCACTTGTTTTCCACGTTTGAATGACGCTGAAGTGAGAGTGTAGGCCTGGTAGCCTGTCACATTATGAATTGATGCTGAGTGATCAGACAGTGGATTATCCTGAGCTTGTATGGGGGGGATGACATCCTAGCCAACAGCAGTCTGGGCCAACCCGGAGAGTGAGCTGGTGACAGAGGGCTGGGATGGAGCGCTCGTGTCCCGTCTCTACGACAACCCTCCACAAACAAAATACTATTCAAAAGACCGAGGGCCTACAGAGCGAAGAGCGTGTGGAGTAACCCTCCTCTGCGGTAGGACATGCTTTATCTGGTTATTAACAGTGATGTCAGAAATGTTAATTTCCTCTCTGTGGCTGCAGGAAAGGGAACTTGTTCAGCTTTGCACAGATAGAGGAATGTAAAAGAGAAGGTAGCGTCATAAGTTACAGTGATAACAGTGCGTGCAGGTAGTGCAGTAACACAGATCAGACAAACACAGAAGGAATGTCAACATCTAGGCGAATGGCCAAGTAGGTGACTCTCACACCATTTATGAGTTCTTCCTCTTTACAGGTTTCCTGAAGTCCGGGGTAAAAAGCTAGCACCTGAAGATGGTAAGTTAGTGGAACTCTAATTTTGTTGAGCTTGCTACATGTAATACGATCAATCGGACTGTGTTGATAGATCAATTTGAATAAGTTACTGCACATACAGATGTAGAGTCTTCCATTAAGCTTCAGGTCGCCATGTTTGCTAACGCAACATGCCAGATGCCTCAGCATGGAGTTATAAAACTCATTGGCCAAGCTAGCTGAACTGCCTCAGATCTCAACTACGACTGGAGTACGAGTAGAGCGAGAAGCTGAACTTTTTGAGATCTAAGGCTTTAAGGCCTGAGGGATTTAATAGCAGGAAGTATAGCGAAGAGACCAGGGGTACAAAAACTGCATTGCATGAAGCTCAGAGATGATGGAATATATTAAGGTAGGTAGGACTGAGATTCCCAGGTTTCTCCAAAAACCCCTATTATTATATGACTGCATGTCTACTTTTACAGCCTACAAAAGCCAAAAAGTCCAGGTCCCAGAGTGCCAGACCTAAGAAGAAAAGTGAGAAGAAGCGGTCAACTAAGAAAAGGTCAGCAAGTGCCAAACCCACACAGCCAAAGGTGGATATTCTCAGTCCAGCTGCCATGGAGAACGCCTACTACATTTCCCACAATGCTGTGGACTGCCTGGAGTTTAGAGGCTTTGGGTGGCCAGAGGCCACTAAGAAAAAAGGAAAGAAATCGAAAAAACGGAAAAGTAAAAAATGAAGAATGATCGGTTGGTCTTATTGTAAACACAGAAAACAGCATTCTGCATTATCAGGGATTTGTACTGAAATTAGATCAGATTTTCTTGTTTATTAATGTTGATTAAATATATATTTTGCTAACATCTTTCTTTTCTGCATACACGTTAAACGCACTACAAAAACATACGTGCCAACATACCATTATCCGGACCAGTCAAGCTACATCCACTGGAGTGAGAATCAGAAGAAAAAGATGGATTGTTACTTACGTTATTAGCGGTTTCATAAGTCACATAATTTCTGACCTTATGAATAACTCCAGCTACTTCACATGAGTATTTCATGCACATGGTCTTGCTTATTGAGACTAATGTGGACACTTCTATCTAAAGCAGTCACTGTAGCAGAGGCAGCTATCAAAAGTTCAGTTTGTCATATAGACCAAGGAGATAGAACACATCTACACAGTTCACTGAATTCAGTAGATAGTATCTGGTTACTTTTTGGAGCTGCTCAGGTACAGGTACAGTGAGTTAAAGGGGACCTATTATGTTTGAAATGCGATGAAAGTCCAGTGAGGCCTTTCAGGCAGCTGAGAAAAGTAATTCTGTGGGAGAGAGTTTCTCCCTCTGGCATTTGACTTGGCTTTTTAGCTCTGCAGACTGTTTACAAGCACACAAAGCTCCATAACACACTAAAGGGGGGAAAAACAGAAAAGCACAAACCTTTAAATGCACTGTATAAACCACTGCTGCGTATTTTGTGCACAATTTCTATTTATTTGAGGTGGAACACATGTAAAACCCATATAAACAGTAATCGGATATTAAAATACATGTTCTCTATAGAGGGAGTGTCAGCGTATTTTCAACTCAACAAAACATGATGAATGAGGGTGCCAGACAGTTGCATACGACTCCGTGTAAAGCAGGAATGAATTAAGAGCCTTTCCTTTTCTGCTTGCAATGTTGACCACAAAAGTAGTAAGAAATGAACCAGTGCTTTGTAATGTTTGAACACCAATGTTGGTAACTACTTTCTATTAAAACTCTAATACTGGTATTTTGGGGTGAATTTTCTTTTTATTATCATCATCTATTAAAAGTTATTGTAAAAAGAAATAAAATCAAATGTTTACAAGAGCCTGTACATACATGTATTCCAAAACAGACAAGAGTATGACAAGGGTAAAAATCATTGGACACCAACTCTGTAGTCAATCAGTTTATAAATAGCCTACAGTGACATATTCAGCTGGGGAGGCCTTTGCTGGCCAGCATCAGAAAGCGGATTATGATTTAAGGAGTGCTGAAGCCGGAGTCCTTGGCTGGGCAGTGCACATATGGCCTTAAAGCTAAAATCAACAGCAGGCAAGTGGGTGTTGTGATGAGGGGTCTCGAAGCTCCTTACACAACTTCTCGGGTTCGTTTGATGGCGCAGCACAGCAGCATGCTGAAGATCATGCCAAAGATCTGCCAAAGAGAAAACCACCAGTTTATAACAGACCAAGTACAGAGATCTATAAGCAAGGATGAGCAACATGGTACTTGCATACCATCAGTGGGGGAAAATAACTTTACAATTTATGACTTTTTAAGGATCCCCTGCAGATCTAAATTAATTCATTAATTTAAAATTTTCAATCTATATACAAGAAGAATCTAGCAACAGTAGCTATGAAAGAACACAAAATAACAAGAAAATAAAAAGGTCAGTTGCGTTTTGAAAAAGTCATACTCACCATGATCACACCAATGCCAATTCCAACACCTCCAATAATGTGCAGTTTGGAGTTGAATAGGTCATCTATGGCAGCTGGGCAGCTCTAAATAAATGGTAGGAGGACCAAAAACCAAAGATTAAATTCCCAAATCTTGGTCTCCGAACGTTCTTTCAGGTGGAAAAAGCATAATGTTTGATGGTGGACTAAGGATGAAAAAGGCCTAGAAACACATTAGCTCTACAATTATGCATGTTGGCAGTATGTGGAGAAGCTGATGACAGTATTTTACCGTTGTAAAGAGAACCTGTGTACCCTCCTTCTTTGGACATGTTTCTGGGGCACCATCGAAAGCTGTTCCAGTTTTGCCACAGCATTGAAGCTAATGAGGATGGAAAAAAAAAAAAGTGCTTATTAAGCATGAATCGCATGTCCAGAGCTTTACCTGATATTGTGTACACATCACCTACACTGTATTGGATCGCTCGTAAAGCATCCTTCAGGGCCTCCGTGCCCGTGTTTATGTAATTGTCGAAGGTCTGAACGTAGAAGCTTTTCAGTTCTTGCACAATCTGCAAAAGCAAGAGACAGCAGGACAGTGTAAACAAACAATCATCAAACAAACAATCATCAAACAAACAAACAAACAAAACTGAATGTTACTAACCTTATCTTTATTGGACAGTCCCCAGATTCCAGCTGCTACCTCTGCTGCAAATATGATCAGCAGGAACATAAAGAACTAAAAAGAGAGAGAGAATATGAGAACAAAAGGACACAAGCACCTATATTTACCACATGTTAACATCTATCTAAAGGTCAGACAAAAATCTTTGCTCCTGCAAGGGGAACATATTTTGGGATTTTTGAGGCCTCACCAATCCCAGCATGCATGTTGACTCTCGGATAGCCCCACAGCACCCCAGGAAGCCAACCACCATCATGAGGGCACCAGCCACAATAAGGATGTAAACACCTTAGCAACAAAATAAAAAGAAAAACTGGTCAGCATAATACTCACCACAGCTGGAATGTGACAGTCTGGTAAAACATCTGATTTACACAATATGTAATTGTGCTTCTCAAACTAATACCGTGATTTAAATAGTGATTGATATTTTCTATAAATTAAGATGGTTTTAAGTTTTTTTTCAAGAAAATCAGAATATCCACCTTTTCTGTACCATCACAACAGATTATGGCTTGTGTGGTCTTATATACAGGCAGTTTACAAGCTTGATGTTAAGGTTTAACTCCCCCCACTTAAAACTTGAGAATTTTTTATCATAACATAAATAATAAAAAAATAGCTCTTTTGATCAAGGAACATAGAAATTCCCCAGTACACACAATGTCAAAAACCACATAAGCAATAGGTGACTGCATCCTTTTGGCACACAGCTTGCACAAATGCCAAGTGTTGAATTAACTTCCATTGTTTGTTAGCAACATTAAGCCTGTAGTGCTTAAACAAAAAAGAAAAAGCTTTTTTTTCCAGTGATTTTTCAGTGAACTTTGAATTTAAACTCACTTTCTGAGCTTCCTACATATATGGCATATATGGTTTGGACTCTAATGCGGTCATATCCAAATAAGTAGTTCCCGTGCAAACCATGCCTCACGCTAAAGCCATCCGATTAGCTCAGCATGGGTGTGTGCAGTATGCCAAGAGTGCAGAAAACAATCGATCTGATGCTGAAGTCTGCAGTAGTGTGTCTACATAACACAACCCACTAGCTATTGTTGCTGACAGCCTATCATTAAGATGTTTTGCATTGCAGGGCAGCCCTCTTTCACAACACTGTGGTGCTTTAAGTCTTACAAACTTCCCTGCTGAAGTGGAGGGAGTGACTGAGAGCAAGCCTCCATCAATTCTTAACAGGCAAACAAGCAGAACAGAACAATGTGGGTTCTGTTGGGGGAGTGGGGGTGCAGAGAAAGGCGCTTCTGTGAGGGATTGGGGAAAGAATGAGTGGGAAGGGGACAAATACTGTCTCATTAGCCGCACCATGCTAAACAGCACAGTTGTTATGACCAGTGTCTAAATACGCACAAACGCCACACGACCCCAGCTAACCCAGTTGCTCAACTCACACCACTTCATCCATTTTCTTAGCACACATACAGTTGGGATTCCCTACAGCATCACCAATCCTAAATGCAAGCCTAGCCACTGATCTACAGGGGAAAAAATGTTGTAGAAGTTTAAATACATTCTCCAATTACAGATCAGAAATTCGCTAACTCTTTAAAGCATGTGCCAACATCCATGGACTTGGATACAAAGCCGACTAATCCAAACAGAGCAGGGACAATAGATGTATGTAAAAAATCCATCTTGAAATTTCCACAATCCAAAAGGTGTTACCAAATGTCAGTTAAAGGGAAGACAACATCTTGAAGACCAAGAAAACTAAAATATAACTGTTTAACTTCAAATATAACTTCCACAAACATGATTTGCATGGACATAAACACCTGCAACCCAATCACAAGATTAAACATCTGCAGCACACAAAAAAAAAAATCGGAGGTCAGCCATTTTGGAAGCAAGTACTGATGAAATAACAATTACCAAAGCTTGGGGGAAAAATGGGAGAAGCATTTGATGAAAATAACACCTTGCCAACTGTGAAACTGGGGTAGTTTGGCTGCCAGTGGCACAGAAAATACTGCACAGGTAGAAGAAAAACATCCACCAAATATCTGCAAATTCCAAACATTAAATGCGCCAGTCAAAAAACTGTGGTTTCTATAAAGTGACAAAGACCCAACCGTTAGTGTACTTCTTACCCCAGTTGTCAACCTAAATGGTTTGTCTGCTCAATGTTAAGAAATTAGACTACTTAGATCCACAACAGATAATGGGTTGTGCCTTTATTCGAAAAAAAAAACAAACATTTTAGTCAGTATGAGGGAGTGTGCTATATTACATGATTAATCTCCATTTTAAAAGAGCATTGTAGAGCTGTACGCAACCTGGGCGTGGTCACTGGTAAATTTAAAAAAAAATTTATCAGACCTGACACATTGGCCAGCTGATAAATGTACAGTCAACCAACAGTTAACACTCTTCCCTTATCTTTTATAAAACACTAGTAAAGGGTTATACTGCTTCATACATGAATGGATACACAAACACAAATACGTTTTATACATTTATGAAAAGGCTGACTACAAAAGGCTGAATAAAACTTCAGGGAAGGTTTAATTACAGTAAGGATTATATATGGATGATTTTGGTGACTTGGCACATGAAACATTCTGTATTTAGGGAAAGCTTGCTGACCAGTTGCAGATAACTGGAAAGAATTCCACAGTCCAGAGTCATACTGACCAAGAATTAAATTGTGTACACCTAAAACTGCTGCATCCCAGCACAGTCTTCAACAAGAACTACAACCCACTTTTGTCATTCATGTTCATGCAAGCTAACCCCCAGCATTCCAGTGAGCAGCTAAAATATGTTTGTGAAAGCACCTTAACATTGCAGTTAGTGTTCCATGCACTTCTGCTATGCAAGAAAAGAAAAATTCCATCAGTAAAGATGCATACGCCCTTTACAGTAACACCCAACGCCCAGAACAGGCAGAGTGCTATAACATTAACACGCTGACATTTTTAAAATACATTTCACCACTATAAATACTGCAGATGGATGCAGGCTATGCTAACAAACTGTTCTCATGTACAATACTACTGCCCATGTGTGTCGACCATGTCTTTAGATTACTGTCAGAATGACCTTAAGGGTCAGTTTCCTCTCAGGTTTTCCAGGGGAACGGGGAAAAAAAAAAAAAAAAAAAAATCAAGACATTGTTTGGATAAAAAAACGTTGTTCAAATATGGTCTCCTGATTTACACTTCTTTCACTCTCTCAGTGGACTGTGTAAAAATGTCAGCGCGGATATTTCAAATTAATTGCTTTGTTGACTTTAGGGTGTGACCTGCTTCCATGACTACCACCATACGCACCATATAAACTCCAGGAGCTGAAAGCAGGGCTAGTGTGTAGATTGTGGGAGGTGTGGCCAGTCCTGATTTTAAATCAGAGGGGTGGTCTGGCAGTCACAGAGATATTTTGAAATTGTGAAAACTTTAAATGACCTTTTTACCTGTGAAGAATGCAGTAGGCGAGCCCTCAACTTGAAAAAGACCCTCAGTCTGCTTGTCGAAACGGAGCCAGAGTCCAATACCCAGGACTGCTGTGCCTGCAAGCTGATTAGATCAAAACATATGCAAATAAAATTTGTTTGACTTTCTATTCCACAGCAAGATAATCAGAAGCTGGTGTACAGTACAGCCTTCTTTGGCAAACAGGGCACTACATCACACCAGCCAAGATAGTCCAGCTAATTGTTTAGTATAGTGTTGTGAATGTGGAAAACAAGAACAGCAGGTTCAGCACAGGGTGAAACCAACTCAGTCTGAGGGAATGAAATCCAACAAGTCTTCCTACGTGCAACGCTGACATGTATCAGGAAAGTTTTTAAATCATATTGCTGGCACCTTTTCATCAACCATTACAGTATAGTTCCCTCAGAGTCAATGAATGAGCTCAAAAAGGAATCAGTGTTACAAGACCAACATGTCTATGGATGTTCCTGTAAATTTCACAACTGCATAACCATAAGAAAACATCATGACTGTGCTTTACTCACAGACAGGATGAGGAAAAGATTTTATGACTCACCACCATAGCACTTTGGAAAACTCTTTGCTGTACAAACTCACAAAACGGTGAACAAACATTAGGGTGTGGTGATGTCAGGTGTCATGACCAGTTTCTACTACGCTGAATTCTAGTGTTTGTCGCCAAACAGATTTCTCAGGAACATTCTTCAACCCTGGTCTTGGAGCTCCACTGCCTGCACATTTAAGTGCTTTTCCTGTAACCTTAACTCCATAATGGACTGTTAATGTGCTGACTATTTGGAACAGGTGTGTTGGGACCAGGAAAAAAAAAAACACTAAAAAATGCAGGGCACTGGGATTCCAACGACAGGGTTAAGAAAGATTAGTTTAGGGCGTGGTCAGTTTCTATGCATGCCCATTCATGCTAGTTAGAGGAGGGAAAAGAAAATAGGCAAAGCTTTTCAGTTTCTGGGTGCAGAAAGTAAAAATGAATGAAAGAATTTGACTTTTTATATCAAAACAATGACTTTCCATGTCTAAATAGTAACTTATGAAATCAATAGTATTTGAGTATCTATTTTAACTTAACAAGTTTGCATGTTTGCAAATGTTATGGCTATACAATTTCTTATTTTCTTGAAACTTAAAATTATTATTTTGAGACGAGTCCATGTCTGATACAATGAATCACTATTTAGACATAGAAAGTCTGAGATTGTGACACAAAGGCAAATCCTAGAACTATAGACAGGTTTTGACAGGGTAAAACATTATTTTGAGATAAAAACACACAAATATGAATCAACTTAAACTTTTTAGTAATCAAAATTCCAAATTTGCCATAATTCTGCAAAAGGAGGCCCTTTTTGCTTTTCCAATTGGTGTAAAAGCTCCCATTGGCTTCAACTAAATTAAACTTTGCTGCAAACAAACCGGCTGACAACTCGGCATTAACTCAGACTTATCAGCGGTGTTAGAACCAGTTTGTTTGGCCTTTTTAATTAGCAGGGTGCTTAGAATGTCCACACATCCCTGCTGTAAGGTCAAACATGCCTCTGAGCGTAATAGCCTAAACTTGCAGGGCAGGTTTTTACTGACAGAATACAGCCAAAGCCTGGCTCAGACCGATTCATGGAAAAATCACAATTAAGTGAGTGATGTAGTGCGGGTCAAAGGTTTATGTTTCTATGAAATAATCTTTTATTGCTATAACCAAAATTGGGTTAGCTCAGAATGTGACTTATTACAATAAGTTTTTCCCATTAGGATCCAAGACATGTGGTAGTCTCTGCCTTTTTGAGATATCTATCTATCTCTCCCTCTCTCTATATATATACATACATATACACACACACGCACACACACACACACACACACACACACACACACATACGCACACACGCACTAGTAAAACATGCATTGACTTGACCTTGCCTGCAGTCATAACAAATATACTGAGGAGAGTCATAGACTTCTCCACTTAGTAGTTTGAATCAAGCCTGCTTTTAATTCTATCAGCAGACCAGGTCTCACTGTGAGCCCAAAGCTGAGGACACAGGTCAGTAGAACTTACACATGAGAAGAATTACACATGGCGACAGCAACCTACACTTTCAATTTAGCAGCAGCGACGGGATCACAACCCGTGATACCGCACTTTTACTGATATAATATGAAACTGAAATTATGAAGAAGACTTAAAAATACACGAAAAACACTCAAACAGTTAAGCTTCTTGGATATTCTACTGCCACAGCACTCAAACAGCCCAATTCTCCTGGCTAAAGCGCCCAAAAACCAACACTGGAGAAGGAAAAACAAGTTACATACCCAAAACAGAAAATTGAAGGCGAACAGCAGGTACTTCACGCAGCTCACACCGCCTGTTACCACTCCCATGGTTACGATTTGGAGCTTTCGAGTAAAGGGAATTTAATGGAAAATAAACCGAAATGTTTAATGAATTAAGTCGTAACGGTCTTCGGTCACTGCCAAGCTGCAAACCCTCCAACCACCTTCGTCGCTCCCCCGTGAAAGGCGAGACAGGAAACGTTCCCGTCTTATTTACCTCACATGCGCAGTGTCTGGGCGGGGCTGGTGGGTGACGCCGCAGCTGCCAGGTGGGTTTGAGAAAACGTAGTCGTTGGAGACGACGTTAAAGTGGAGTTTTGGGGATGTTTTTTTTTTTTTTAGATTAAACCGCGGGTAAAATACTACACGAGTGTTTGATTAGCCGCAAACCTGAGGACAGACATATACAGTAGACTACAGATGGGAAACAGAAAGTGAAAGTGACAGAGAGAGAGACAAAGAGACAGAGAGAGGTTAGCTAAATGTAAACAACGGTGATGGAAATGCCATTGTTCATACTACTCGCGTACTAAACCTGCCTAAAAGTAGTACGTAGTATACAATGTGTGACCAAATTAAAAGTCTGTAGGGCACTGAAAATACTCGGACAGGTTTTCTAGTTCATATAAGAAACTGTCTTTGTGGGGTACTGCATCCCATCATGCACCACGACCTCACCAGCCCTCAGCCTGCTTCAGCCTAGAAACGTGGCGGCAGGTAACATTGGCGAGCAAAACGAAGCTGAACGAACTCCCAAGTATAAAGGTGAGAATAGAATGAGTCAGAATGAGCCTTAATAAAAGATGAACTGGCTTCAGAGGTTCATTTTTAAAGGCAAATAGCCGAGGGTAGCCAGCGCCCAGGCTAAATGCATGTCTGCAACTGAGCAGCATTAGCAGTAGCTACGTCTAAACAGCGGATACAGTAATAACAGCTCTGAGGTAAATGTGAGGTAACTGGTCATGTGACTGTATTAGTTTGGTACACTGTATGGCAAAACTTGTTACTGCACTGCATACTACACACAGAAGGTAGTATGCAGTACATACTACTGTAGTGTGCAGTATAGTAGTGTGCTATTTCAAGTACAGCCCTGGACTGTTAAGACATATGGACCCCAATATGAAATATATGTCTAATAAGTTTTAAATGCTCCGTTTAAACCAAGCTAAACAAATAAATAGAATATGCTTTTTGCATTTTTGTTGCCCCCCCCCCCCCCCCCTCTCTATTTTATTTAACTAATTTCATATTTTTGTGACCGCTAACATTTAACAAATCAATACATTTACTGTTAATATATTATTAATTAAGACGTCTTGGCATGGAGTGTAGAAGTTCCTATTTTCCTGTGATAATCCATTCCATGCAGCTTAAATATCAGATTGAATATCTCAAGCAGTCCCTGTGGATTTTGTAGTAGTGGTGGAGGTGAAGTGATACCAGGCCTTCATGGTTCATCCCGGTGCTGACCAAAGTGCCCCCACATGCGATTTAGTTGGTTGTGTCCAAAACAAAAGTGGGATTCGTCACTGAAGACAACCCACTGCCATTCTGAGTCACTTCATGACAATCTGGCACACCAGCATTGCAGTTTTTGGTGACGTTGATGTGGTGTTAAGGGTAGTCATCGTAACAGTGTGCGTGTATGTAGTCCTGCGGCATGCAGCCATCTGCCAATGGGGCTGGCACTAACATGATGACTCATGGAGGGCGTCACTGCTCGCAGAATGTCCACAACTGTGGCTGTTGGGTTAGTCGGGTACACAGATAGGGCTTGTCCTTGCACACGTGTGGCAAAGTGTGAAACTTGAATCATTTGCCTGTCTGACAATGTCAAACCTACCCACCAAGTTTAACTCCTGGTGGTTGATTCCTTCTGGGTGCAACTTTTCTGGGTGCAGCTATTCTGGGTGGCTAGAGAGTTTTGTACTGTAACTTCACAGAATTACAGAATAGGATATTTTTAAGGAGGCAGGTTTTTTTTTTTTTTTTTTTGTACAAAGATTGTTTAAATATTTGGTTTATGATGCTTTTACTCTTAGACTGTGTCTTTATAGAAGTATTTGACTTGTACTTTGCACTTGATAAATTCAGATCTGGAAAGCTTGACATAGTCTGAGTACATTTACAAAGTCACTAATGCTTAAACATGTACAGTCTTGACACAAGAGCAACACAGAAGAGGTGGGCAGAAATCAAAGTCTT
This sequence comes from Prochilodus magdalenae, assembly GCA_024036415.1. NCBI lineage: Eukaryota > Metazoa > Chordata > Actinopteri > Characiformes > Prochilodontidae > Prochilodus > Prochilodus magdalenae. The sequence continues at coordinate 838,643 of JAMWET010004918.1, forward strand.
GTTTCAGATTGCCTTTTTTCATCATCAATGTTGTTTTTGTCTGGAAAACTGATGATCTTTGGCTTTCTTCACTGTGAGAAAAAGTAACTTAAGGCTGGGTGTCCCTACAGAATCCTGGTAACCAACAACACTGCTGTTGTGCCCCAGGGTTAAAGTTCTGAAGAAGTGTTCAGGTGTGTTTCTGCTTTAAAAATTCTTAACGGCTTGTGAGCTGAAACTCTTGACCATAAGGAACAGGGTTGCTGGACCTGAAAAACAGCTATTTGTATATTCAGGATTTAGTGGATCAGCAAGTTCTATGGAGTTTTCCATATCAAACAAAACTAACAGGACACCAATGCAATTGCCGCAGACTAGTCTGTAGCAACAATTTGCAGTATAGAGCTTCTTGTCTTTTTTTTTCTGATGTAATTTAAAATTACCAGCTGCCCGCAACCTTACATTATGTCAGAATGAACAGATCAATAGAAATATAAAATCATTAACTTCAATTGAAGGTTAAGAATGTTTTTTCTTCTCCTGTAAAAGTAATACCAAATAAGGGAAAATAGGATGTCACTTCCATGAAGTGACAATGGAAGGTTTAAAACTGAGTCTACAGATCATTGATCGTAAAAGGATCAGCTAAAGAGGTTAAAGCTCTCTCAGCTAACAGCTAATATACTAAGTGCCTCCCTAAGTGCAGGTACTTATGCTGTGCTGCCTTCATTCTCTTGCTTTAGTGTCTGAATCAAAGGAATAAGGAAGGGATTACCCTACTAAAATTCATTCTCAGAGAGCCCTTGAGCAGTTTAAAATAGCTCAGTTTACAGCTTGGTAAATATTATATTGAATTAGTATTAGCTGATAGTAAGGTGGAAATATCAGTATTGGAATAGAAGAAGTGTTATTCTGATGACGTCTGGCTTAGTTTTGATTTAGATTTTGCTACTGTAATGTATCTAGGCCCATTAGAAATGACTAAGGAGAGTAGGCTCCTCCAGGCTTACTTCCACTTTCAGTTTTCTGATTAGTATTGATTCAGTTTGACGAAACATTATTTTAATGTACTTTTTTTTATCACGTGCTGGCTGTTAAATGGATGCAGATGGATTTCAGTTTCAGAATGAGCATTGGTTGAATCTAAATGAATAATCTGATTTCTTAAAATATTCTTCTATTTAATCGTAATCGCTATAACCTTTACAATGGGCTAATCACAGAGATGTCCTTTATAGTTCAGAGTGTTTTTTTTTAAATACATAATATCAGATGTGCAGTACAGAGTGTCTGCTTTAGCAGCTGAAGAGGCCTTTAAATGTACCATATAATGCATTTGTAAAAAAATATTTTTCTAATGTCTACATAAAAGGTAGTTGACTTTGGTTGGGATGAAAAATGCCCAGATGCAGTTTTACATCACCTATGATTTGGTCCTAGAATAAAACAAGCTGTTTTCCCTTTTGTTAATGAGTTTATGAATAATCTGATGAGCTCTGATTTGCTGGTCACGCTTCCAGGTTCTCCTTCCACCTCCGAAGCTCCAAACTACAATTCCTCCAATCCACCACCTCATGACATCATTGTCACATGTCCTTAATGCACCAGTCATGAACCATGAACCAACATTGAAGCTCTGTGTATTAAGCTAGCTTTTCTCTTTTCATACCTATTCTAGACACTGTCTACACTGTAGATACACCTACCATACAGGTGCAGCTATTAATACTGTAGACTGTCTGAGGTGCAGCAGAGCTGTTGAAGTATCTAAATATCTCAAATGCAAGGTCTATAAACCCACACCCACAGATATATATCACTATGTGGCTGCTCCCGAATTCACCCATCTTACCTTATCAAAGATAAACCTCTGTACCATTTCTATTTTAAGATGCTCTGCTGCAGCCGGCAAACAGTGTATAGAATCATACTGCATGGCTGCTATTTACAGGTTGCTGTTGGGGTTCGGATGCTAATAAAGATGGAACTAGTCCTCTTTTCAAAAGCTGAGCAAAGCTGCTTAAAATTTGGCCCAGGCATTTAAGTTGGAACAGACTATTTGATTAAAAAAACTTTATTTACTGCCCTCTTTTGTATCTGCAGGATTTGTATTTGAAGTAAGAGATAACAGTGTTTGAGGTTCTCAGCATGTCAGTTTTATGCGCTCAACTGGCCCTTGTTCAACTATGCCAATGTAAATACAGTTTTCCATTCTAGGGCACCATTAAATGCAGTAGTTCAGTATTCTGATTAGGAAAATATGGACACAAATACCAAATTACAGTTGTATTGCTATATATCACTATTGCAGTACCATTCAAGGTATTGAAGAGACACATGGTTGCCTGATTCAATGATTTTAAAAACGGATCTGTATTTGTTTTTACAAAAATGATTTTTTTTTTTTATCGCGTGAATGATGTGATTCGTCTTAACACTCAAATAGCATTTGGCTCATTTACACATTGCACAGCCCTAGGCTAATGCTTTTTTTTTTTTTTTAGAAGACTGTGACCATTCCCATAACATTGCCGTGCCTGCAGGTCCTTGTCCACCCTTCTCCAGGCTGCTAGGGAGTGCTATCCCATTTCTGACCCCAGGGTAGGGACAACAGACAGCAAGGGACAACCATCACTCAGCACCGGCTAACATGTCATGAAGCAGGTGTAATAGTCTTAACTAACAACAACAGCACACACAACAAACATTAGAGTCTGTCCTGCTGACAACATTGTGCTTCTCAGGAACAACTTTACATGGCAGCTTTACTGTATATATCCACTGTATATCTATATACACCTACACTGAGCTGCCATTTCATTACACAAACCTTCATCATACCTGTACTCTTTGGCCAGTGTACCGAGTATTGTTTGACTGTCTGAGGTGCAGCAGTGCTGTGGAAGTTTCTAAATACCTGAAATGTTTCGGTTCTATCAAAGGAAACCATCACCCCCTTCCTCTCAGATATTATCACTATGTGGCTGCCACCTAATTCACTTGACTTATCTCAGCAGAGCTTTGAGCAGAGGCTTTGCTTCAGAGCAATCTATCTTGGGTGCAAAAAGAACAGAAACACATATACAGGTTTCACATATATCAGAAAATGCTTTATATGTAAAGGCCAAGACAAATCTTCTGCAGCTGTTGCCTTAAACATAAACAAGAAAATAAATATTTTTGTGACCCGCTACTTGCTGGCACAGCCCTCTAGAACTTTGTCCCAGGAAGATGTTGATTGGCCAGCACTTACTGAAAAAAGGGACTAAATAATGCCTAAATGTCTCTGTTGTTAAAAGATCTGTGAGTTTAATATTTATTCTGTCTGATATAAAGTGTATTTAGTTAGTGTGTTCTGTGTGTTCTGAAGCAACTTCAGTGCTTTAATCACTTCTTGCAGCAGAATCACAGCCTCCCATGTGTCTTACTCTCTGCTGACCAGTGGTGTCAAGATCGGGATTGCGCTCCCTTAGTGGTCTAACAACAGAGAAGCAGAGCCCAGGGAATAACTGGGAGTAACAGAGATGGGCAAGACTCAGTGGTGGAGCTGGTGCAAGGAGACTGAAGGGCAGAGGTGGTGTATTGAGGAGAGATGGCAATGAGTGAAAGAGGTCAGCAAAATGCTACAGTTTGGAGGTTCAGTGGCAGCTGCGGTCTGTAGGTCGAGTGCAGCATGGATGACAGATAGCTCGTTGTACTTTCCACCACAGGCTTGCAAAGATATCTACTGCTACCAGGTATGCTTGAATGCACCGTGGGAGGTGTTTCTAATGACTGCAAGGCATTGTATTCAGATCAGTCACTAGCGGTACCCAGCAAACAAAGTGTACTTGTGACAACACTCTGACTATGAATTGCTTTGGTGTCCACAACATTGAAAGTGAAAAGTGAAACGTTAAACAATGTAGTGGAAATGTTGCCAGTACATTGTCACAATTTCCTCGAATGTTGACTAGTTTGCTCATTGTAAATCATTCATCAACAGAGTATATATATATATATGTGTGTCTGTGTGTGTGTGTATAAATATACATAAACAACACAAAACCAACACCTACTCCGAAACCAAACCCGCACCAAAGTGTTGTTAATAATCAACAAAGAATGAACAGAAAGCTTGTTAATAATTGAGGAATCTGTAGATGATCTACAGAGCCAATCCCAATACGGTGTAGCAACCATAGTAGTTGGTAGTTGTGCATTAAAAGCTGCACATCAAAGTGTGTTTTCTCCAAAGGACGGTTTCATTTGTTTTCACATAGAAACTCAGCAAAGCATCTAATTTGACCAGAGATCAACTTTACTGAAGAAAATAATGAATAGTTCAACTGAAGGAAATTGAAGTGGCATTTTATGGCGTTTTATGACAAGGGCCAAAAAAGTATCATAGATCATAAACATACACGATTTATTATTTAATAGGTTTTTGGGAGATACCGTTTACAGTGCAAGTGCAAACAGAATGAAGTTGCCATGCACACTTAGTATAAATACCATGAATTTATTATTTACACTTAGTGTTTATCAGTGTGCTATTTATCTGCGTAATTTTACAATTTATACAATTTCTTGATGCTGTGGTACTGCTCAACTGGCTTGTGAGTTCATGTAGTGAAGTAGGCATGACCATGCAGAAAAGTAGGTGCAGAGCACCATGGGTAGCACCGCAGCAGTGGTAAAAGAGACATAAGGTAGTGGTGCAGTGTTGGTGCCTACCATCAGGCACAGTTGTATAGGTTATTGTTCACCTGCCTGCTATCCCAGCTGTCCAGTGGCGCTGGTTTCCATTGCTGCTGTTTTCAATAAAAAAGCTTTTGCCTGAAATGCAATGTTTCCCACATCTCATTACACTGGTGTCACGTTTGGTGTCAGAAGTGGGACTGCCCTGCAGGGAGATGGCAAACTCAGCAGCCAACCATCAGAGAGAACACAGCCCAGTCCAGCGAGGATGTGAGGAGGGAGGTCCAGTGGCAGGGCTGGCACCCTGGAGAGCTGTAGGGCTATTGATGACCTGCCTGCGTTCCCAGATGTTCAGTACCGGTGGGTGGTGGACTCCACTGCTGCCGTGTTCAGTAAAACAGCTTTTGTCCTACAGCACGTTTCCCATGAGTTCTTACTCCCATGTTTTTCTTCTAAGCTTTCTTACAGCCACTCTCTACCTCTCAGGGTTGCTGTCCCTGTTTGTTATTCCTACTGCTCACATGCACATGATTATATCTGCATATGTACATTTCTGTAAAAGTTTGTTCATATGACTATTAAAAGTACAATTTTATATTTTGATTTGATTTAATTTGATCAACTTTAGTTGGAATTTAAAGTTTTGCCAAATTATATCTGCAAAAAAATAACTACTTAGAAATAGTTGTGTTTTCCTTTTTTTTTTTTTAGCCAAACCTCGGTCTGACCAATGCAGGGCAGTAGTGTTGTTCATTACACTATACCAACCAGCATCATTCTGTTGGCTTCTGTAAGCCAACATTTTTTTATTTAATACTTCTACCAAATAACCAGCCTCTTTAATTCTTCCTTTTTTGTTCATTAGAAAATATGAAAATTGCAGCTAAAATAAAATAAGCTTTGTTGTGCTACACTCACATTTACCAGACCAGGTCAATTCTATTTTCACTGACTAATACCACCCCCCAAAAATCCTTGAATATTTAAGCACATATTTTTGTGTTTTAGTTTATAATGTTTAAATCGACATGATATAAACTGTCTGTAAATATAAACAATTAAAATGATTATTAAAATTAAAATGACACGTGACTCCAGACTTGAGTAGAGTTTAGATAGGAGACTGGCTAATTTAACACACTCTATGGTACAGATGAAGATGAGGCTTTATACAATCAGACACATAGTCAAATGAACACAAGTGTTTGATGAAACTCACCCAAACAATGAAGTTGAGAAATATGAGGACGACTTTGATGGACACCTCTGTGCTGGTCAGTCCTGCTGCCATGGTGACCGATGGCGGAACCGTGACCTGCTGTCTGAACTATGAACGCCCCGGGTCGGGTTATAAAGTGGCTATATCCCAGAAGCTGTGGTGATGTGAACGTGTCTCTGTTGTTGGATGCACTTTGCTTAATCTCTGCCGGTCAGCGCCGCTCCTCCTCCGGGATGGCCGCGTGGGTAACGGCGCACTCCCACCACAGTGGAGAGGGAGGGGGCTCAGAACAGCTCCAGCGTTTGTTATTTAGTCTGGGTTTTTTTACTCCCTAAAGTATGGGATTAGACTGTTTATTGAGTGAGACTCCGCATCAACCTCTCTCTCTCTCTCTCTATATATATATATATATGTATGTGTGTGTATGTGTGTATAAATATACGTAAACAACACAAAACCAACACCTACTCCGAAACCAAACCCGCACCAAAGTGTTGTTAATAATCAACAAAGAATGAACAGAAAGCTTGTAAATAATTGAGGAATCTGTAGATGATCTACAGAGCCAATCCCAATACGGTGTAGCAACCGTAGTAGTTGGTAGTTGTGCATTAAAAGCTGCACATTAAAGTGTGTTTTCTCCAAAGGATGGTTTCATTTGTTTTCACATAGAAACTCAGCAAAGCATCTAATTTGACCAGAGATCAACTTTACTGAAGAAAATAATGAATAGTTCAACTGAAGGAAATTGAAGTGGCATTTTATGGCGTTTTATGACAAGGGCCAAAAACGTATCGCATAGATCATAAACATACATGATTTATTATTTAATAGGTTTTTGGGAGATACCGTTTACAGTGCAAGTGCAAACAGAATGAGGTTGCCATGCACACTTAGTATAAATACCATGAATTTATTATTTACACTTAGTGTTTATCAGTGTGCCATTACCTGCATAATTGTACAATTTATACAGTTTCTTGATACTGTGGTACTGCTCAACTGGCTTGTTAGGTCATGTAGTGAAGTAGGCATGACCATGCAGAAAAGTAGGTGTAGAGCACCATGGGTAGCACCGCAGCAGTGGTAAAAGAGACATAAGGTAGTGGTGCAGTGTTGGTGCCTACCATCAGGCACAGTTGTATAGGTTATTGTTCACCTGCCTGCTATCCCAGCTGTCCAGTGGCGCTGGTTTCCATTGCTGCTGTTTTCAATGAAAGAGCTTTTGCCTGAAATGCAATGTTTCCCACATCTCATTACACTGGTGTCACGTTTGGTGTCAGAAGTGGGACTGCCCTGCAGGGAGATGGCAAACCCAGCAGCCAACCATCAGAGAGAACACAGCCCAGTCCAGCGAGGATGTGAGGAGGGAGGTCCAGTGGCAAGGCTGGCACCATGGAGAGCTGTAGGGCTATTAACGACCTGCCTGCGTTCCTAGATATTTAGTACCGGTGGGTGGTGGACTCCACTGCTGCTGTGTTCAGTAAAACAGCTTTTGTCCTACAGCACGTTTCCCATGAGTTCTTACTCCCATGTTTCTTCTAAGCTTTCTTACAGCCACTCTCTACCTCTCAGGGTTGCTGTCCCTGTTTGTTATTCCTATTGCTCACATCCACATGATTATATCTGCATATGTACATTTCTGTAAAAGTTTGTTCATATGACTATTAAAAGTACAATTTTATATCTTGATTGCAACAACTTTAGTTGATCTGAAAAAGTAATGCAACATTTTATATAAGACAAAAACCTGAAGGTCGCAAACATGGTCTTAAAACTGGAGTTCATTTGGAATTTAAAGTTTTTCCAAATTATATCTGCAAAAAAATAACCACAACTAGAAACAGTTGTGGTTTCCTTTTTTTTTTTTATAGCCAGATTAGAAATCAAACCTCGGTCTGACCAATGCAGGGCAGTAGTGTTGTTCATTACACTATACCAACCAGCATCATTCTGCTGTTTTCTTTAAGCCAACAATTTTTTATTTAATACTTCTACCAAATAACCAACCTCTTTAATTCTTCCTTTTTTTGTTCATTAGAAAATATGAAAAATGCAGCTGAAATAAAATAAGCTTTGTTGTGCTACACTCACATTTACCAGATGAGGTCAATTCTGTTTTCACTGACTAAGACCACCCCCCAACCTACCCCCCCAAAAAATCCTTTAATATTTAATCACATATTTTTGTGTTTTAGTTTATAATGTTTAAATTGACATGATTTAAATTGTCTGTCAACATAAACAATTAAAATTATTATTAAAATTAAAATGACACGTGACTCCAGACTTTGGATAGGAGACTCTGGCTAATTTAACACGCTCTATGGTACAGATGAAGATGAGGCTTTATACAATCAGACACACAGTCACATGAACACAAGTGTTTGTTGAAACTCACCCAAATTACGAAGTTGAAAACGAAGAGGACGTATTTGATGCACACCTCTGCGCTGCTCAGTCCTGCTGCCATGGTGACCGATGGCGGAACCGTGACCTGCTGTCTGAACTATGAACGCCCCGGGTCGGGTTATAAAGTGGCTATATCCCAGAAGCTGTGGTGATGCGAACGTGTCTCTGTTGTTGGATGCACTTCGCTTAATCTCCGCCGGTCAGCGCCGCTCCTCCTCCGGGATGGCCGCGTGAGTAACGGCGCACTCCCACCACAGTGGAGAGGGAGGGGGCTCAGAACAGCTCCAGCGTTTGTTATTTAGTCTGGGTTTTTTTACTCCCTAAAATATGGGAAACGTGACCTGTGAGTGGAGCCTTCTTTGATTAGACTCTTTATTGAGTGAGACTCCGCATCAACCTCTCTGTCAGATCTGCCCCACAGCAGGTTTAGTTCTGCGCGAATTTGTTGGGTCACTTCATGCAGAGCCAGCCCTGACCAATGTGATGACTTGGACAAGATTTTGTCTGGTGCCCCTTGGATGTTGAAAGCCAGGTAATAGTAGCACCTAAGCAACATTATAACCTCTGAACACTCCTATACTCTGAACACAAACCACAGTATATTACACCTAGGATTAATACCCAGAACATGTGCACAGTAAACACTTCTCTTACATGATGCAGACTGTGGAATATAACAAATGCACTGAATGAACTGAAAATGAAAATTCAACCGCCTACAATTGATTAATGACTAAACACATTATCCACTGTTATAGGCAGGTCACTCCCCATATCCCACATACCAGTTTCGTTCTTGCCTAAGTCTGGCCCACGTTTCCCATTTTCATCTGGTCCGGATTCTGCATGGATTGATGGCACTTGGGCGAACCAGTTGCCCAGATTAGGGCCATGCCTCTAATCAGCCTCCAAACATAATCAACTCTTCTGTGACAGAAGTGGGCCAGATCTGCTTTGGGATGAATGGGCCAAGTGTATGTTTTAAATATGTGGCTCGGGTTGCCAGCACCGGCAGTGGGCTTGCAATCTCATAGCTTAGCCAGATGTGGCCCGCGTCTGCATGCTATCTAGCTAGCTAGACTGAGATGTCAGTAAATGTTTCCCTAGTGGATGGTTCGTGGATGGTTCATGCAAGCAGCACACTTACAAGAAAAAGTGTACTTCTTAAAATTCTGAAGGTTATTTTTTATTACATTAGTCTTTCCAGCTTTTCCTAACAGATTTAGGGTGGGAGTAGCTGATGCTTGCTCTTGCTAGCTAGCTAGCTATTTATTACATTAGCAAACATTATCAAGCTAGCTAACTTTGCTCTGAGCATTTGACGGCAACTATTACTATACAGATGAAGTATTTGCTCATCACATTAAATTTCCTTTTTGCTGTCTTTCATCTTCATCTGTCTTTTTTACTCCCCTGTGCACCAGAGAACGCCAGCCTTTGCTGGCAGCTGCTATGTTTTTAGCTAACATTTGAACTTGAGTGAGTGAAAATAAAATTTTTTTCTCAGGCCTAAACGCAGCCATATATATATATATTTTAATTTTTACTAAGACAACTTCACTTTATTAACAGCTAATATAACGGATAACTACTCAAACATTTCCACCCCAGAGCATAGCTAAACAGTGGGCTATTTTACAAAAATGTTCAGGAAATGCTATTAAAATTTAAGGATATATGCCGGGTATTTTTTTATTATTATTTTTTTGTTGTTGTTCTGTACAGTCTCAGTCCTTTATGGTGCAGTGTATTGTCTTAAAACCCTGCTAAAAAAGCACTAGACCAGCCTAGTTAAGCATTTCATGCATGGTTATTTGTACTGTTGGTTAATGCAGGTCTAGTGTTTTTTGAGCCTATGATGAACTGGAGATATATGTCTGTTAGAAATTCCGAATTTGTCAAGCACAGAACAATTTGCAGTGCATCCCAGCTGTTTACATTGCTTTGAGTGCCCATTCTCGGCGTTGCCGTGTTTAATAAAAGAGCATTCACTTACAGCGCTGTGACTGTTATATTTCTTAGCCTACATTTAATAACAATGTGACACATAATATAACTTTTGCGTAGTTCTGTATTGGGTCAACTCGTTAACCAATTCAAATTTCAGTTGGCTTTAGGTTCACTGGCCACACACAAGCATGACTACTGCCAGACTACTGCATGACTAACTTTCAATAACATGAACTAAACATTACTTAAATAAAATATGACTGGCAATGACAAGCAGCTGGGAAGCTTAAAAAGCAGTGCATGATGGCACTTTTCTAGAGAGATTCAAATATAAATGCAAAACAAATTCATTAAAGTTTGCTTTGCTAAACATCTGGGACTCCAGACAACCACACTGAGAGTCATTATCCGCAAATGGAGAAAACTGGGATAATGGTGAACCTCCTTGGAGTAGCCAGCCTACTAAACCTTCACCAATAGCGCAAAAGTATATTAGCCAGGAGGTCAACAAAGAACCCAGATGAACATTTCAAGAACTGTAGGCAACACTTGCCTCTGTTGAGGCCACTGTACATTATCCCAGAATAAGAAAAATACTGGGAAAAAACAAGGGAATTGCAGACCGAAAAGGAACAAAAGATAGACAGAATGAAGAAAGAAGGGGTATCTTGCATCTATTACACATCTTGCTCTTGGAGTGATCTTTGTGATAATGAGGTTAATCTTAATTGTCCTCCCTTTGTATACAAGCTGACTGACGTGATGATGGAGAGACGGTTTTGTAACCTTTTCCAGACAGATGAGCATCAACAGCTCTTCTTCTGAGTTCCACAGAAATCTCTTTTGTTCATGCCTTTGTTCATAAACATGTGTTGTGAAGATCAGTGTTCTCTAAATGAAACAGGGCGTCCATTGACTCTAATTTAACCTTCAATTATCCGCTAATCCTACAGGTTTACTTACTTTTGCCCCTCACAGATATGTCATATTGGATCATTTCCCCCAGGAAAATAACTCTTTGAGTGTTTTTGTCTAATTTGTTTCATTTGGCTCTTCTGCTCTGCTTTTAGAACTTGTGAAAATCTGATGAAGTTTTTGTTCAAATGTATGCAGGTTCTAAATGGTTCACAAGCATTCAAGCACTACTGTATATCTTAACTTTGGACTATATCAGCACTGTCCATGCACATGTAGCATAAGCAGCATATTCCACACTTTACCTGTTTCAGCACTCATAGCCAACCGGTTCGTCCATCCTGTCTGAAACATGCCACCAGAGAGATTAGTCATTATATTGGCTAATCGCTAATGCAGGGAAATCGGCGGGCGAGTGTTCAAATTAAACTCACAAGTTCAGATAACTGCAGAAATCAGATTGTGATTGGAAATTACATAATGTAATGATAAATTATAAAATGTTCAGCTGCATTGAAGGAAAAATCTTTCGGAAAGAAAAAGTATATATCGGACTGATAACCACGGCTGATGATTTTGACTCTTTTCTCTGTGTTCCATAAACAACGAAAAAACCTGCTGACTTATAGGGCAGTAACTTGTATGGGCAGTTGTGTCAGAGATTAGGTTGGAAAACAGCGAGGCATTACTTTAGCCGCGAAACCAAAGACTTAACACAGGCATCAATCACCTGCACTGCAAGTGATCCGATGATAGTAGGATGCACATACTGGCTTAGTGCCAAGACATACAAACTCACCAAACTGCAACATGACACAGTAGTCACCCAAAAAAAAACAACCCCGCACAGACTTTTCCTGCACAAGCAGATTCCTGAAGGCTTGCGTTGCGAAATCTGCGGCCTCTATAGATGCTGTCACTGCGGATCGTTAATATGTGCTGTTGCCTTACTCATCATTGCCATCACTTTGTGATGGCCGCTGCATATGCAGAATGTGACAGATCCTCCTCCCTCTCGTCTTTAACGTTTATGGCTTTGTCTGATTTTCCCTCAAGCCGCTTGTACCGGGGTGGTACAGAGGAAAGGACAGTAAGGATGACAATTGAGCTTTCGGGAAAGGCACTGTTTTTGTACAGAAGAATGGAAGCCATTGTCAGGGACACAGTGCCGCACGCCCTCACCCACTCACCAGTGTTGTGACAGGCATGCAGCTCCGTCAGTGCGGCACGTCATCCTTAGCAACCAGAATACAATAGCTGTCAATCATGTGGTTAGAAACAGCTCACAATCCACAGAATGTGCCAGTATGGAATTAGTAAGCATTGAATCATAGTGATGGAATGAAGAGATTGTTTATGAATAAGAGCGTGTTTTCCCATGGCACTTTTAGGATGGCCTACAGGCTGCCTGTGAGTGGTAGTACTGTTTTATTTAAATATCTTTGGACCTTTTAATGCAGTTATATGCGCTCGGTATTGCTTTCTGGTTCGCTCAACAGGGAAAGACTAGCTTCGCTGCATAAAAGATGGCTTAGAGGAAGTGCGAGGACACGAGTGAATGATTTTAAAATACCGCATACCATGATATTGCAACACACGGTCTCAGAGAGTAATACTTGATTGCACATGCCCTCGACAGTGACACCAAATGATACCAGTCGCTATTTCACAAACTGGGTTCTGGAGTTTGTGTGTAACAGTATTTCTCCTGATTCTTGGAAATGAGAATTGGGATTTTGCTCAAATCATTCCATTGTTCCTACAAGCCTGCTGAACTAGTTACATACAGACACCCTACCCAGTTGTCATCCTGCATTTAGGGAGTGTCAGTTTTGGACATATGCTATGGGCTTGTGGAAGAGTGGGCTAAAATGGACGGGTAGTATCTCAAGAGGCTGCCGTGCTGCTTACCTGACATTACTGACGCTGGCTTTTCTTTATCTTAGTGCTGTGGGTGCAGTAACAATGAGCCGCCAGTTTTCCTTCAGGGCCACGCCTTCTCTCCCTGAAGGGTTGGAGCAAAGAGACGGAGCATTTCACCCTCCTCCCTCTCTTGGCAGTTCTCTTTAGGGCTGTGCCCTCCCTGCTCTGTTAGAGGCAGAAGCAACAGCTGCACTGCTCCATTGGCTGCTCGCTGTTTTTTTGCGGCCCTCCAGCCAGGTTTTGCTGCTGTCTGTCCATCTTTGCCACAATGCTCCTCTGTTACAGTCCTCAGCTAGGCCCAGTCCTCGCCACCTTGTTGCCTCTAGTGCTCAGAATTTTCCTACAAATCACCGGGGGCCCACCCCACATCTGACACCAAATGTAGGACTGGCATGAAGGAGTACATGTTAGACACCAACACTGCCCCCGTTACCCCCATAGCCCAGCACAGAATGACAAAGCCAACCCTGCTGCACATATAATGTCTACACATTACATCTAATTTGCAAGATGTATGTCTCTGTGATTCCCAAAGGCCCTCACAAGTCCATGGTTGCATGAGCCCATATGGATGCTACAATACATTTGTCCTCTCATTGGGTGCCAGGATGAAATTAGTCAGGTCCAATCCAGCGTCCACATGGGTTAACTTTGGGCAGCCCTGATTTAGAAATGGCATATACATTCCATATAAATGTTGTAAAATGATACTTTATAAGAAAGCACATGGGATATGATGGTGACCCAGGAACATCCTTATAACCTTATTCACCACTGAAAGAGATCCCATATGCTTCTGTTCTGAAAAAGTCTATTAAGTTTGATTGTGTTCTTGTTCATAGTACATTACCATTTGTTTCCAGTGGGCTCTGTGATTGAGTTAATTAGCAAATAAAATTATGAAATATGTAAATCATAAATTTACATGTTTATTTTACTCTATTTTCCAGCATAATTTTGCTGTATCCAATTTTTTTCGCCCATTAGCTAGGTTTCCCCCTAGCACACAGGGCTAACAAGCTACAAGAGTGAAAAATAACACAAACTTGCTTCAAGACCTGTAAGCCTAGCCACAACCTCATTGGACAGCTCAGTGTGCTTGGGAAATGCTAACTGCTTATTCAGCTATGGCAGCTAACCAGTTTTGTGATTAGAGGAAAAGGAAGGCCAGCAAAAATGAGGCCAGTTATGCTGTCTTGGACTCTGGGCCATGAATGGCTTTGGCATCAGCAGGGACCGAATGGGCTCTTGATGATAAGACTAAGGCGTAGACAGTTGTGTCACTCACGGGCCTGAAATATGTCAAATTAAGCCGGATGATTATATGCACTGTAGGCTCTAATGTTGGCTTTAATTTGAGGTAATTTGCTTTCAGTTTACAGAATGAGATGTAAAGATTAGCTTAGATAGGCTGAACCTTCTTCCCTTTTCTGTTCAGTTAGAGTATCACCATGTTCTTACTGCTCTTGCTTGTGAACATTGCGTGCTTTTTTCATGACTAGAGGCAGAAATATCTGCAACAACCCTTTTCTCTTATCTTTTGTGTCTTTGTTGCACACTATGTGACTGAAACACAATGTTCAGATGCTGTTGCGTCAATGTCCAGTGTACTTCTTTTTGTTAGCTGCAGTAGGGCCTATTTATTTATAGAATCCATAGACAGGTATCATTATGCTGCTTCTTTTTTTTGGAACACCAGCAAGTTTATAATTTCTGGTGATTACTTTCAGACATGAAAGCATGTGAAAGTGAAAACCAACCTACGGGTGTTATTCTGACCTATTAAACACAACAGAATTTAACAAGCTCACCAACGCTAAACTATCATCAGTGACGGGGATAAAAGAGCCTGTGTTCCTCTCCAAAAAAGCCGAGGTTCAGCCTGGCAGCCCTCTCGGTCTGACACAAAGCCTGCCTTCAGAAAGTGTTTCAGCATCTTGTGAGGCTGTGAGATTTTGGTAGATCACCTCAGTGCGGGGGAAAATAGATGGGGACTTTTCCCCCGTTTTAGGTTCTGTGGGAATGTGGACTGGGACTCTAGTCAGCCCTGCTTTCACCTTTTCAATCGTTATTTAATACATCCAGTTTTGTCCAAAGACAGGTACCAAACGTGAGTTGCCAGATATCAAATTTACAATGTCAGTAAAAACGCAGGAATCATGTACTTAACAGAACGTTATGCAGAATTAAGTGAACTAAGAGTGGTCTTTTACAGAGCACCTTATCTGCTATTAATTGTTAATTATGGTTCTGATTATGACATCATGCATTACAATGTGTCATAGTGAAACTTCTGAGTAAATCCTGAAAACGTTTCTTCTTTATCTCCTCCCTGTTGATGATCACATGATTCATTTGATGACTTACTTCATCTTACATAACACCCCCTTGGTTACAGAAACCCTGATTGGTTACTAAACTGAGCAATGTGTCTACAATCTTTAACCCTCAAATATAGCCAGCTCTTATCTTAAATGTGACATACTCATAACAACCAACAAACTGATGGTAGGCTCTGTTAGAGCTCCTGTGTCTTCAAGCCCCACCTCCCCATTAATCCAGTGTGCTTTGATAGGTCAGCTCATCTACTCTGATCTGATTGGTGAACCACCTGCATGGATACTGGTGATTGAAAATGTTTTTGATGTTTGAATGAATGTAAAAATGTAACTAAATATTTCTGGGTTTGAACTGTGTGTGGAATTTTAATTACACGTTACCTCAGATTCCTTTAGGCTGAACTGAGGAAGCATTTTTTTAATGTTGTCAGCTGTGTATGTCTTCCTTTGGGGTAGTAGAGTAGTTTGAGCACCGTAGCCTCCTTTTAGAAGAACTGGATAATCCACATAACCCAACTAAGTCAGATTCGGTGGTGGTGATGGGATCCAGAAGTCACAGATCTAGGCATTTTGTTTACTATCCAAAACCAGCAGTTTTCCGAGTTATCTGAGTTTTATGTAATGTTGGTAATGATAGAACTGTACCTAAACAAAGGACTCTTTTAGGGGCACACCAACATGTACCTCTCCATGTATTCATAATTATTTCATGTAATAACTTTCTGTGATGGAACTTTTAGAGGCATTAAACACTTCAGGCGTCTGGCTCCCATCACCACCATTGTGAACCATTTTTTGACTTTCACTAGAATGGAGCATCTCACCTCAGAGATTGGCTTTGTTTACATCTTAATCATAAGCTAAATTCAACTTAAATTCCTGCTTCAATTAAAAACAGCTCATTTTAAACTTTGACAAGAGAGAAATTTAAGGGAAACTAAGGAGCAGATACTTAAGGTTTTAACTGTATCAAGAAAAATAGAAAGAATGAAACTTGAAAATTGAAATGAAAATTCAGAGCAGATTAAATAGGTTAGATAACCTACAGCAATATTTTACATCTAATCAAATAATAAAATACTAAGTGCAACTTTGCTGTAGATGCGAGAATGAAGTTGTGTCTTGACTAAACAAAGTGGTTTGCTTGTCTAAAATCAGACACACACACACACTTCCTGGAATTATCTTCGATGGCAGCTCAGGAAACATCCTTCCTGAAAAGAGTCTAATCCCCCCGCCTTTAAGTGTCTGGTAACCATGTGTTTGGAAAACAATGTTCATAGTGCGTGGAAAATTAGTTTATACTTGTGGAACAAAGCTATTAAACATTTCCATTCAGTCACATGGGAATGCTGTGTTGTAATACATGACAGCATGGTCTTTGGCGCTTTCGTGTTTATCCATGTTTATGTTCTTTGTGGCAGCTGTGTTATTGCTTGTGAGCATGTACTGTTTGATTAGTATGTGTTGTTGTTTTGCGCTTTGTGAAAGTAATAAAGATGTCTCTGTGCTGTCTAAGAGCCGCAACTGCACTCACATAATCACACGGCTGCATATTGCTGACATGGTAGCTACTGAATTATTCATAGGAGTAACTCAGTTATACATCCTAGGTCTAATAACTGAATAATAAATCTAGAGTTCAAGGGGTCATTCAAAGGGTAAGAAGCAGTTTAATAAGGAAGGGAACCTGACACCTTTGTGATCTGACCACTTGAGGGAGCCAATGACACATTTTCTCCACACGCCTCCACTCTAGGGAAAACTGCAAGTGACAAAGGAGAACGCCTGCCCTTCCCTTCTTATGCTGTTTGTTATGTAGTGTATATGCACACGCAAAGCTTGGAAACCCCCAGTAAAAGGATGTGTTTTCGTAGTCCTCGGTGGAAATAAGTATTTAGGGAATGAAGTTTCTTCTGTAATGTCACTGTACAATTTAAATTTAGTGCACTTCTGCACAGGAAACACATAGGCACATTGTTTAAACATATTAATCCTGACAGTAAGTGCATTGCTGCTTGTGAAATCACCAGATATCACCAAAATGCAAATAAACTTATATACTATGAAAAGGAAGGCAAACTTCATTAACTGAAACACTGTAGTAAGTTCAGAAGCAAAGAAGTTTTACTGCTGCTGTGTTCAATAAAAGGGCTCTACTCTATAGTGCTGTGTTTCCTGTATGTTCTTCTTTTTTTTTTTCTTGTTTATTATGCCACATTGGTGTCAGAAATGGGATCATCCCTAGCACTTTGGAGGGACTGCCTTACCAAGAAACTGAGGCAGTGGGTGATCTTAAACTACATCATAAAATGAAAAGTTTAAATAGAGATTTGAGGTTTTGTCCTGACAGCAGTCATGTATACTGTGTTTATATATGTTGTTGCCATATTTGCTAATTCAGCTTGTAGTTGTAGTCACATGTGCTGCCAAGCCTTTAACTTCAGTCATTTGCATGTCTTACCCACAATGTCAAACCTACCCACCAAATCTCACTGCTGTCGACTGTCTCTCTCTCTCTCTCTCTCTCTCTCTCTCTCTCTCTCTCTCTCTCAAGCATCACGTGTTGCACCCAACTCTTGTTTTCCTTCTTATCCGTGTTTCTTGTCCTCCAACCAGGATGTTGATCTGAAGGTTTGTGGCGGCGGGGATTAAGCCTAATCTGGACCTAATTTATTCACGGTATTTATGCTGTTTAGGGCCTTCAGGTACAGCTTCCATGCCACTGGATCTGCCTGCGATCCTAGTGGGTAGCTGCACAACTGTACAATGATACTGCTTATTGTATAAAATAGTCCTAAGCCATAGACGCTGTAGTAGGGGAGCTTGGCTGGAGTCCCGGAGTGCTGATACTCAGCACAGTTTGGAGATTTCCCTACTTAAACTTGCCTAATTCAACTAGTCAGTACATTTTCAGTGGGCTTTCAGGGAAATCACCAACCTGCACTCTTAAAATAGTGGCTTATAAACTGTTCATATATTTCATTGACGAAGAAAAGCATTTGTTGATAGACCCTTTAGGCTCCTTTTAGCAGCTGCTCTAAAGACCTCTTGTTTGGCACCTTGATTTTTCCTAGCATGTTTCCCGCTGGATCTCAAGCTCGTGCCCGACATGTGCTTAATGAACCTAAAGCTTTGTTTATGACCTGTTCTTCTAACACCTGTATATAGTCTGTATCTTATGGACACAACATTAGCATAACTAATCCAATATGTCAGTACTGTTATAGCCAGCTGTTTGTTTGGTAGTAGTGCTAATCCACTTCATTTCCAGCACCCCACCTTGTACAGTTGAGCCTATATCGAGATGTTTAGCGTAACCCTGAAACGAGCATGAATGGGATGATGAAGATCCATTTACCAGCCCTGCTTTTGAAGAGTTAAAAATGTGACATATTTCGCGTTCTTGTTTCCAAGGGGGAAATCAACCAAATCGAGAGCAGCTGCCGAGCTGTGTGGGTGAGCGCTTTATGTCTATTTATGTGCAGAGCCTCTGAATGGAGTAACTTTCAATCTCATCCATACCATTCCACTACCATGGCCTGAATGTGTAAGCCTGCTGGGAGATTGGCAGTGTGATGTACCGGCCTATATCAGCAACCCACGATAGCTGAGATTATTCAGAAAGCGTTATCCTCCATATGTTGTATTTATTAGTACAGCTTAGAGTTATATGAAGTAAAAACAGCTCGTATAAGTAGCTTAAAGACGGTTGTTCCTTAAGCCATGTTAGCTGGGGCTTGAGGTTTCTGGGCAGACGAAAGAGAAAGGCATGTTGGGCACCATGCTTGGAACATATGCAGGATCTATACAGTGCTGTTCAAGGGCACTGAGGCATTAAGGCGAGGTATCTTGGCAGTACGTGTATTGTTGCTTAAACAATGTAGTTGGCACCCTGTAAGTTCAGTAGTGCTTGTGACAGTATCACCACTGCCATGTTTAAAGAAAAGGTCCTTCATCTAAAGTGCTGAGTTTTCTGTGTCTTCTTATTTTACACCACATTGGTGTCAGAGATGGGATCACCCCAACCCCCACCACCCCACCCACCGCCATTGCTTTGTAGGAGTGCTGATATTAAGAAACTAAGGAGCTGTGGTGGAGAGGACTGTAAGCAAAAGGCAGTACGTGAAAGACAGTGGGTGAGGACTGCAATTGAGACAGAGTCTTAAGGCTCATCAGTGAAGTCTATCTCAGCGCAGCTGATGGGGCCAGCATAAGAGGGTTTGACGGTAAAGCCGGCACAGCAAGGCTAGAAACCAGATGTTTCCAGGGTGGATGGAAACCAGGGTATGGTCTATGGCCCTCTGGGCTTGAACAGCACAGTCGGTGGGCAGCAGAGAAAACAGAGAGCAACCAGGCGTGCACCGCTGCAGTTGGGACCACCTGCAGTAACATGATGAGTGATGCTGCTGAGGAGAACTGCTGCACTGGGGAAGAGGATGAAGGATGCAGAATGTATGTCGGTCAGGGGGTGGGCCAGCATGCCCCATGTGCCTCCGTGACTACTGGATGTACTTTGTGTGGTCGCCATGATAGGTCGGTTGAAAATACAATCATAGTAGCATCCTGCTACAGGCTAGTGTGAAGCCATTAATGCACGGGAGTGTTAGTAAGCATCGTGACCACGATAAAAGACATGCATATAACTGTGACTGTTATCTTAAAGATGGGCATATGTGTTGCTTGTGCTATTACTACTATAACCTGTTAAGTGCACTGGATAGGGAATAGGGAGCCATTTGAGATTCAGTGATAATAAGGTTCTGCCTAGTCTAGCCAGGCAGCCTATTGGATGACAACTGCTAGTAATACCGGGCCACCTTAAGGAGAGGTTTAGAAATGGTTAAACAAGCACACCGACATGCCACACCACAGCCTTTCACTAATGCTATCTGTACTAATGTTTACCATGCTACTGTTTTATTCTTCAGGCTGTCAAAACCTTAGCACAGTAACGCATGTCTTTACATTGAGTTCTCAGTGCATAAATCACTAGTGTAAACTCAACCACTGGCTCTGCCATTAGTCTTGACATTCATCTTTCACAGGGCCTCTAAAGTTCTCAAGGTGCACTATCATGCTGATTAGCCAGGCTGACCTCAGTCAATCTAAAACCCCCAGTGCACATATGCCAGTGACATAGCTGGGCCTAATAAAGTCTACGACATTGTTGATTTCCTTGAAGACAGGTCAAGGGTTCCTCGAAAGACGGGTACGTGCCACCTTAATATTTAATCACCAAGATATTTAACTGCCCCGCTGTAATAAGACACTATGTCTCACAGGAAGGCTTTCAGAGCATTCAGGGTCCAGACTCGCCCTGGACAGATTTACTGCATCTTTTAACTTCTGCCACCTTTTTTCCACCATCTTTCTATTTTTTTTATTAATCATTTTCTTAACGGAGAGCTTAAAAGGGCTATTTTTCAGAATGAAAGTCCCACTTTGAGCTCTTTTCCACCGAGCCGAGGTCAAAACAAGACTGGCATGGGTCGAGGACTCTGTGCACCAAACCAAGACAGAAGGTCCTGGCAATTAGTCAAAGTTTGGCCCGACCATAAGCCTCCTCTCGAGCAGGCATGGTATTAACTGCCACCACCGTCTGCAAAGTAAGCCTGGACAAAGCCAGGAGAGGATTTCACAACCTGACTGCACCCAAGCGTCCCAAGACCCGTTTGCCGCTGCCTTTCGCCTGTGACATGGCCGTGAGCAGGTCCAGATCGTCCTCGCAAAGCGGTAAGTGCATGTCACTCCAGGCTGAAACAAACAGAGCTGGCGTGCTTTGCTAATCCCCCATAGTGTGTATTTTGCTTCTCGCATGGTTGGCGCTGTTGCGCTTTAGCCTAATTAAATTGCTGCTAGTGATGAAGGTGGCGTACTTGTGGAACAGTGAGCTACCACAAGCACATAACTAATGATCTAGTGCAACAGAAATCGAATTTACAGCGCTGTTGGAAGTGCTAGGAGTAAACAATGCGTAAACGCTGGCGCACATTTACGCACGGGTAGAATGCGCGTGCGGTCCTCAGGCTTGCTTTGGAGAAAACTTGCGAACTTAGTTGAGTCTTTAAACGGTTTATTGCGCGTAGAAGGTTTCAAAGGAGGCTGTCCATGGTTCTGAAAGCAAACAGCGACTGGCAAGACAGACCTAGGTCAGTCTATACACGGGGACTCATTCTAACACAATATATATAATATATAAATAATAATTCATATAACATGTAATGTTTTTGTCCACACAGTCGAAGCTTGGAATAACGCCGTGGACCAGATGAAGGTGTCCATGGCCACGAGCGAGTCATCCTCCATTCACAGCGACAGGCTGTACAGCATAGCGAGGGAACTTTCCGGAATGGGCTTCGATCCGGTCAGCTACACGTTTGACGACCCCTTCACCTTCATTGATGACCGAACTCGCTCAGTGAGTGCCTTGCGATGCTGGCAGATATGATTTCTCTTCAAGCTTTTTGCTTTTTTTTGCCATTTTATGTGAGACAGCGCCCCCCATTAAAATTCCATACAGTCTCTGATCTCAAGTGCACAGTGGTGGACAGGTGCACCAACCATGTACTTGAGTTACAGTGGAGATACAATAGGTACAATATTCCTCCAGTAAAAGTAGAAGTTCCTACCTTTAGACCTCCACTGGAGTACAAGTACTGAAGTATTTACCTTCTAATGTACTTAAGTATTAAGTATTTCTGGAACAAGACTCTTAATCAACTCACTGTATGTAAAGAGACTCTAGTGTTACTCTCAGTCCACCAGTCTTTAATAGAAGGTCATTAATTATTCTGACACTGATGTCTGTTCAAATGATCATAAGCACAAAACACTGAATGCAAACAGGTCCCATTAGCTAGAACCAAGCTCTCTCCAGTATAACAAAACAAGCCCATAACAATGTGACCGCTGTACCCTGATTGGTGGGATCTCTTTGTGCCTCTTTTTTTGGACAGGCTACATTTTTATACATACATAAGCCAAAAGAAAGGACAGGTTTGGGATAATGTAGTATCATTAAAGCAAGATATCTGAGTTTGAAATTGAGTTAAAGTAAAAAGTCTGTCAGAATGGAAACACTTCAGAACAGGTACACCATCACACTACTTACAGTACAGTAACCAATCACATTTACTTCCTTACGGTCCACCACTGATTATAATATCATCTCTATGCCTCCTAAAAACATGACAACAGATGAGAGCTCGACCCAGAGGAACCTGGTGCAGAGATACCTGATGCAACCTGCTCCAGCTCTTTATAGAGTTAAGAGGACTCATTCAGTAGAAGGTTCCATTATAGTACAGCTAAGATTTAGCCCCAGAATAGCTGAATGGTGTAATGCACGTCATTCTGCCAAGGCTGTCTTAGGTCATGTTCTGGCTGAGTCCCAGACTGACAGAGCTTCTGCATTTAAAACTTTATCACTAGCATCAGTTGAGGAAATGCAGACTTCAGTTTAAAAGCTTCAGGAAATGAAGCCTGAAGAGCTAATAAAAGAGGAAAAAAGATGACTTTGCTTTTTCCTATCTTTGGAATAGATTTTGGGAATGTCCAGCGGGCTCACTGATCCATGCTCTTCTAGAGTCAAGTAGCCAAACAATACAAAACAAACAAACATGCAAACAAATGTGTGCAATGTGTGCAGTCTAGGATCCACACCCTTTAAAACGGATGTTGTTCAAGAGCTCTTCGAATAAGGCAATGGTCACTTACACTCATTAAAAGAACAGCTGCACCCAGCAGGCAGTGTCAGATTACAATGCTATTGGGAAGGACGATAAAGGTTACCAACATAGCTACACATACAGAAGTAGTGTCTCTCAGTATGGTTTTAATCCGCCATGTTTGCCAATGCAACATGTCAGACGTTTCGGCATGGAGCTGTAGATGTTCCTAAAGGTGTCCAGCGATAATCCATCCCCTGCAGCTGGAATATTCTTACACAGTTCCTGCAGATTTTGCAGTAGGGTTGGAAATGGAACAACACTTTCAATGGACTGTTCATCTTGGCGCTAATCACACTATTGTCTCCACACACATATTCATTGGTCGTCTGCTCCATTACAGTCTGGCACGACACCATTGCAGTCTTTGGTGACATTGATGTGATGTTAATGGCAGTTGCTGTGTTGACATTCTGCGTGTATGTAGTCCTCTGTCGTGCAGCCGTCTGCCAAGGGTGCTGGCACTAACAGGATGACTCATTGTGGGCGTCACTGCTCGCCGAATGTCTGCAGTCATCGCTTTTGGGTCAGTCAGGTACGGCCTGACAAGGAAGGCCTGTCCTTCCTTATGCCACAAGCACGGTAGAGCATGAAACATGGATCATTCGCATGTCTCACAATGTCAGACCTCCCCACCAAGTTTCATTCCTGTTAGTTGGTTCCTTCAGCTATTAAGATGGTGTAACTAATAACTGAATATATGGAATAAGAATGTAACACATTTTTGATGGAGGGATACAGAAAGGGTCTTCTAAGACGACATTGAAGGGTGTTCTTTAAACATAAAAACTCATATGCAGGTTCACTGGTGGTTTTACAGCGTCAATGAAATGGCTGTTTTTACACTGTAGACATCTCGACTCCTGGTTCCCTTTAGCACCACTG
Source organism: Prochilodus magdalenae (assembly GCA_024036415.1). NCBI lineage: Eukaryota > Metazoa > Chordata > Actinopteri > Characiformes > Prochilodontidae > Prochilodus > Prochilodus magdalenae. The sequence goes on from JAMWET010004918.1 coordinate 862,675, forward strand.
CAGTTTCACCACTGGAACTACTGGAAAGAAGTGACTTTGTTTATATCTCACTCATTCAGTCAGACAGAATAATCAGTGGAGACCCCCTTTAACCTTACCAATTTTTAACAGTACTTACATACACATAGGACCATAAGAACTCAAAGAACTACTTCCATGCTAAAATGGTCCTTGCATGACTATGTGGTTTGATTCAGAGATTTGCTGCCTGTTGTACATGATTCTTTAAAGAACTGTTTGTAAATGGTTCAGCATAGCAATATAAAGGGCTCTATTATGGTTACAAATCATTATCTGGAGCTACATAGAGTCATTTCTGCTAGTGGTGTATGATGAAGCACATCGTTCCTTGCACATCATTGATGGATGGTGGACAGGGTGTTTAATCTGAAACTCTGATGAAACTGGGTAAAATAAATTGCATAAACATGGCATTAGCGTGAAGCTGCTACTGAGCTGGCGTTTTGGTCCTGTATCAATATTTGATATCAGCTTTCCTGTCTAAATGTCTTGCTCGTCTCTCCTGCCCAGCAGAGATGGACAGATCAGCCTACACTTATCCTCCGGTAAAAGCAGCTTTACTTCAAGATGCTCGGGAAGACGTAGAAGTAGCTACTAAAAGCAACTTGAGTAGGAGTGAAATGTCTCTGCTTGAAACTCCTCAAGTGTTGAGTTCCCTATAGTATAGAACTGCAGCAGTACATCCAGCATCTATGGACATAGGAGCTGAAGTCTGTTCTGCTCTGTTTCTCTCTGTTTAGGATTTTTTCTGTTCAACAGAATGGAATATAAATGAAACAGATTGTTAAAGGCTGAAATGGGAGACTGTGGTTTCCTATATGAAATGTATGGGCATTCTCAAAAGCTTGGAAAAACCACAAGTCAAACTCACCAGGTTTTTTTTAATATACCTGAATTATTCCATCACTAAGATGCGAACAGTCAGGGTGGTTTAAAGTGAAATCTTTCGCTGTAGAGAAACTTACAAACTCTGATTTTTATACAGTTGTTGTGATAGGAACCAGGGTTGCCATGTCTACAACACAAATAAATCTAAAACCAGTGAACGTACAGTTTTCACAGGCAGTGTTGTTTATGGTAAAACAATGATAGGGACTATTTGCCTCACTGTACCCTGAATTTACAGCTCTGGGGGGTTCAAATAAATGCATTTTGCATACTGTTATATGTTATACTATATATACCTTTAAAATGCATGCTGTTTGTAAGGTTTTTGTTTTTTGAGGTATTAAACCTTTAGATGTCTAGTTCCTATTACCACAATCATGAACAATTCTGAATCTTGAGAGTCTCTCTAGAGCTTAGCATTTCACACCAAACCACTCTGGGGTCCATTTCTCAAAACCATCGTACCTTGCATATATCTTATATAGCTGGAATGATATAGTTGCAGTGCAAGTGTTTCTTTAAGATTGGAACTACATTGGTAGCCTGAACCAACACAGATGTTTCCCAAAACCATAGTTTCACTGAACTAGCTGTGTAGTTGGTACCACAGCAGTAGATCTATGGTTAGAAGCTTAGTACCTGGTGATTACGTCATTGATGGCACAAGATGCAGTTTTTGCATCATGCATGTCCACATGCTAAAACATTCACATCAGTCTTCTGGTACCAACATGGTTCAAACTACTATGGGACAAATTAAGGACGACAGTTTTTGGAAACAGTCCTACTTCAGATTTTAATTCGTTTAAGGATGCATCTCTAAAGCGAACCGTTTACACTCATTTTCAGAAGAATAGCTGCACAAATAGTTGCACCCAGAAGGAATCAACCAACAGGAATGCAACTTGGTGGGTAGGGTTGACATTGTGAGACATATCGCTGTACCTGACTAAGCCAACAACCACAACTGTGGACGTTTACCGAGTAGTGATACCATCTGCAGGACTACATGCAGACAAACAGCTAACACCATGTCAATATGCCAAAGACTGCAATGGTATCATACCAGACTGCCACGGAGTGACTCAGAATGGCGGCAGGTCATCTTCAGTGACGAGTCACGCTTTTGTCTGGGTGGAGACAACTAACGAATCTGTGTGCGCAGGAACTGTGTGAGAATATTCAAACTGCAGGATGCCATTAAGAACCTCTACAACTCCATGTAAAGACATCTGGCATGTTGCATTATCAAACATGTTGGCCCAACGCCATACTGAGACACTACTTATGTATGTGTAGCTCAATAAATGTTACCCGTATCAGTCTAAATGCATCATCCTGTTCCTGGTGACGTTTTTCTTCGTTAGATGCTTTTTAGATCTCAAATACTGAATTATTCAGAAATAGGTGTTACACGGTTTTATTTCACTGCCTGCTACTAATGAGCTGAAATCTGTTTAGTTGTAAATTAGCATCATCTTAATACAATCAATTCACACATTTATCTGCAGCATGTATCTTTTACTGGATTAAATACAGACCAAAACTGTGATCCCAAACTTCTGCCCGCTGTAGTGTCAGTGCTGGCTGCACAGCTGCCCCGTGTTTGCTAATCTGTGCACGATTTAGCCAATAAAACGCGCACATAACGCGCAGTTTTGCGTCTGAGCACCAAACACTAATCGCAAATTCTCGCACTCTCGCATTCCCACCAACCCCTGAACGCGTCCGCCCCGCGCGCACAGGTGTCTCCCTGACTCCTGGAATCAGCGAGTGACGAATCCCGAGTTTCTATGGAGATCCGTAGGTGCGCTCTGCTCCTAGTCAACTGGCTGGCAGGCACAGAGCGCGATGCAAACAGCACATAGCAGGCAGGCGGATGGGTGGCTCGCGCTGCGCGTTACATGAAGGTTTGGACGATGAGGATGGCTGGACGCGTTGCGCTCGAGGTGACTGGGGTGTGGACATGCTCAGAATAAAGCAGGCAGTTGTGCAACTCGTCTGAATCTCTCTCTCTCTCTCCCTCTCTCTCCCTCTCTCTTTCTGGCTTCCCTTAAAGAGCTCCAACATGCTGCACTCTTCCAGGGATGACAAGCTACCTGTGAGTACACGGTTGAGTTTTCTCATTGTAACCCGGTTGCTCTGTTTGCTGTGTGATTTGGTGAGGGTTAGAGTCATACTGTCTGAAGTAGTTGAGACTTGTAACTTTGAACCAGGTGCACTGCCCCCTCGGAGTGAAGAGTGCCGCTCTCCTTGTCTTTCGTTCTATATTTAAGTGTATTGAGAGCAGCCAAATTAAGAAGCAATAGTCTGACCTACATCCATGCCTGTCATGGCCCCCTCCCTCTTTTCCTCTCGATGTGAATTTGATATGCAGGCGAAGCGGTGAGTGCTGCGCTTCTCCGTTCATTGTGTTTCCCCGTTGGCGCTTTCACAGGTGGTCAACAACTTCATGGATGCAGGGCACGAGCTGGGCAAAGGGTTATACTTTGCCGACGGGAAGAGGAAAGTGGACTATGTGCTGGTCTATCAGTACCGGAGGCCGTCCACCATCCACGAATCCCCTGGCCAGCACCGGCTCTCTGTCATCTCCAACGGCAGCTTCCCCCGAGTGGGCAGCAAAGAGCCTGAAGGGGCCAAGGAAGAGCATGCGGAGGTGGTGCTGGACATGGGCCCCACTGACCCGGCCGAGGCTGAGAAGCTCATGATCCGGGAGGAGTTTGAGGCCAACCTGAGGGAGGCAGGGCTGGAGATGGAGCGGGACAACGAGGTGGGTGCGGGATAATGGCTGTATGGTGTACAGCTCCTGAACCCTCCTGAGGAATAGGACTGTTTCTGTTGACTCTTTCTGTTATGGCGACAAACTGTTCCGCTTAATGGTACTTCAGCGTACTCTGCTTCTCAACCTGAGAATTGAAAGGCGTCATGTCAGCATGCCAGAAAACACTGGTAGCTGTCATTGTTGAGCCGGGCAGGTGTGGATAAGGTTGACTTTCAGGTGTTTAGACGTTTCAACAGAATGTGTGGTTCTTTGAGCAGTGTTAAAGAGGGGAACCTCAAACATTTAGATGTTTCAAGAGAACGCAAACTCAGAAACCTTAAGTATTTGTGTTGTGAGATTGATATTCAGAGATTAGGATGTTTCTGTAGACGCAAATGTTCATGAGGTCATCTTTTTTCATGCTTTGATGTAGTAGAATGCGAAACCTGAAGGAACTTTTTTGAACAAGAGAGGTATTCACGAGGTTTATTATCAGTGGCTGTTTATTGGATCATAATCCAAGAAAGCCTTTGTGACTGTGTTTTTTCAGGTCGTTTATGGAATATGAACATGTTTCAGTGGGATGCAATCTCAGAAAGCACTAGTAGCTGCCGTTTATTGAAGAAACTAAATGGCAGATGAGGTTGACTCTCAAATTTGAAGATGTAATATAATCCCAGAAATAACTAGTTGCATATTTTGCCTTTTTGCATATCTGTATGCAAAAAGGAAAGTTTAAAAAATGTAATACAATACAATGCAATCCCATAATGCACTAGGAGCAGTCATATTTTTAGCAATACATGTGCTGATTCATGTGTATCGCCTGGTTGCAATACCAGAAAAACCTTACGTCAACTGTTTTAGAGCAAAATAAGTATTGATGAGATGAACTTTTAAATAGTACGATATGATAAAATCACAGAAACAGCTATTTGCTGTTGTTTAGACAGCAATATTAATATACACAAAGAAAACTTTAAAAATGTAGATGTTTTAATACAGTACAATCCCATAATGCACTAGGAGCTGTCATATTTTTTAGCAAAACATGTGCTGATGAGGTCAACTTTCAAATATTTAAATCTTACAGCCGAAGACAAAATCAAGAAGACCTTGCGGCTGTTGTTTTTGAGCAAAAGAGGTATTGATGAGGTTGACTTATGAATATAAAAATGTGTCAGTGGATCATAAATGTATTATAAACATTAGTGACTGTGAGCAAAGGAGGTTTTCCTAAATTTACTGTTTGAATGGTGCAATCTCAGAAAGCACTAGCAGTTCTATTCTTAAAGTCAATTTCTCAATATTGGCATCTTTCTATAGGACGCAATCCCAGGAGGCAAGACCCAGTAGTAGTAGTAATTTTCTGAGCAACAGAGGGTGTTGTTAAAATTTCAATTCTTTATAATATAAAGCCAGAAATGGCTATTTGCTGTTGTTTTTGAGAACAATATCAACATACTTGTGACTGTGGGTGTTTAATAGGTGTTGTTGAGGTTGATATGAATATTAAGATATTTCAGTGGACCACGATCCCAGGAAACACTAGTAACTGTGAGTTCACACATTTAATATTTAGACCAGCAAGAACCTGTGACTGTTGTCTTTGAGCAAAAAGAGATATTCATGAGGTTCTCTTGTGAATATCAGTAAATGTTTATTGGATCATAATCCGAGAAAACCTTAGTGGCTGTGTTGTTTTGGGTGAAAGAGGTTTTCCTGAGGTCATTTATGGAATATTGATGTTTCAGTGGGATGCAATCTCTGTAAGCACTAGTAGCTGTAGTTTCTTGAGGAACGGAGGTGTTCATAAGGTTAACATTTCAATATTAAGCTGTGTTAGTAAGGCCGCAGTGGCAGAAAGCATTCGTGGCAGTTGGTTTTGTAAAGAAAGAGGCGTTCATGAGGTCAGCTTTCGAATATTAAGACGTTTCAAGGGAACGCGGTTCCTAAAAGCACTAGTAGCTGTCGTGTTTTGAGCAGAAGAGGTCTTCATGGGGTCAGCTTTCCAATACCAAGATGTTTCAGTGGAATGCTTCGTGCCGGGAGCTTTAAAGCTTTTCAGGTCTTTTCAAAAGGCTTGGTTTTCGTGATGCTGCAGGGAGCGATTGTTTTTTCACTCTCCAGGCGCCAGCCAAAGAATTTCACTAAAGAAGGACCTTGATACTTTGCTATGAATGTTTTGCGGTTTCGTCAGGGCTGTATTGTTCATCGGCATCATTCAGAGCTAATACTGAGATGTTTTGTTCTTGTCTCCTCTTCTGGAGCGACTGCTTCAATGTGTTGAGTGGTGTATTTGTGTGGTGCATGCGCTGGTACGTGTGTGCATGTACGTGCAGCACAGTGGAATCTCTGCGCGTGGGTGTTTGGTTTGGGCTACTCCTCTTGGCTGTCTATCCAGATTGCGCCGGGACTTTTGCCAGGCTCTCCAAAGAAACCCTCTTTTGGCAGCATTAGAGTTTCAGGGGCAAGAGAGCAGCTTGGTTTTATGGTGCAACCCCCCCTCTGGTTGTTATAGATTACATTCATTATTAAGTAGATGAGCTCTGTGTTGTTATTAATAATCCTAGTAACTGTTGTCACACATTCGAGGCATTGCTTGAGATAGCATCATCTGAGAAGAGCCCGTTATTGATCATAAATGACCAAGATCTGAAAGCAGGTCCAAGTCTTTATTACACGCTTCCATATCCTAGGAATAACTCATGTAGCATCATGTGGTTGCTGAATAAAAATCCTCCGGAGGAAGTAAAGGTGGAATTCTAAGGCATTTTGAACATCATTCTCAGTTCATGACACGAGATATGATCAATACATATTCCCAATACATGCAATGACCAATCAGATGCTTCTATACATTTAGTCTAGTCTAACAAACACGTTCTCCCCAGACTGCATTAAGAAGCTGTAAAAAATAGCACACAATGAGCAGCTAACGAGCCCCAAAAATCTATAGTTGCAGTCGGATGTAAAGTTTAGGTGCCCCTGGTCATGTGTTGTTGATTTTCTAGTGCCGGAAATCTATAGTCAGTGTCATATGCAAATGTTTAAGCACCCCTGGTCAAATGAAATGTTATTGATTTTCTAAGTGCAAACAATTGAACACATCTTCTACAGAGAACCCACATTGTAATACACCACTACTGTTTATTGTATACTCAGCAAACAGACAGAAATTGTGCACTAAAATTAGCAGACTTTTCACTTGTCGAAAAATCAACAAGACATGTCATTTGATCTGAGGACTCAAACATTAGCTTATGACTGTATAATTGGTCCTGGGCCTTAGACTTGCTTTGATGCCATATCGAGTTTCCTTATGACGTTCTGCTCTTATCTTTATACTTTACATATTAAACTTCACCTTGAATTACTGGGGAACAATAGATGATCCTATAATTACAGGACGGTGTTACAATACATAATCACATGCAAATGGAATCCAGTGCTAACAGAAATAAACAGTCAGCCATCTGGTCACATGTACTTTTATTAATAAGGCAATGATAGAAATGATCAGGGTAACATTCCAGTGTTGTTAGACAAAAGGAATATCACAGGAGGAAATGTTTAATAGTCTTTCCTTCAACTCGACTCAAATGTAAACCAAAACCATTAAAGAAAGCAAAGAAATGAGTAACACTGAATAGTCGTGCATGGTGAGCCCTGTTTTTCACAACACTACTTGTGAAGAACAGCCATGGGATGTCATAATGTAGGCTATATAAAAAAAAAAAAAAACAAGCAAGCAAATATATAAAGAATGATTTTATAATCTCATCTTGGCACCTGTAGTACCTAGAAATTCCCATCCCTAGTAAATATGGTTAGCTTTGGGATGGTGGTGGGTAGGTGAATGTAGCATTCTGTCCAATGTAGAGTTCTGTCCAAGGACTCTTATTGGTATAGTGTAGAATGTTAGCCCAGCAGGGGGATCGAACCCCAGTCTACAGCATGGAAGGTGGAGGTGTTGCCCACAACACTGTACCAACCACTTTTAGCACTATACCAATGACCTTTGCCAATTTCAGTCAAGATTGCATTGAGCAACAAGGTTTTTAGCCTGACTGATGCTTTGCTAGCTGTGTTTGAAATTTTATGAAATGCTACTTTACAGGAGAGGCCAAAAACCTTATTCGATTTTAATGTAAGTCAATGGAACCAGACATGCTTCCGAGCACTTCTGGGCCATTTCAATTGGTCCGTTCATCATGCAAATCTTACAGTGTGTAAATGGCAGCGGCTGTTTTCAAATGATGCATAAAAGTTCAAATGGACAAAAATGGAGATACATGTTTTTTATTGGACAGCGACGACCTGCTGGCAGTGATGGTTGCTTACCTCTTGGATAAGTGTACCACGTGAAGCAAGCAAATATATAAAGAATGATTTTATAATCTCATCTTGGCACCTGTAGTACCTAGAAATTCCCATCCCTAGTAAATATAGTTAGCTTTGGGATGGTGGTGGGTAGGTGAATGTAGCATTCTGTCCAATGTAGAGTTCTGTCCAAGGACTCTTATTGGTATAGTGTAGAATGTTAGCCCAGCAGGGGGATCGAACCCCAGTCTACAGCATGGAAGGTGGAGGTGTTGCCCACAACACTATACCAACCACTTTTAGCACTATACCAATGACCTTTGCCAATTTCAGTCAAGATTGCATTGAGCAACAAGGTTTTTAGCCTGACTGATGCTTTGCTAGCTGTGTTTGAAATTTTATGAAATGCTACTGTTTCTCTAATGTCTCTAAAATGCAAATCCAAATTTCTACTTGGCTTTGCTGTATAGATGGGTTGTCTGTTTAAACGCAGGATAAAGCTAGTTGTATTTTAAGGGCTTATGTAATGCTTTTTTCTCTTTTCTTGGAAATAAAAAAGCTTGATGTTTTATGTAAACATTGTTTGTTTCAAACATAACGTTCACTTCCAAGACCATACTGTCCATATATAGAAGCTGCAGCCCTTATAGGACTACATTGAACTTCGGCTTTGTTTGGACTGGCAGCCCACATCCGATTTTTTGCATATCCAGATCGTTTCAAGATCACTTTTGAGGATGGTTTAAAATGACATTCCTTCAAAGTGAATTTCAAAGTGTCTTTTGTGTTACCTGCAACGTGACAAACAACAGCAATGTCAAAACCAGAACCAGAAGCCGAAGGTGCTGGGATTTGCTGCTGTCTTAACAGATGGATCAAAATTCAAGAAACCTTTACATCAATCCAACTCAGCATCAGTCATAATTTTGCACTTCCATGACCTCAAACATTTGAGCGAATGTTTCTGTACAAAACATTTAGCCATTAAGCACATCTACACCTGTGTTCAAAGAGATTTTGGTAGAGACGTCTGAACGTGGCAGTTGAGAACGAGAATGCAGTGTCACTGAAAAGTTAAAAGCCTGAAATCAAGATGTAAAGAAATCGACGTCACAGACCGAAGACGTGGTTGTAGCAGAATAGCATACCCTTTTTACAGTGTGCTCGAATGCGCTCTGGGTGACAAACTGTCAGCCACTGGAAATTTGTGATTATTCCTGTGATGCTGGCAAAGATCAAAGATGAAACTAAAACCTCTACAAGCTGATCTGCATCTTGTCGCTGTCCAAAGAAAAATCTCCAAAATGGCAACTTTACAGGAGAGGCCAAAAACCTTATTCGATTTTAATGTAAGTCAATGGAACCAGACATGCTTCCGAACACTTCTGGGCCATTTCAATTGGTCTGTTCATCATGCAAATCTTACAGTGTGTAAATGGCAGCGGCTGTTTTCAAATGATGCATAAAAGTTCAAATGGACAAAAATGGAGATACATGTTTTTTATTGGACAGCGACGACCTGCTGGCAGTGATGGTTGCTTACCTCTTGGATAAGTGTACCACATGAAGCATTCTTCTTGTGGGTCAGTGTAGCAGTGTGATTTATCCAGACTATTGTCCCAGACCCACCTAAAATATATTGTAAACAACCTAACAAGAAAACTGGATTCAGTCACAAAATCAGATTTGGGCCACTTTGTATAAGTGCTGCACAAGCCCATTTGGAATCCACAGTTTTTTTGTCATGTCACCAGAAAAGCTACATGTTCACATATCATCGCTGTCTAAAGAAAGTCTCCAAAAAAGCAGCTTCACAGGAGAACGCAAAAACCTAACTGAATTTGATTGTAAGTCAATGGAACCAGACTTTTTCCATGAGATTTTGTCCCATTTCTGTTGGTCCATTCATCGTAAAATGTTAACACACTGTAAACGGCAACTGCTGTGTTCCAATGATAAAATTAAAAATCGACAAAAATGGAGATACATGGTTTTCTTTGGACAGCGACAATATTTCTTTCGATAGCAGCTAGGTTATGAGGACATTTATAGCATGTAAACCCAGCTTTTTAAATGAAGCACAAAAACAAGCCAATCAGAACAAAGGTAATTTGCATATTTGTCTTAAAAGTACTATTTGATTCCAAGGCATAAAAAGAAACTGGAAAAGGTTTATTGAAGTTTATTGAAGTATTAAAGTATTACCTAATCCTGAACAGATGACATACATTTACTACCGAAGTTAAATCGTAGACCCTTTCATTTTCTTGGCTGTTGTTTGCCATGATAAGGTTCACTTTGTACATGTACTTTGTACAATGAGGAATGCTCTTGAGAGCACACTTATGGCTTCAACACATCTGCGGGTTTGCAGGCCGTATTTGTGTGTGTACAGTATGGGTGAACCACTCACATCCTTCTCTGGGTGTTACACGGTGTGCAGTTGGTTTAGTGTTAGCCCTTTGTTTAAGCCGTTGTTATTTTGAGCTAATACGCATAAGCTAAAAATAACTGCAATAATAATGAATAGATTAGAGTAGATAAGGTAGATTAAGGATATAGCTCCACAGGCTACAGCATCATTTAACCTGCTAGTTCACTAGATAAGCAGCTTTTCAGTGTTCAGTTTTTTTGTTTAATTGAAAGCTATGGCTGAATCTCAAATGGCTCACTTCTCTGTACATAGTGCACTAGGTAGGTCTTTAATACTGGCTCCTGTACCCAAACAGGACATAATGGGTTTGACAAAGAGCCATTCAGAGCAATGCCCTACTGGACAAATATTGCATAATTACTATGTAGAAGGCAAAATTACATAAGTTACATAGAGGACTATGCGGAGATGCTGCTGTTGTAGCCAGAAGTTGCGCATGAGTCAGTAAACTTGTAAGTGCATTATGGGTATCCGCTCTCCACTAGGCTACATAGTTTGTACACAAGTTTTTGCTGTGCGTGGTGGGATTGTTTGAGTGTTGAAATGAAAAAACTAAAAAACACAAAGTGCAGTATTTTACTAATGAATACAGTACAGTTTAAAAGTATCATAAGCTAATTAGCCAGTTGTTCGTAGCTAGCCAACTAATATATGTCATGCTGTGACATATGACCAGGTTAAGCTTTACTTCTTTGCTTATATATGTTGGAAGCCCATTCCCACCATAATAGGTTATTATTTTGAGACACTGTATACCTACATAGCAATGAAACAATCATAAAAAGTGCTGGACTATAAGTGACACTGTAAGTGTACTGCCGCCTTCTCGCTTGGTAACTTATTAGGACAGCTCTCATCAGTTTCAAAATGTAAACAAAATATTGAGAACAGAAATATTTGTTAGTGTTGTTTTACTGTTGACCTTATAGATGAACTCAAATAATTATTTTAGCCCTAATAAATAAATGGGCAATCAGCCCTGTTATTATATCAAAACCTGAAAAATATTTTGGTTTTTAAACACCACCTAGGACATGTATTACTGAGTTTCTTTTTTGTTCATATTATATTATATTATATTATATTATATTATATTATATTATATTATATTATATTATATTATATTATATTATATTATATTATATTATGATCTTTTATTGAGCACTTTTTAGCCAGTTTAAATTGTAATGCATGTAATGCATGACTACTATAATGTAACTTAAGATTTAAGAGTTATGTTTGGGAAACATGATAATTATAATTCGAAAAAACCAAAAAGCACCAGGTGATTCTCCTCAAGTATATTCCGATGACTGATCCCACCACAAGTTTGGGGATTTTTCAGAGCAGACCACCAAATACACCCAAACGACCACTAAAGTGCCTGGAAATGATTTAACACTTATCTGTCTGGCCTGGTCGGCGTCTCTCAAAAACGTGACCTCTTATGTGGTATCCAGTGTTTTGAAAGTGGGTGGACTTCTGGGTGGATTTTTGTCTTTCCACACCAGCGAATCATCTTGCATTGCTCTAGCAGTATTTATTCCTAATTAAGCTGTGGTTCTACACTCTTAGACCTCCAGCGTTCTCGTGTTTCCAAGGTCTGTGCTCTGTGACTGCTGCTAAACGCTTGAAGTCGCAGCTTATAAATTATTCACCTGTTAGGTAATGGCTACGGCAATCTGGACAGCTAAATTCTCCTTTCACCCAAGTGTCAAGCGGAAGGTCTTGATGATGTTTGATGGTCATCATCACTGGTGATGACATGTTGTTTGTTTTATAGTCATTGACTATAGTCTTTATCAGCAGTGTATTCAGGATCATGAGCATCAATCTCTGGAACAATCTCTGGAACTGGTTTTTAGTGATGGATTGGGATGGGAATTGTGTGCTAATGCAGATATCTGATATTGTTAATGTGCATAGCCTGATAATGTTACCATATGAAGGGTTTAATTTCAGAATGTTGTATATATAATAAATATAAAATATATATATATAAAATAAATGAAAAAAATATGTAGATATTTTAGCGCAGGTCCCCAAAGTCACCTAAATGTTCAACGTTATCAATCATCAATATCCTTTTCACTATTATATATACATATTCCATATTTTTATATTTAAAAACGTTTCTTATTGATGTGTTTTATGGCTTAATTATTTTATCCAGTAGAGAGTACACACATGACATCACAGCTGGCAGAAGTCACTGCAGTTACACCCACAGAGTGGTGTTAAGACTAACTGAGTGGCATCATTAGCATTCAGTGTGAATGCAGCAAAAACACAAAACATCTAAACTGGGAAAGAAATGTTGTGTAACTGACCCTACAAGTAGATTCAGCTAGAATTCTGAGAGATCTTTTACGGGCTGGTGAAGAATATAGAAAAGAAGAGCAAATGGATCACACCAGTCTGAAGTAAGCAACCTGTTTACCAGGAATGGTCAGGTTCCACCTTAAATGAAGCTGAAGCTAATGCCATTCTGGTGCCCCAAGTCAGATTATGACTGCTGCACCATTAAACGCCATCTAAGCCGGAAACTTTAAACAAGTAGCTGGTAAATAGCAGGCTTCATATAGCTCGCTGGAGCCGACAGAAACCACTGGAATCCAGAGTCTTTTTGTAGTTGCTGTTTTGTGTTGGCTGTGTGAAATTGTGGCGCATGGTAAGGTATTTGCCTATAGGCTTAATATACAAAATATTATTTCTCCAAAGAATAGTCAAAAAAAGTCTAGAAAATAGTCCGGGAAAGTTTAGACTCACTCAACTAAATGGATGTTTTGGTTATCTTAAAAACTCAGGCCTACACCTAACAGTTCAGAGATCTGTTAGAGTCTAATTTCATGATACACCACACATACTCTTGATGTATCACAATATTATTTTTTATAATATTATTTTTCTGCCATATCACCACCTCTGATATATATTTTGTTGCACAATAAATAAAGATATTTTAAAAGTATTATACTAATTATGCTTACATATACAGGGGTTGGACAATGAAACTGAAACACCTGTCATTTTAGTGTGGGAGGTCTCATGGCTAAATTGGACCAGCCTGGTGGCCAATCTTCATTAATTGCACATTGCACCAGTAAGAGCAGAGTGTGAAGGTTCAGTTAGCAGGTAAGAGCACAGTTCTGCTCAAAATACTGCAATGCACACAACATTATGGGTGACATACCAGAGTTCAAAAGAGGACGAATGGTTGGTGCACGTCTTGCTGGCGCATCTGTGACCAAGACAGCAAGTCTTTGTGATGTATCAAGAGCCACGGTATCCAGGGTAATGTCAGCATACCACCAAGAAGGACAAACCACATCCAACAGGATTAACTGTGGACGCAAGAGGAAGCTGTCTGAAAGGGATGTTCGGGTGCTAACCCGGATTGTATCCAAAAAACATAAAACCACGGCTGCCCAAATGACGCTGTATTGGCCGCAAAAGGAGGCCCTACACCATACTAATAAATGATTGTGGTCTAAAACCAGGTGTTTCGGTTTCATTGTCCAACCCCTGTATATTTGCACAGTTTAAAAGCTCTAGCTAACCTTTCAATTTTGTGAAAAATAGACCAATAGAATTGTTTTAAATTCACTTAAAAATTATACCAGTTATATCAGCCTACATTGGAAGTTCAGAAAGCTGTTTTATCCCCCTGTAAAGTTTGATGTTTTCACCTTCATTTGTAAGTAAAGCATTAAGCTACAAATAAGGAGCACCATCTTTGAATAGCTCTGTTGAAACTTTTGACTGGAAGTGTAGACTTCGAAAATGGTTACTTGCTTCTACAACTATCACTGCACTGTCCCAGGAGCAATGAAATATAGCCTGCTGTTTGTATTCCTAACATGTCTTCTCCTTCTCTGTCATGGTCCTCACCACGAGTAGCAGCCTTGTGTTCATTACTATTAGATGCACATGTTGGTTTCCATTTGTTCATATTCTTCATGGCTGGCCTTTATTCCATCATGAGATCTGTTCTTAATTATTCCAAATGTCAAAGGCAGGATTCACCCTTGCATGCGGGGGACACTTCCGCTTTTGTGTGTTTGGAAGCCCCTGAAATGTCAGCCGCAGCCGGTTTCCGTAGCGAAGGCTCCCCCTCAGCCCACTCTAAAATCGACCTAATTGCCTTACCCTGCTGAGATGAAGCACTAATTGGAATATCTTATCCTAATTAACCTTCTCAGATCCACATGTTATTTTTATCTCACTTTTGTGTGGAGCCTGTGTGCGCGTGCAGGGGACAGAAGAAAGAACCGGGAGTGCTAGAACGCAGGCCAGGTCGAGATTTGCTTCAGGGTTTCCATGCGCTCTCTCCATCTCTCTTTCTCTCTGTCGCTTATTGTCACCGCCACCTCCTCCTCTCTTCCGAGCACACGCTTATGCCTCGATGCCGATGCTGAGTACGGCCAGACAGATAAAGTTACTATTATCGCTGTGCGGAGACGAGGCAGCTTTAGAGTTCTGTTACATGACCAGCTCACGCACACGCCTGCACATTGTAACACTGAGCTCCATGTTGAGGTTTATGTAATCGTCTCAGCAGGTATATGGCAGATAGAGTGACCCTCTACCTCCATTAGTATCTGTTAGCTGCATGCAAAATATTTTTTAACATGTAATTAATCCCCCGGAGAGCACAGGGAATCAAGGTGCTGCCCAGCGTCTCGGAGACGCACCCAACAGCTGGGACCAGGCTTTCTGTCCCAGTTGTGCAGCATGCTGTCTGGGATCAGGGAGCACAGTAGTGTAGCTTCTCAGTGGTGCACAATAAATGGGGGGGATCTCTTTCACCTCTGTCATTATGCATATCAGCCTGGTGTCTGGGCACTCATGTGGCAGACTTGTCCCCTTTTTGAGTGTGTTTTGCTGCGGGGGCTTTGCATTCCAGGAATTGTGCGCTCGTCCTTGTCTTCTCCGCTTGGTGCTGAAATGAAAACGAGGCTGAACGGTGAAATAGCTATAGCTAATTAGTGGGAGAGATGAAACATTGCTCAACAAGGTGATGAGGGAATGAGCTTATTTCACTTTTGTAACATGCAAAATAGGTTGAATAGCAGTATTCTTAGGTAGTACTGTGCAAAGGGGAAAACACGTAAGACCACCTTTCATTTATCTAATTCCCATTCAGACAGACATTAAACACAGAAGGGAGATATTTAACAGACATTTACAGGGGTTGGACAATGAAACTGGAACACCTGGTTTTAGGCCACAATCATTTATTAGTATGGTGTAGGGCCTCCTTTTGCGGCCAACTGTCCTGCACAGTGGTCAGAGGGAGTTTAAGCCATTCTTCTTGCAGGATAGTGGCCAGGTCACTACGTGATGCTGGTGGAGGTTCGTCCTTCTTGGTGGTATGCTGACATTACCCTGGATACCGTGGCTCTTGATACATCACAAAGACTTGCTGTCTTGGTCACAGATGCGCCAGCAAGACGTGCACCAACAGTTTGTCCTCTTTTGAACTCTGGTATGTCGCCCATAATGTTGTGTGCATTGCAGTATTTTGAGCAGAACTGTGCTCTTACCTGCTAACTGAACCTTCACACTCTGCTCTTACTGGTGCAATGTGCAGTTAATGAAGATTAGCCACCAGGCTGGTCCAATTTAGCCATGAGACCTCCCACACTAAAATGACAGGTGTTTCAGTTTCATTGTCCAACCCCTGTACATGTAAGCATCAATGACAAAATATAGTCATTGTCAGGAAATAGTTGCACACAGAAGGAAGGGTTATTGGGCTATTGGGTGCTTGGGCTTCCCAAGGCTACTGGGAAGGAAGGTAAAGATTACCAGAAACAATAAATGATGATAAATTTAGACTGACATGGCCAGTGTTTATTTAACATACAGAGGTAGTGTCTCTCAGTATGGTGTCGGGCCGCCATGTATGCTAAAGCAACACGCCAGGTGTCGTGACGTGGAGTTGTAGAGGTTCCTAATGGTGTCCTGTGATAATCCATCCCATGCAGCTTCAATATTCCACACAGTTCCTGCAGATGTTGTGGAGTAACACCAGGCCTTCTGGACAACAACCCGTTCATCTTGGCGCTGGCCACGGAGCCCCCACACATGAATTTGGTGGTCGTCTCTACCAAGACAAAGCAGTACTTGTCTACTAGATGACCTTCTGCCATTCTGAGTCACTCCATCACAAAGTGGCGCGACATCATTGCAGTCTTTAGGGACGCTGACTTTGTAACACTCTGTATGCATGTAGTCCTGCATCATGCGTCCGTCTGACAACACTCGTGGAGGGCATTACTCTCTAAATGCTCGCTATTGTGGCTGTTGGGTCAGTCAGGTTCAGTGATAAGGCCCATCCTTGCTTACGTTACATGTGCAGCTAAGCATGAAACTTAAATCATTTGTCTTACAATGTCAAACCTACCCACCAAGTTTCATTCCGGGTTGGTTGATTCTGACTGCGTGCAACTGTTTGTGTAACTATTTTTTTTCGCAATGACTGTATAATAATCATATTTTAGCGGTTAGTTTCTCCATACTCTGCCTTTATTACAACTGCCATTCTTTTTAGAAGCTTTCAGTTGTCAGACTCTGCAGGGATGTTTTTTTCCGCAGCTCAGAAATTGGCTGCATTTACTGCTTCTTGTGATCCAAGTAATTCCGAACACATTCGGCGATGTTGAGGTCCGAGCTTTGTGGTGGTCAGTGGTCGTTGTTCTGCAATGCCTTCTCTTTTTCTTTCCTGGTTTCTGTCCTCAATGAGGACTTTATGACAGCTGCACATCCTTTCAGACCCAGAATGCTGAGTTGTCTTCTCACAGTGGAAGAATGGACAGAAACACCTATAATTTTCCTGTTTATCAGTTTTGTTGGTCTGCAAGGTCTTATATGGTCAGTATTCCCTTTTTCTCAGTAGCTTCAATCATTTTTAAACTTGACTTGTTTTCTGCTTGACTTTTTCTGTCCTCATGCAAGTGCACCTTATATGGTTTTGATTGGAAATGGCCTGGAATGATGTTTTCTGGCTTTTGCACAA
Organism: Prochilodus magdalenae; assembly: GCA_024036415.1. Classification (NCBI taxonomy): domain Eukaryota; kingdom Metazoa; phylum Chordata; class Actinopteri; order Characiformes; family Prochilodontidae; genus Prochilodus; species Prochilodus magdalenae. Next base: position 880,123 of record JAMWET010004918.1, read on the forward strand.
CACTGATTAGATTGGGGTGTCTAATGTCTAATAGGCTAGATGGTAACCCACTGCACTGCATACAGCTGTATATAGCTACCACTTAATGACATGAGCTGGATCAGGTTGTTTGGGGTGGAAAATATTGTAGTGCAGAGCGGGGAGTCCCCTGCACTGGAACCCCTGGGCTTTACAATCAGCCCTCTCTGATGAATGCTTTCTCTTTTTCTCCCTCCCACAGCACAAGGTCCATGGGCAAGGCTTTATCCGGGTGCATGCACCCTGGCAGGTCCTCAGCAGGGAGGCAGAATTCCTCAAGATCAAGGTGCCCACTAAAAAGGTGCGTCTCGCTTTTGTTCATATGCACTATGGAGGAGTCCAGCAGCTCTGACCTTTCTTTCTCTTGTAGTATGGCTGTTCTGGTTAGGCTAGCCACAAGGTTTAGACATTTACCTCTGCGTTTGTATGAGAGGAAGAAAGGTGGATGGTGATTTAAGTTCAAAAAGGACTCCATTAAGGAAAGTGTGCTTGCTCATCATCTAGTCTTGCAGGTCAGTTTGTGAAGCGTACTCCTGACAGACCTGGAAAGGATCAACACAAATATGAAAAATGTGATGTTTTTTTCAGTTGTAGCTGACACAGAATTTAAAAGAAATATTTCAGTAAGGTCAAGACATTCAGAAGATTTTTCAGTTTGTAATTGACACATATACACATCAATATTTCAGCTTTCAAAGCCTTGGAGTTAGTTAATGACCTCTGTTAAGTGATCATCCATCCATCCTTGCTTCACCTAGGTATAAAAATGAGGGGAATTCAGAGCAAGTACCCTTAGCCATCAATCAATGTGGGTAAGATCAAAGAAAGCACACAATTATAGAGAAAGAAAGATGATACAATAGCTTTCTACCTGAAAATACCCCTGGCCACTATTAGGCTAATGATTAAGACATTATATCAACAGCTGAATCAGTGTTGAGCCTGGCGTAAGGCCAGTGTATTTGATTCTAATGAAGTCGAATGACTTTAGAAAGACTTCACAGTGGTCTTGTTCTGCAGGGGTGAGTTAAAGGGGGAAAGTCCACAAACAAGTACATGGTACTTTCCCACTTTAACTCACCCCTGCAGAATGGTACAATGGTAATCCCTCACCTTTTCCAGCAATATCAGGAAGGGGGTTTGTAACAGAGGGGGTGCAATAATTGTCAACTACTGTTCACCAGCAAGTTACTGCCAAAAACGTATTTGTGTTTACCTGAAGCGCCAAGGATGTTTGGAGAACACTTAAACTGGCTGATGAGCTGAGACAGACATGTTACGGTCGATGAACTGCTAAGCTGTATGTTTTGAGTTAGCTATCATATAAGGAATAGAGTGTGTATAATGCTGGATGCTTTGGTAGCCTCATTCCATTTGGTATGGTCTAGAGCTCTGGACGCTTTTACTGGTTCGTAATTTGGTACAGTTTCCTACTGAAGATCTGAAACCTAAGAACCTACTGAGCAGCGTCGTATTAGTCAGTGGTGGACAGTAATGAGGTACATGTGATGTGTGTAAAACTGTACTTAAGTAGTTTGATTGGGTATCTTTACTGTATTATTTCCACTCTGGGGGAGTTTTTACTTTAACTCCACTACATTTCAAACTTGAATATCTTACTCACTCCATGGTTACTACATTGGACACTGCATTATCCAAATTAGTCCCTTCTTTAGACCTATGTATACATAAAACATATCCCATCATACCTAATGGTTCTCAGTCAGTGTTTTGTGCTTATGATCATTTGAATAGACATCAGTGTCAGAATAATTAATGACCTTCTTTTAAAGACTATTGGACTGAGAGTGACACTAGAGTCTCTTCACCTACAGTTATTTAATTAAGAGTCTTATTGCAGAAACCATAATAGGCCATTAGAGCCGTAGTAAGTCATGCTACTCTCCATACTTAAGTACATTTGAAGGTAAATGCTTTAGTACTTTTCCTCCAGTGGAGGTCTAAAGCGAGGAACTTCTACTTTAACTGGAGGAATGTTTTACCTTGGGTTTCTCTACTCAGCTACATGGCTTGTGTCCCTCATCCACCTGTGGTATTATTATTTTATTAGATTTATTTTTCTGCAACACCTTTTCTATGTTATTGTTCCTGTGTGCTCCGTTGTTTTCTTGTTCCTCAGGCTGATGTCAGCAGGTCTGTTTTGCCTCATGTTTTGCTGTTCCACCACATGTGTCTCTCCCAGAGCTATGAGATGAAGGAAGACAAGGGTCTGTCCGCCACCATGAACGCAGCATGGAGGAAGCTGAACCAGCCCTTCCAACCCAACGTTCCCCACCTGCAGCAGCAGAGCCGCACCAAGTTCCTCTCGCATAGCTTCTCTCGGGACAAGCTCCACCTGTGAGGAACCTCTGGGGAACCTTAAGGGTTTGAGCGTGGGTGTAGGGGAGGACAATTTAACGAGACTTCTCTTAGTGCCGAAGGCGCTAGAACGACTCAAAAACATAAACTCTGACTCTCGGCTAAGGCTAGGCCTGCCTTTACTCAGTCTCGCTGCACTTTGTCTTTTCAGGTACAACATTGAGTCCAAGGACACCTTCTTCGACAATGCCACAAGAAGCCGGATCGTAAGTCCTTCCACTTCCTCTGTGTGGAAGAGGTCATCGCGTTTAATTGGGACAGCATGGTTAGAATTGACTGGCCTGGTTGTTGTGTGAGGCTGCTGGAATAATGTGGTTATTTACCAGCAGCCTGAAATGACGCTGCCCTCTGTAGGCATATTACTAGGAGACGGTTCCACTGGGAACTTTCCAGGAACACTTTGTTTTGTTTGTCACTCTCTTTCTCTCATTCTCTCTCTGTCTCTCTCCCCCACCCTCTCTCTCTCTCTCTCACTCTCTCTCCTTTCCTCCCAGGTGTATGAAATCCTCCGACGCACCGCCTGCACACGAACCTGCCAAACCATGGGTTAGTAATGCAATAATCAGTAACCAAGGCAAGGAAAAAGTGGTAGAGAGATCCTGAGGAAAGCCAGGATGAAAGGCCCACTGGGCCCGATGCTGGCATAGCCGGGCACTGGAGAGGGGCCTCCACCATATGCTCTCCTGGACCGATCTGCTCAGCAGACGGACACTGCCGGCAGCTATGGGGAGATTGAGGCTAGCTAACAGAAGGGGTTGGGTTCACGCTCTCTTTATCTAGACTTCTCTCTCTCTCTGCTCACTTACTCAATCTCCTCCACTCTGTCTCCTCTACTGTCTAAACTGGGTCATGCCATCCCAAGATTGGGCTCGGAATTGAAGTGGAGTCCATGGGGGGCGGAGGAGTGGAGTGGTGGTCCCTCCAGCTTGTTGCTGGGGAGCCACTTTATTAATCGAGGGCTAATCACCGGAGTGTATGTGTTGTTCCTTTGAGGACTGATTAATTACTTTGATGAAAGCCTGTGTTCTACATGTCAGCCGCCTTCCATTTTGAAAATCCCGTGTGCTGGCTTCACACAAAGCAGAGCAGCGGGGTCGTGCCAATCAGCCGCTGGTATTTTACGCTCATTCCTCTCTCTGCTTGCAGGAATCACCACATTAATAGCTAAAGGAGTGTACGATTCCGCCTTCCCTCTGCATGATGTGAGTCGACTTCAGTGCTTTTCTTCATTTAAGCCTGCTTTTCCACCCGAATGTAGATCATTACATTCGCTGGCACGAATCCAAGAATTCGCTCTTTGAAAAATGCTTATTTATGACTTGCAGGGAGACTTCAAACACAGTGGGCAACCTGAAGGGAAGAATGACAGAGAGGTGACTGACCTTTTATTTAATTTTTTTTGGTACATTTATTTAACTTCTCTGTTAAGGCCCCCTAGTGGCCATTCCACTAGTGGAATGAAAGTTTTGTGACCATATGTGAAGTTTTACTGGGCCACAAAGCCTGGATCACTTCTGGTTCTGTAAATCCTGCCCATTTAATAACGCCCCCAAAGAATAAAATCCAAAGTTCAACTGAAAGGCAAACAAATTTCCTCAAAACGATGGAAAATTGCTGCTGTGAAAAAACTCATAAGATGATGCAGTAGAATTCCTACTTCAGTCAGCAGGAGACAACATACCACCAGAAACGCCCAGTCCCTCCTCCTTCCTCTTCGGGTCTTACCTATCTAGAAGAAATGTCGTAAGTCCCCCATCAAACTTCATCCCTTTACTCGCCAAGTCTCAGGAGCGCCAGTGTTAACTCTTATGTTGCTTCTATTTATATCATTTACTCCTCCTTTTATTGGCTACCTGTCCTTAAATTATCTAAGAGGGAGCAGGACCATTAACATGATTTTGAAAAAATACAGTTGGGGTAAATACACAGCAGTGCTATTCCTTTGTCGTTTCATGGTGGACAGGTTTGACTTCATCCTACAGTAACTCACTATCACCTCTTGAGAAACAAAGTGGTATTATGAGGCAGGATGGGCCAGACTAGCTGCTTAGCAAGCTAACTTCGGTAGATATCTCTGCAACACAATACACAGACATCTGTAACATACCGTCAAAACTGTTATTTCATCACATTCTGTTAATGATTTTAGTTTGTTTTAGAACATTTTAAATCATACACATTCCTCCTTTATAATAAAGTTAGCAAATAGGGTTCTTTGGTTTTTTCAGTTGCTCCTAAAACCTTTAAGTGTATGGTGCATAAATGAGGAGTTAAAAGCTTTATAAAGCTTAATGAACCTACACTTAAGGTTCTAGGTTCCTAGAACCGTATGTCCAAGTCGAGAACTAAGTAGAACTAAGTAGTAACATGTAAAAGTGTGATTGTGTACACTCATCATCCAAAGAATAGTTGTACAAATAGTAGTACCCATGTGTCATCCCGACAGGAATAACACTTGGTGGGTTGCTTTGACATTGTGATTCATGATTCAAATTCCATTCTGTGATGTAAGCAAGGATGGGGCTTATCTCTGTACCTGATGGCTGCACCACACAGCACTGTACATGCAGACCGTTACGACGACTGCGCTTAACACCATAAGGGCCTGGTGTCACTCCACCTCCACCCCTACCATAAAATCTGCAAGAACTGTGTGAGAATATTCAAGATGCATGAGATGGATTATCTCAGGACAGCATTAGGAACCTCTACAACTCCATGCCGAGATGTATGCATGTTGCGTTAGCAAACATGGCTGCCCAACACCATAGTGCTCAGTAAATATCGCCCACACAGGTCTAAATTTATCATAATTTATTTTTCCTGGTAACCTTTGTCTATCTCCTGAATAGCAAACCTCCTTCTGGGTGTGACTATTCTTTTGATGATGAGTGTATTTAATCAAAAGTCATTTAGACGTATTGGGAACCTCTTGTGTTATGTGTCCTTGCACATGCAACCTAAACCCTTTTTACTGTTTCAGCTGTTGCATGACGAGTGGGCAAGATACGGAGCCTTTTACAAATATCAGCCAGTTGACCTTATCAGGTACCTACTGAGTTTTAAATGAGATAAATGCTCACCAGTAATTCATGCATGCTTTCTTAAGACTCTGCCTTTTGCCCTCAGAAAATACTTTGGGGAGAAGATAGGCCTGTACTTCGCCTGGCTTGGGGTCTACACTCAGCTGCTAGCCCTGGCTTCTTTGGTGGGCATCATTGTGTTCCTATATGGCTGCTTTACCATCGACTCCAATGTGCCCAGGTATGAGGCAGCATACACCCACTGGGCATTAGGGGGGTGGGCAGGCGGAGGGGAGAGAAGCCTGTCTGGGCAAGGTCAGGAAGGTATTCAATAGAACAGTGCCCTGAAATGACGTGCTTGCACTCGTTCTTTTGCACCTTTACACATGCCCTTGTTGCCTACAGAGACATCTTAACAACTAATATATTTATTAAATGTTTAAATATAAATTGTGCTATGAAAAAGTAGAAGCCCTTACATACACAGTCATAATGGTAGAAGCTTTAATACAGATATAGGACAGTTGCTAAATTAGCCGGTAGCCTTAAACCATAGTTGACAGAGCTAAATAAAAACAATTGGCCCCTAGGCCAGCCACAGTGGAGAGGTTTTATTTGTCACCATACTTGTTTTTAGTAGCCTATTGAAATTCCAGCTTTCAGTATTAGAATATATTTGTTTGGTTGCCGTGATCTGGCCTTGGAAGTTATTAATGCTTATTAACCTGGGAGACTTTGTAGTGAAGGCTCATATCGTCGCTGTCCAATGAAAAACATGTATCTCCATTTTTGTCCATTTTGACTTTTATGCTTCATTTGACCACAGCTGCTGCCATTTACACTGTGTGAGAATCTCATGATAATTGGACCCACAGAAACAGCCCAAAAGTGTTTGGAAAGACGTCTGCTTCCATTGACTTCCATTCAAATTAAATGAGGTTTCTGGCCTCTCCTGTAAAGTTGCCATTTTGGAGATACTTGTTTTTCTTTGGACAGCGACGATATAATGGTCATGCTCAGTGATCAGATCTGAAAACACATAGGGAATACTTCCGTCAGGTCTTTGCAAACATTCCATATGCGATGTTATGGGAAATGAATATGTTATGGACTATTAAAGACGGTTTCAGCCTATGATAACAAAGACCCACTACACTACACTAGAGTCAAGCTAATCCTAATCTCAACTCTCAAGAAAAGCTGGGGCGGTATTCACAGTGCAGCCAGCGAGCAGAAACATGCACTCTGTGCAGGGCAGAAGGTCACTTCATGTAACAGCCAAGATATTGCAGGTTGTACAATACTCTATTTCAGTGATTCCCAGTCTTGCTTATGGAATACCCCTGCCAGGCATATGTTTGTGTTTTCCCTGCTCGAACACCTGAATCAACTAACTAAACATTTAGCCAGCCCTACCTGAGATGAAAAGTTGTTGTGCTAGATCAGGGAGAGTGGACAATGTGTACCCCACACTAGGACCTGATTTAGGAACCACTGTTCCATGTGAATTTCCATGAAATGAAATGCACGGGAAAAGGCTGTGGTGTCTCATTTAAATCTTTGCTGACATGGTTCTTACCATACTGGACTTTAAACCTTGCCTGGGGCTTACAGAGTAAGCAGAATATAATCCTTTAGGGATAATGTGATCTTTTGAAAATGTCAGTGCCAATGAGAATGCCAGACAAGTCCGCTACATGCAGGGGTTTCATTTTAGTTACTTTGAAAAGAAAGAGAATAGCCAAGCTAGGCACGCACTACAAGTAATAGTTAGTGGGTTGGCCTGAGGGGAGGTTCGAAAATGGCCGTGAACATGTTGAGATGCATGGAAGTAAATTAGCACTTATAGCCACGTCATTTTAAATGTCAATATCTCAGTGCTGTATTTTTACTTTCAGGTCAGCCTCCACATGTCACTGTGCACATGTTTACTTTCAGTGCACACTCTTTTCCTTCTTACTTCCACATTAAACGACCGTGTTTGGTAACAGTGAGCCATGGATATATATGATTTTAGCCTGAAAGGAATATTAGTGTCTTAAAGGGACCCAACCTAATATGAAGCTTTATTTCATACACACCTCCTGATCTCTCCCTCTTTGTCTATATACTTTTCAATAACTCATGTAATGATGCAATAAACCATTTTAGTCAGATTTACAGTACTATTGGTGTCATGAACATACTAAAACTGTGTGCTATACTGTTATTAGCTTACATACTTACATACCAAAGATCACCCCTTATACTGTACTTACTGTGTAGGAAATCAGTAAACTAGCCATGACACATTTTAGTTTGGATGGCAACGTGTGAAAAATGGGTGCCAAAGTCACAAAGTAGAGGACAACAGATGTGGTAGTGAATGAAGAACCAGGACTTAACAACATAACAACCTAACTAGCTAGATAATTCTACAAAAAACAAACAACAAAAAAGTTTTTGCCTGTGTAATGTCTTCTCAATTAATGACACCTTGCTAAAAAGCTTGAGCAGCGTTGATCAGCAAAGCCGAATGGGTCTTAACTGGGTTGTTCAGGAGGAGGGTCAAATAGGGTTTAAATGGTTTTTGTTCGTAGGCAGGTTCATTCAAAATTCATTAAAATAACTATCATGTGAAGCAAGTAAAGATACATACTTTTATTTACATAATTATATATTTAAACTGTAATTTTGCTGACTGTTATTTTTTAAGATGGTTGACACATGATGTTGTTTCTGACCATCAGATTTTAACCTTAACTTTTAACTTAATTAGCTAACTAATGTAGCTAATGTTGAATTATAAAATTACCTGTGTTTCCCCTGGCCTGCTGAGTGGTCTCTGGTGGGAGGTTTTAACAGGTGGGAAACACTCCACTTGTATGTATGCATGTAATAACCAAATGGATGATCTGGAAAAATTTAGAGTTTTGAAACTTGGTTCGGTTCGTTGCTGGTAGGAATGCATTAGTCCACTAAACAAGGACAATCTGCCTCTGGTCATGCTTTTCTGCCTGCATAATACCACCTGTAAGACAGGTGTAAGAACAATATAACAATAATGAAGCAATTTCTTTAAGCACAGTGATGCTGCAATATAAGTACTGTATCAATGACCTGAAGGAAAACCATAAACAAAAAAGATATCAAATTTATTATTATAGCTTTGATGGTGATGCACATAGCATCACACTGCATTACATTATGCATTACATTATGGTACAAATGTGCAGCAAATGTGAAAGCAACAATCACTCTGCAAAGAAAAACAAGATGGCAATCAAAATAGCACCTTTATAGTTGGAACCAGACTGGTCTATACATTCCTCTTTAGTATAGTGGATAATATCTCCGACTGTCATGTGGAAGACCAGGGTGAGGTAGTTGTGGGGTGGAGGTTAGGGAAACAGACTTGTGACTGGAGGGTTGCTGGTTTGTTACCCTGAACTGACAGTAACCCCCAACCCCCAATACGAATGGGAGACAAATTCCACTGTGTGCAACACAAATGGCCAAAATATGGTCCTAAACTCTGTACTGAGAGAATGATTGGCTCCACCTAATGAATGAAATTTTCACACAGTGTAAACAACAGCAGCTGCTGTGTTCAAATGGTGCATGAAAGTACAAGTACACAACAATTAAGGCATGTTTTTTATTGGACTATATGGCTGCGAATGCATTTCTGACAAATGAACGAGCCATGTCTAATTTGCTGCACTTTCATCCTTGTAGTGTGAAACTAATGACCCGTATTAAATATATACAACAAACTCTAGTTCAGACTTAAATACAAAACTATGTGTGGAAGCAGCTTTTATATAAAACAGAACTCTGTATTGTTAGGCCACGAGTTATGAATCAGGCAGCATTTGGGCATTTAGGAAGAACTACTTCTAATAGCAGCAGATCAGCCATCAGAGGATTCAAACACTCAGCACATGTATGCATGTACAGTATACATAATTGTATATGATTCACTTTTTAATATGGCAGTCTTTTCTTTTATCCCCCCCCCCTTAATGTACTGTTGGGCTGATTTGACTATGTTTTGGATGTGACTGTGTGTTGGTTCTGCCAGCCAAGAGATGTGTGATGAGAAGCAGAACTTCACCATGTGCCCGCTGTGCGACCGGGCCTGTGACTATTGGCACCTGAGCACAGCCTGTGGCACTGCCCGTGCCAGCCACCTCTTCGACAACCCGGCCACTGTCTTCTTTGCCATCTTCATGTCCCTCTGGGGTAGGCAGCCTTTTGCTCATGCTTCATCTTTTTGTTCTTCCTCTCTATCTATGTCACTACTTCTTAATAGGGAGAGTCACGGGACCCTCTAATTACAAACAACAGTAGTAGAAGCCCCCTAAAGACATTTTACTATCACTTTAATACACCAGTAATAAGGTTAAGGGGTTAGGAAAGTGAAGGCAGAAGTGATCCATGTCTAGAGCCAGAACCTTCCCAGCCTCTCTGTACAGGCCGTTATGTGTGCTGCCTCAGCACCTGCTCCGCACTGGCAGATCTGAATCCCAGGTGTGGGGCACCATGAGTAAGCAGATCTGTTGCTGTGTCTCTATGGAGATGGAGATAATGGCTTGTGTGTACAGTACGTGCGGGTGATGAATGGACAGGGTGTTGCATTACCTGTGCCTGTCAGTGGCCGCTCAGGCCCGGGCTTGGCCCTGCCGTCATCGGCCCTTCTCCCGGGGGCCTTTGTGAAAGTTCTTTCAGTCTTTCGCAGCTGCGTGTGGCAGCGAGGTATATGCATTATCCGGCGTACACAGACCCCCACTGGGGGGCAGACGGAGTGTTTGTGTGCACAGTCATGCACCTGGAGCAGGTGATATTTATCGGCTTTCAAGCACACTTTTCAAACCGGGAGCGGATGCTCTCCTAGTATTTGTCCGAGGTGAATGGGACGATTTGTTATTTAGGGTTGTAACCATATCCTTCACGAGTTGAAAGTGTGCCGGGATTAAGAAACGGATGAGATTTATTACAGACCAAACAAAACATTAATGTAATTAGTGACGCAGTGGTTTATATTTCTCCCTCTCTTACGCTCTGTCTCTTTTTTCTCTTTTCCCCTGGTCCTCTCATACAGCGGTCATGTTTCTGGAGCACTGGAAACGCAGGCAGAACAGCTTAAACTACAGCTGGAATATGACAGGAATGGAGGAGGAAGAGGTGTGTGTAAAACTGACTCTCGTCCGGCTTTTGTTGACATGCTCGGTCATGTATTTACTGATGCCAACAGTTTAGAATAACAGAACTCTCCCTGTCACTCTGGATGTTACACTGACTACCTCTCATGCTCAAATTAGTAGAGGGTGCCTTAAGGCTGAATTGTACTCCTGCTTCTGTGAACGTGTGCGGGTTTTCTGTGAATTAGTTCTTATAGATATTTATTTATAGGGAAAACAGTAGAGAGCACACATTTGAACACACGGTTACTCTTTAACTGCAGAACATTAACTCAGCAAGCAAATAGAAATTGTGCAGTAAAATAGTAAACACATTCAGATGATTTTATTATATTTTTAACATCTTGTCTGTTTGTTTGGGACAATAATAATAAAGGACATAGTCAGTTTATATACATTAGCTTAGCATAGACCGCTTAACCATAGACAACAATGATACTGTTTGGTAATTGTTTTGGCTTTTTTTCAAAATTGTTTTATCTTTATTAGACTCCTTTTTCTCTTTGTTGTTTAAGGTGGTTTAATAAAACTTCTGAAACTCTCTGATAAAATAAGCTTACCCTTGAAAAAAATTTCAAGAAAACAGTCAAAGAAAACGATATTTACTTGTTGCTTAACTCTACCAAAGAACAGTAAAGGTGAACAGTGAATACGTATCATTAGAAAGATTTAGAAATCAAGCATCTCTGCCAATTGGTAGAGATGGCAAGATCAGGTTAAATTCAACACCTTCTTCATTAAAATATAATAAAGAAGGTTTTACCAAAATGTTGGGCAGGGCGTTAAAGGCCTATTATCAACAACTGTTTGGCCATGGGGTGTTCAAACTTAGATGTAACATGAACACTGCATAGGGGACAGGGTCCAAACCAGAATATACAAAACAGAAACATGTCTACACTAAAATAGCTTTTCACCATTAAAAGAATTGAGTTCAACCTCATCTCCATCTGCAAGGTGCTAATAATCTATTCTATGCCCTTGTTATTTCTCTGTATCTGTTGACTGCAGTGCATTCTTCGTAGGACTTCCTACAAGTCCAGCAAACAAATACAGATTGTGCGAAATGTAGCAGCAATAATATAAACGTGGCATATCCATTGGCCACCTGCCTCCCCTAGAACTGACTTTATAAATGTACTACTATTTTAAAATCTTTTAATAGTTTAACGCCTTCTTAACTTTCTGAGTGCCTGATAGATTATGTTCCATGTCTTGTTTTACGATCGTCTAACGCTGAAGTTAAAAACAGCAGCGTTGTTTTTATATTTGAATGTTTACATTACCTGTAAACATTCATCAGGCTTTTTAAAAAACATTTACCTGGGCTTTTATCTTAATATGTTCATTACTGATGATATGCACAATGTACTCTGAATATGTTGCGACATAATTTTTCATAACAATAAAATATAGTCATGTTGCCAAACCTGCTTGTACCACCAGCCAGTTACACTGAGTACTGGTTTGGATTTGTCCTGCCCCAAATGCTAAAGGATACCCAACCGGTGTTTTGCTCATCACCCAGCTCTGCAGAATTGCACAGCTGACATTTTGAAGGTGTGCATGCTGTGGACTTTACAAGCTACTCTTACCCATGAATCACTTCTCAGCATCTCGAGGCAGACACCTTTACATTTTAGCAGAAGTATAAATCAGCCTTCAGGAATAGCCTATAGGTAGCTCCTCTGAACGTAAATAGTTCAAGATAAATATGGGTTTAAAGTTGCTCTTATGGCTCGAATGAGGAAATGTGTTTGCACATTAGCTTGCCTAATAGTAAAATAATAACTGTAGTGCTTGTTGTTTTACCCATGTAGTCTTTATTTTTAATTTGACATATTCCCCTCTCCTCTCTGCAAATGCAATCTTCCCTCTCAGGAACGGGCAAAGGTTTGGATTTTTTTCCTTTTGCAAACTGTCTCCTCTGAAGGTTTCATAGATGACTCTTGGAGCTTGCCCTTGCTTTGTGTCCTTGAGTTGCTGTGGGTTTTGACCTATTTGAATGGTTTGAAATTCCTCCAAATGAAGTCTCAGCAGTCAGCCTGCAGGTCATACACTGAATGTGAAATTAATATCACGGTGGTTTGGCCTCTCGTCCGCAGGAGCACCCCAGACCTAAATACGAAACCATACTCCTTCAGAAGAGGCAGAGGAAGAGGAGGAACCGAAAGAAGAACAAGAGTGAGGTGGGTGGCTTGCACGTAAATAGCCGAATGGTTCAGTGAAGCAGTGAGCCACTGTTTCAGTGGCCGGTCAATGGCCGTCTTTTCTAGGCCTTGACTTTGGATTATAAACACATTGCACATACACTAGCCTGGCACTCTGTAGTCACTTTCCTTTCCTACTGGAGTGACTGTCAGATGCTTCCTCGACAGCACTTTGTACTGTGAAATGCTGTCGGCTTTTGTTCTCAGTAACGACTGACTCTGAACGTATTTCTCGCTTTTGCTTTTGCTCTGTGCAGAACGGTCACCAAGGAGCGCAGCACTCGCAGCATATATGTTTTGTTTTCTTGGAAGGTATAGGAATGAGGACTTACGGTTACAGGGCTGGTACCAAACGCTGCGAGCCGCCAGCCGTGGCCTCCGTGATTTACTGCTCTGGCTTCGGGCGTTTGGCACCAGAACTTTGGAGGTTTGGTGGGCTGCTCTCCGCACTGGTTCTGCCAGGGCAGAAGGCGGGGGATGAGGGGACGGGGGAGAGAGGTAGAGATAGAGTGAGATGGGCAAGCAGTGTAGAGGAAGGTGAAAGCACAGCTTCTTCATTCACGAGCAGCACCGTTGCCTGGCTGGGGGCCCCTCTTTACGTGCTGTTACCTGTTAGTGTATGATCCGTGGGCTCTGTGTGTTCCAGCCTGAGAAAAGTATGGAGGAGAGCATCGATCTGGGCAAGGACAAATGGAGACAGTGGTTGCTGTCTGCCATGACTACAGGGAACCCGGTAAATGCTGCTCTCTCTCTTCCCTGTTCTCTTTCTCTGTCCTGCCCCCCACCCTGCAGTTCCTTTAGAGCCTTCTCCGCATCTGCATCTCTGTGCTTTTCTGTGTCTCTCTTTATCTCTTTGTCTTGCCGTGGGGATGCGGGGTTTCTTCTCTCTCTCTCTCTGTTATACACTTGTGACCTGGGTCCTTCCTTTCTTGGCTGTGGGATCGCCGGGTTCTCGATCTGCATTTCTGGCCCTGCTGAGCTCATAGTGGTTGGTTCTGAATAGCGCTTTGAGTTTGATTTCAGTAGTCCTGCTAATGTTGGCTTTTCAAGGTTCTTCTGACAAGAACTATTTCAGTTTCTACGTTTTCATGTTCAGGTGGGACTAAAAGCAACTCGTTGGTGGGGGGGATGTGTGTGTCAGTTTTGTTACACTGGTAGGAAAGATCTTGGATTTGCAATTGCTTAGGTGTGGCATATGGACAGTAATTATAGGTACCTAGAACTAGCAGACGTATAACTGGCAACTCAGAACCCGATTCGGTAAGTCTGTGGTATAATTGCTACTACACTTGTCCCTGAATGTGTCGTAAAGCTCAGTGAGAGCTTAAGAGCATTAACATAATAACCCCCATGGGATTTGTAGTTTAGTTCTTCGAATATATATATTTTTTGTTTTCCATAAAATCAAAAATAACAAAATTTCCAAACACAATCCAAATAATAAGTCAAATGGAAGTGATTTTAAAAATATCAGCAATAGTTTTATTACGCAAATCAAAATTATTGAAAACGAAAAGAATAGAAAATTTTAATATTTAGAAAACTGATAAGACTCAGAACAGGGCTGCACAATGCAAGGCCCGAGAGGATGTCTGATTTGGCCCTCAGAAAAAATTCCCATAACCCTACTGCAATGTGAGAGCGCTTGAAAATATATCAGATGTATCAAATTTTATAATTTCATTTTTAATTTTAGCAACGTAGTTTATTTACCCTTATTTGCCATTTGCACAACATATCAGGACATTCATGGTTTGAAATTCTTGTGGTGAGGCTCAGGAATGGGTCCTCTTTATGACCATCACAGGCCATCGCTCTCTGCCGCAATCCTCTTACTACAGCATGCTGTCTTTGCTGCTAATACTGTTAACTACTACTTATTACCTTGACTCTTCAGCCCCCAACCATCTGGGCAGCATGGCAGTAATGAAAACAGCATGTTGTGGATGCCTTCCTAGGTTTCGCCTTGGCGCTCTTTATTCTGCACAGGAAAGGCTTAATCTGTGCGATCGAATGGCATGTAGACTTAGTCTTGCCCAGGGTGTTTGAATTACATCATTAGGCAAATTATCTGAGTTAATCAAGGCTCATTAGTAGCTACCAAAAGATGGAACAAGACCAGAGAGTGAGGGTTGACAAGCAAAACTATATATCTTCAGGTGTAGTGGTGATAGATTATAAGGAGATATATAGATATATAGATGGTTGTTTATATACACTACTGTTCAAACATAATGTAATATAATCATGTAATAAAGCCATGATGTTATTGTGTTAAATAATAACAAGTACAGTTATAACTGAAACAAGCACAGCATCAGAAAGTGTTTTAAAGAGCTTAATTCATCACTGAAACCTTTTTGGGGGGTACAGCAAGTTATTAAATGTTAAATAACACTTTGGTATAATAAAATTATGGATGCTCAGGTTCTCGTTGGGTTTTCAGTCATAAGATTTGATCAAATACGAGTAACAGTGAGGAAAATTAGTAACACCCTGAGACTTTCTCCCACTTAGAAATCATAGAGGGGTCTGAAATTTTCATCTTAGGTGCATGTCCACTGTGAGAGACATAATCTAAAAAAAAAAAATCCGGAAATCACAATGTATGATTTTTTAATAATTTATTTGTGTGTTACTGCTGCAAATAAGTATTTGAACACCTGTGAAAATCAATGTTAATATCTGGTACAGTAGCCTTTGTTTGCAATTACAGATTACAGATTACAACATTGTAGCCATGTTAGTGGTTGGAGTCTTACTGATTGTGTGGGGTGGACAGGTGTCTTTATGCAGCTAACGACCTCCAACAGGTGCTTCTAATTTAGAATAATAAGTGGAGTGGAGGTGGAGTTTTTAGAGGCGGACTAACAGGTCTTTGAGGGCCAGGATTTCTGCTGATTGGCAGGTGTTCAAATACTTATTTGCAGCAGTAACACACAAATAAATTATTAGAAAATCACACATAGTGATTTCCAGGGTTTATTTTAGATTTTGTCTCTCACAGTGGACATACACCTAAGATGAAAATTTCAGACCCCTCTATGATTTCTAAGTGGGAGAACTTGCAAAGTCGCAGGGTGTTCAAATACTTATTTTCCTCACTGTAATTTAACTATAACTCCATCCTCAAGCAGCTTTGTCTAGAGCTTATGGAATCATCTACAGCTCCGTTCATCAGTATGGACACAAAAATGTACTAATATGTTATTACTATTAATGATATAATTGATGATATTAATGATTTAAAACCTGTAGTGTTGTGAAGTACCTGCATCGTATGACAGTCATTTGCACCTGCATGGTATTGGTATTAACTTTTGAGCAGAGACATATATAGTATATATACATATTATTTGCATGTCTTTCTATCATGCACTGTAATATTGCATTTGTTTTGTTATAAGGCCATCTAGTGAGTGTGCCTAGTAGCGCAGCTGGCTAGGGACATTGCCTAAGCAGTGTTGGGTTATTGGGTTTGGTTTGGGCTTTGTGTTTGCCTGTAATGCATGTGTCTGCATTACACATTTAAGCACCCAAAGCTGTATGACTGTTGATCTGGGTATTCACCTTATGTTTAATTTCATTCATTGATTCAGTTTTCATTCAGTGATAGACGGCACTGGAAGGTGGCAGATTGGTGACACTGAAATAGGGGCTAAATGTTTGGGGAGTACTGAGATCCCTCCCCGGGTTTTACTCTGATCTGGTTCCGGGCACTCAGACCTGAACGCTAGCCTACTTTCCATTGTTCTTGGACGTGCCTGCTAGATTTCTAGCTGTGACTTTCAATGGGAAGCCCCTGTCTTATGTTTAGCTCCTCTGTCCTAGATAGCATGGCCCACGGTCAGTCCTGGCCTAGATGTCAGAAATCTACAGAAAGTCTGCTATTGTAGACACCTTTCCCACTGTGCTGTAAATTTGCTGCCAGAGGACGCATATGACACTCTTTCTGTCTCAGGCTGAAGGCAGGCAGTGTTTTATGGTGTTTACATACACAATATAAAAGCCAAGGGAACTGATGATGCCCACCGCGGTTCCTCGATTTATAATCCAGCCAGTGTTCCCATCGTTGTGGGCCACACTGAGAGCGGTCATGGGACTGTGGCTGGAGCCGTCAGAGACTGACCTGTTTCTGAAGGCCATGTTTGGGGTGGCTACACCTAGCTTTCCCCCTGACCGCTGGGTCTGTTTTATTCTCCTTCCCGATGAAGTTCCAAGTTCCTCAGCGGCACAGCGGTGGCTGAAGTTAAGCACCCTATAGGGACTGTTCATTCACACATGGGATAGAAGTATGTGCATGTGTGGTAGAGGGTAATTAAAGAGGCTCCTAGAAGAAAGACATTTGCGAGGTATGTAGGTCATAGAGATGTTTCGGAATGTGTTTGTCCATTTTGGGGTGAGGAAGTGCGAGCGGAGTCTAATTAAATGTTCTGAAAGAATTTTGTTTTTCCACAAAGAGGCCAGGTCTCTAGTCGCATTATCGGAGTAAATGGACAGGCTAACCTGCTTTAGTGGAGATAAATGCTAACAAATGTGTCCTTTAGCCCTTTCTCTCTGTCTCTCTGTCTCTGTCTCTGTCTCTCTCTCTGTCTCTCTCTCTCTCTCTCTCTCTCTCTCTGTCCCTCACTCTCTTATCTGACCGAGTTTTGTACACACTGGCCAGCAGAGAGAGCTAGACTCCAGCCTTCTGCATGTAGGAAAGTTTAGGTATATGTGTGAGAGAGAGAAAGAGTGATACCGAGACTGCAGATGGAGAGAAATGGAAAGAGATAGGGAAAGCCACAGAGATAGACAGAAAGGAAACAGAGAGAATGTAAAAGAGAGCGTCTGAGGGAAATAAAGGGGGGAAGAGAGACGGGAAAATCGAGATGTGATCTACAGTACGAGATGGAGAGCGAGACAGACTAACAGGGACAAGGAGAGCAGGAGAGAGGGAGCCCGCTCTCTCAGCAGGAGTGTCACAGCTCCATGCTGGGCAGGACTCCAAACCGCCGGCTTAGCCGCAGCCCCCGCCTCATCACCATGGCAACCGCACGACACTCAACCCCCTTCGCAGGGAAGCGGAGTAGGGTCTCCTTCTGAAAGCCTCATCACTCTGCTGTGCCAGCTTGGCAGCTTTCCTTTATAAACACAGCTATTAGTGACTCCTATTAATAAATTGCCGTGCTCTTGATAAGCGTAGATATTTGTGGCATCGCCTGATGTATTACTTGCCCCCTGACTCGAACAGTTCCATCATTGGGATCTGGGAAAAGGTGTGTGTTATTCCGAGTAGGACATGCCCCTCTTCTAGGACGGGCTGCTCTACAGTGAAGTAGACTCTCTGGGACATACGTACGACAAGGCAACCACAATATATGCTCACCATGCGCCTGATTTTTGAGTCTGAGTGACCAAAGCTGCAGCTTGTTGCATGCTGACGCAGGTGGCACAGATGCACAGTGGCACCTCACAGCAAAAAGGCTGGAAGTCCGGGTTCCTTTCATGTTCTGCAAGGGTTTTCTCTCACACTGCAAAGATATGCAGTCAGGTGAACTGGAGATGCTGAATTGCCACTAGGTGTGAATGTGTATGTCTTTCTGTGTTTGCCCTGCGATGGAGTGGGGGCCTTTTGAGGTTGTTTCCAGCGCTTTGAGCACTGTGGTACGCTCCAGTTCACTGTTACTGAAGCAAGATTGTCAGATGGCTACTTGAGCCCACTTGCAAACATGCTGACATTTTAAATTCTGTGAAAAATTAAAAACTGCCCGTAAACTAGGCTTGTGCACCAAGTGATACAGCACACAGGTGAATTTGGTCATTTTATGCCTGAAGCTGCTTCGGAAGCTTTTGCTCTGATTCCTGGAGTTTTTTTCCTGGAGGTTTTTATCGTGGAAGCCCAGTTTGGTCTTCAAACTATAACGTAGGCCTGTTCCTAGAACTAAAGGCAGTTTGTGTTTCCACGGGCTGAGCATTATTGTTGTGGTGCTGATGGAGTTACATGGATGACTGCTTAACTTACTGTGCTGAGGTCTGATCGTAGTGAAGATATTTTTTCGGAAAGGCCTGGATCCTGTCCCACCAGGCATTATACAATTGAATTTGCCATCCCTTCTTTAAAAGTCATCTACTGTGTTTGTAATCTGTGGCCTTGTGCAGGACATTAATCAGAGGGCGTGTCACAGAGCGGTGGTGTGTGAGCTCTTTGTGTCTGTGCATGTGTGCGCGTGTGTTTAGGGGCCTCCAGCTTTAGGCCCACCGAGCTTGCGGCAGTCTGTAGGAATGGGAATGTGTGATAATGAAGGGGATTTAAAATGTGTGTCAGATGGGGCTCACACTGGCTTACCCCCGTTGTATCCTGTGCCCAAAAAGATATGCTTCTCTTTCCTTCCACTGCAATGCCAGGCAAAATGCATTTAACCAGTAGCTGATTATTGATAGTGACCTGTGTCATCTATTGGATTAGTGTTTTCAGACACTGGGTATATTGCTTATAAAATAATTTGAAGAAAAAAGTCATAGTAAAACTATTTCAATTGTGCACTATCAGTTATGGTTAGATGAAATCAAATAAAATCAAGTCACATTATTGTCATGCCACATTTACATAAGTGTGAAGGTGAATGAAAGTCTTGATGAAGGTGTGAAGTCCCTTATATTCATATAGGCATATTAGGAAATCTGAGGTAGATAAAAGATGCAGAGTACATACAGGGTATAGAGTGTGTATATATACATACATATATATATATATATATACAGGGGTTGGACAATTTTAGTGTGGGAGGTCTCATGGCTAAATTGGACCAGCCTGGTGGCCAATCTTCATTAATTGCACATTGCGCATCTGTGACCAAGACAGCAAGTCTTTGTGATGTATCAAGAGCCACGGTATCCTGGGTAATGTCAGCATACCACCAAGAAGGACGAACCACATCCAACAGGATTAACTGTGGACGCAGGAGGAAGCTGCCTGAAAGGGATGTTCGGGTGCTAACCCGGATTGTATCCAAAAAACATAAAACCATGGCTGCCCAAATGACGCTGTATTGGCTGCAAAAGGAGGCCCTACACCATACTAATAAATGATTGTGGTCTAAAACCAGGTGTTTCGGTTTCATTGTCCAACCCCTGTATATATTAGTTATTAACAAGTCATAATGTTTGATATCAAAAATTGCTTGTAACCTAAGCTACCAAGTCATCTGACATTATGGCTCCATTATGATAAGTATGGGATCAAGTGAATTGTTGCCATTTTCTAGCTGATATTATTTGTTGATTATAAAAAATATTAGCTAAGTATTTGTTTATTTTTATTTCATTTAATTTTAATTTGATTTTTAATAAAATATCGTTTTAGCTGTTTCAACAAGCATGAACAAAATGCCCGTGAATGTCTACTCCCTGACCACTTATCTAGGGTCTAACTATTTCACTTGTTTGTAGCCCAAGACACCTGCTCAGGGCAGCATGTGTGTGTAGCTAATACGACTGTAAGCTCTGCCCCGATGGTTTTACTCTCTGCTAAGCCCCCTGTACGACCATGCCATGGTTATGTGCGCTGCACGTCAGATGTGGGCGAAGGCCTGTTTCCGGTCTTGCATGCCAGAGAGCACTGAACACTGGGAGAGAGAGAGGGGATAGGGTGAGTGACGTCAATCAGCCCACCGCATCTCCGTAAAGAGACATATGGCCTCGGTGGAAATCCCCACGCTGGTGAGCTTGTCACTAATTTCCCAAAGGGCTTAGCATAGCCAAGCAGAGGGTGTATGTGTGTGTGTGAGAGGTGGCCAGCATTAATGTAACCCCAGGCCACCATATCACTACAGGACCAATATCCACATTGAGGCTGCAGGGTTGACCCGAGGACAAAGCCCTGCTGAGAAGGGCAGAAGGCCTTGTCTGAACTCGGCCTACAAGAAAAACCGTACGCATGTGTCTGTTGCGTGCTATAGTGGAGGCCATGTGTTGTAGGCATAGGATTTATGTTGATTGTTTTATGTGTGACCCAGAGATGAGAGGAAAGAGTACAGCAGAGGATGAGGCCGGCAATCCCGCTCCTCCTCTGATGAAACACAGCAACAGATGTCGCGAGAGGCTTTGCCAGCAGCTGGCTGCTAAAAAGACACCCCAGCTTTATTAGTATTGACACAGAGTTTCCTCTTCGAACACAAAGCTGGTGGAGCAGATTGACACACCCTTTAGCATCTTTCTCTCTCTCCCTCTCTCTTTCTGTCTCTCTCTATCACACGCTATTCCCTCAAAGAACTGTCAGAGGGTCAGACTGTCCAGAGTTCCTTCCTCTCATAACTACATATGCTAAGATTTAAGATTAAAATACTACACGGTTAATAAATCCACTCTCTCATTAGCCACAAAAGCTATCAGGATGACCGCAGGAGGATGTGATTGTGCTCGGCTTGCTCTCCCTCACAGATGTTCCACTAGGGCGCTGTCACTGCTGCCCACGTCTGGGCACAGTCCAGCCCTCCTCTGCTCCACCCCCGCTGAGCTGTGGGCTTAATCCAGTGAGCTCCATCTATGGTATCCCTCCCAGATCAGTCCAGTTGGCCCCTGGCCCCACTAGCATGAAAACACATGCTTGCAGAAGCTCCCACACCCCTGGCCAGCTGTGTAGTCACAATCCTCTCTACAACACGTAGACCTTCCGGGCTTCAATAGTCTCTTCAATTCGGTCACTGCTATAGTGCTGTGTGGGTGTTGCAGCAATGATGGGACATGGATCTGATTCAGTGAGGGTTAGTGTTCGTCTCGATTGGGATCGTTTCTCTTTTCACCATGAGGTGGAGAAACAGAATAGAGCTGTAGTTGAATAAAAGACAGACAGAAGGAATAAACCAGTTGTGGTTGAGCAAGCTCTCTCCTAAATCATTCGCAGGCTTCTAGCATTTTGGGAGTTGGGTGGAATGTATGCCTTTCATGAGCATAAGTGATGGATTCTTGAAAAGAATGTGTCTTTTTCTGTCCCTTAGTGTTTTTCTACGTTGCGTGGGTGAAGTGTGACATATGAGAGAAAGAGTGTGAGGAAGTTTAGACTCCCTTCCTTTTCATCTGTCGTTTTACCAATTCCTTTGAACACACAGTGTGACAGGAACTGGTTTTAAGATTAACAAAACCAGTTGCAGGCGAGACTAATCAGACACAAAGCCTTCAGTTTGTTAGGGACTCTGGAACAACAGAACAAGGTCATGTGGTCTGACAAGTGCATATTTACCCTATTGCGTGGTTAAGAAGGGAAGCTCATGAAGCAATCATGCATAGTGCCCACTGTTCAAGCCTTCAGTCAGTCAGGTCGAGGTTCAGCAATGGTATGGTGCAATCTAATGAACTCAGCTTTGAGATGTTGCTGGAGAAGACTTTAAAGACTACTTCAACTTTCCAAATGTTGGGCTTTGCATAAGGTTGCTGAAGTGCCAATGCCTTGGTTAATGCATACTGTAATCGAAGCTAAGGGTGGTCCAGTGAAATATTAGCGTGTGTGACTTTTTGTTTGGCAGTGCATTTAAAATGTGTTGGTTCTTCGTGGTTAAAATTGTGGTGCAATATTTTAACCACAAAAAGGTTGGATCATGTAAATCCAATGAAATTCATGAAAATCTCCACAGACATGTCAGTGAAATCTATGATCAGATCAAGGTGAAGAAGCTGACAGCACTCATTTCATCAGTAGGCTACTATCAATAGTGTGATATGGATTTATGAAGGTACATCGAACAACCCTATATAACCCAGTATAGCTATGGTAGCGGTGACCAAACCTTTGAATAAACCAGACCACATTCACTTTCTGCTAGACTTCGGGCTTTGAGATTTGTTCCATGGTCCATGGTATCTGCTCATGCATGCAGTGGATATGGTGTCCTCCCAAACCTTCCTAACAGTTCAGTTTCAGAAAGGAGAAAGCCCAGCTCCACTGCCTCATTTACTTGTCTTCCTCACCGCAGAGCATGTCCCGTGGTTGGTGGTTGAGAGCACGAGTCTGCCGGGACCCACCGCGTGGCTTGTGATTAATGGCCTTGCATGACCTGCCTTCATTATTTTACATTGCAGTGACATCCTGAGAGTTTCGCTCAAGTGTAGTCATCAGTGTGTAGCTGCGTTCGTTCTCCTGGTTCCACAGGCTGTGGCTTAGTCATGGTGAATACTTCTGCAGGCTAGGTGGTGCTGTTGCCCTCCTAATGAGCCCAATTAGGGCCGTGAGGGGCTTAGACAGTGCTTGGATGCAGAAGGGAGATTTGAAATCCATCTAGACCCTGTACCTGCTATATTGGGTATGTGTTAGCCATTAAAGTAACAGTCTTGGTGCTGTACTTTAAATGCATTTGTTTTTCTGTTTTTGTATTGAGAGAAGCTTTCCAACTGCTTGTGTATAACCACTTGAGCCGATTACAGCTTCTGGCTTCATTCAGACGCAAGGAACAGCATCGATTTCTCAAATTCAACCACAAACTACTCACACAAGAGCACATTCCTGCGGCCTGCTGATTAAACTCGAGTGATGGCAGCAGGCTGTAAACATAAGGACGTGTGGTGAATAAGTGCTTGAGCCTCTCCCCAGTACACTCATCTCGCTTCTTCTGTGTTCTCGCTTCTGTGAGCTTATTGCGATGCATGACACCAGCGCTGCAGGACCTGTTGTTCTTGGCTTGATCGCTACGTAGTTGAACTCTAAAGGATGAGGTCAGAAAGGGAAGCTAGTTGAAGCATGTTTTTATTTATTCATTTGTTTTCTCTTTTCCGGGTTGCTGGAAGTCACTTTTTCTTTTCTTTTTTTAATGATGGCTGAAAGTTTTGAGAAGATGTGGGCTTAGATGCTTGGAATTGGCTTGCTCTATCGAGTGCTTCATTATGTATGATCTCAATGTTGCCTTCAGTGTTGGCCATGAGTTCCTTCAATTTGAGCAATCCCTGAAGAGGACGGACAGGACATTCTCAAGAAAGATGTGCACATACTCAGCCACAATGCAGAGATCCATCACGCACAGCTTCATTAGTCACCTTCTGCCATCACACGGTTTGCATTCCTGTGGCATAGTGTTAGTAAAACCCCTTTTTCCCCTCTCCTTCCCTCTCTTTCTCTCTCTCTCTCTGTTTTCTCCCCTACAGCCTGGAGATGAGAAGCTTACATGGAGGGACAGGTTGCCTGGATATTTCATTAACATCTCCTCTATTCTACTAATGGTAAGCGGAGCTGCTTGTATAAGTGGTTATAAAATTTGAGTCATGTTAACAAAGCCATTGCGCTTCATCCTCCTGTTCATTCTGTCTCATTCCTTTTTGGCCCATCCCGCTCTTTCTTGGGTTTTTGCCTGCCACCCCCCTCCCTGATTTTCTAGTTTGGTGTGACCTTCGCCGCTGTGTTCGGGGTGATTATGTACCGGATCACTGTCTCCGCCCTGCTGGCCATGAGCCCAGACCCTCAGATCAAGTCCAACATGCGGGTGACCGTCACAGCCACTGCCGTCATCATCAACCTAGTGGTCATTCTCATCCTGGATGAGATCTACGGCTCTGTGGCTGTCTGGCTCACTGAACTGGGTAAGATTTACACTATTCTGTCTGCTTTCACATATACTTAGGCTACTACCCATGTCAGAGGATTGTACGGTAGGATATTGAAGCCTGACCCAGACCCAACCCCTGTTTGAGACCCGACATGGCCAGAGTTGAATTATCACAAACATGGTTTTATAGGGCTGTGCTTTGTTACTTAGCGCTTGAGCTAAGTGACAGAAAATGTCATCAAATCAAGGGGAGTACTTTCAGAGCATCTACAGCCGGGCTACACTGAAACAAAGTGGCACCCTTTGTCTATGCACGTGTTATCAAGCCCTGGTGCTCGTCATTTTCTCGTCTTTCTGCTCCAGACTTCTGCTGATGCCCCATAGCTCTGTAAAACTGTGGTCATGAAAGTTTGATTAAACTCATCTCTGCCTGTCTAGTAACACTGGGGAAAAGAGCACCTCCTCAGTCAGAGGATGGTGGGAAGGGGGCACTTTTTGCTCCCTACTAAATAAGGCATAGCCCCCCCATAGACCTCATACAGTGAGAGTGTGGCATCACTCCACATTTTAACCTACTTCCCGATGCACTTAGTTGGGGCTGGTTATGACAGATTGGTCCAGTTTACCATGTAGCCTGTTTTTATGAGATGCTTTAGTTGCACAAATCTTTTCATTACAGGCTTTGAGTGCTTTCTACTGGGGACCTTCAGGGTGCTGGCATTATGGCTTCATTATGCATTTATTATCAGCATCGTTAGGGGGCAGGCAATAATCTGCACTGTAAGATGAAGGTTTAGCAGACAAAGCATTGAAACATGTAATCCTAACACAACTTGCACTGTGCACTTGGGCTTAAGCCAACTACTAACCTGTACTGTAAAGCTCTATTATACTCAAAGATTAAAGCAAGCAGAGAGAAAGAGAGAGAGTTTGGGATACATAGGATAGGATACATATATGCATCAGAAAGTGGCGTCGAAACTGTTGTTTAAGTAATGGCATGGGGGTGTCCTGTAGCTTCAACGCGACTGTGCTTATGTATCCACAGAGATCCCCAAGACTGAGACTAACTTCGAGGAGCGTCTGATTCTGAAGGCCTTCCTCCTGAAGTTTATGAATGCATATGCTCCCATTTTTTATGTGGCCTTCTTCAAAGGAAGGTAGGTAATCAAAGCCCATCCTTTTCACCAGTGTGCAAAATGCCACTGCATACTAAAGGGGTCCCATGATGGCTGGCTACTCCAGAATTGCCTGGTTGCTCACTTATTCTGCATTGCAGCTCTGAAACTGGCTTCAGTGTCATCTAGCATATTTTATATATCTCCTCTTTTGTCTGTGCATTGAGAAATAAGTATCAGTTCAATGTTTTTTTCCAGTTTCTACTTCAAAATTTCCTTTTGCCATCCCTAAAACACTTTTTGACTAAGTGGGTGGACCAATTTGCTACAGCACCACCCTAAGACAAACCAGTGCTGCATCTCTAATTAGTTAAGAAGTCAGAAGCTTGCTGGTTTGTGGGTGAAGGAGATTCAGCAATGACCTTTTCCCACCTCCATACCCCCAAGAAGACTTTGATTTTGAGACATTCAGGGGGTCCAAGAAGTTACCTTGGGCATTCTAGGGAAGCACATAAATCGCCTTGCTTATTGCTAAGGTAGATATTAAGAAAAAAATAAGGCTGAAATGAACAGAGGCAGTAGGATGAGGTATGGAGAGCCGGAGAGAAACAGGAATGCAGAGCTTATCCTGCGTAGGCTATGTCTTATTGTAATAACCAACTGAGTAAAAATGAGGCTGGATACCTGTACCCAGTAGAATTCTGATGAGAGACTGAAGTAGCAAGAGAAAGCCACTGCCACTGTAAGCCCTCTGCAGGAGATATCAAATGTAAATATAAACTTGAAATAAAGCAAACATGTGACTTGCTGTTTGCAGCTGCTGATAGAGGCTGAAATGTAAGCAGTTCTTTAACCGGCCATGACATTAAGCTTTATCTCTCTCCTATCAACAGGTTTGCTGGACGGCCCGGGGACTACGTTTACATTTTCAATGATTACCGTATGGAAGAGGTGAATTTGGATGTGTTTGTGGTTCTGTTTGGAATTTTGTGGTTGTGTGTTGAGTGATTGTGTGTCGCCTGTCATTCTCTTTAATATCGCTGTTATCAGTAGTGTCTTCCTCTTAGAGCGCTTATCAAATTCTGTTCATTTGATCCCCCCCTTGTCTCTCTCTCTCTCTGTTGCTCTTAGTGTGCTCCTGGAGGCTGTCTCATTGAGCTATGTATTCAGCTGAGCATCATTATGTTGGGGAAGCAGCTCATTCAGAACAATGTCTTTGAGATTGCCATCCCGTAAGTGCTCAGAGTACTCAGCATCTTTACACCTACACTCACGTCTGTACACTGTGGCTGGAGCTCTCTGTTAAACGTTCTCAGCCGTGTCTCTGCTGTCTTACACAAATGGTAAAACTATCTGTTCTGCTCAGATAACGACTTTATCAGACAACATCTTGGACATATGATGTAGGTTCTAAATGCTCCATGCGTTTTCCACTACAGGAAATCCCTGGATTACAGTTTCTGGGCCTTTCCTACCCCTCTTTAAATTTCATTATAGGGCCTGCACACACACACACACACACACACGTAGACGCACACACACACACATTCCAGTGGCTCTTCACGTGTTCACACAGGCTCAAATGCACTGATGCAGTGTTGTGATCAGACTAACATGTGCTGTGTTTCGCTAGATATGCTATGATCCTCCTACACATGCACCAAGGAAGTGCATGGTCTTCAAGGTCATCAGAAGATCATATGCAAAAGCACTTCTCTATGTACACCTTGCCTTTTAGTACTTATACTGAACATTTCTCCCCTTACAGACAGTTTTTTTAGAAAATGAACCTCAAAATTTCAAGTATGAGAGTTAGAGATGGACCCCTACGGAGGGTGGGCTGACGCAGACACACAAACATTTCTAAAATAAATAAATAGGGATGGGGTTTTAGCACAGCAGCCTAGCATCACCTAAACATCCTTTTAGGTTGTTTTGGTTTGAAGTATCAGTCTAATCTGAACCCTGACCCTGATATCAGCGTGCATTCCTGATCCCAATCTGTAATACAAATAATAAGCTGTACAAAATCGCAAATGACTTTAAAACATTTATTGTGAAAAGGATTAGTCTTTGCATTATCACAGTTACTGTGTGTTGTGATAGGAATTCTGCAGTAAATACATTTCCGTAGTGTATAAATGTAGCAGCTTATTCATTCAACTTTGAATATCACATGAATAGGAAGTTGTTTTTAAGGGAGAAATCAAATATAGTATCTATAATCCTTACAATAAGGACATGCAGATTATTCATTGTGCTTTTCTGTGAATTCGTGTTTCTCTGCATACTTTGATAGCACCCCATCACCTTTTTTTAATGGTCAGGACCCCCACAGGACCACCTGGCGAGGCTCTAAACTTCCTACTAACTGGAATATTATCCAACAGATCACTAAGCACGGTTGTAAGTCGCTCTGGATAAGAGCGTCTGCTAAATGCCTTAAATGTAAATGTGTGTTTGTGTGTGTTGCGCTGGTGTGAGTGGATCAGACACAGCAGTGCTGCTGGAGTGTTTGAACTCCCTGCTGGACTGAGAAGAGACCACCAACCGAAACTATCCAGTCAACAGCGTCCTGTAGGCAGTGTCCTGTGAGCACTGATGAAGGACTAGCCACTGTACTGCTAAGAATGGTCCACCACCCATATAATACCGGCTCTGTGGTGGTCAGATTGGGGTCCTGACCATTGAAAAATAGGGTAAAGTATACAGAGAATCAGATGGACTACAGTCTGTAATTGTAGAACTAGAAAGCGTTCCTTTATAGTAAGTGGAGCTGATAAAATGGAAAGTGTGTGTAGATACAAGGAGGTGGTTTTAATATTATGGCCAATGGGTGTATGTTTACACTAGAAATAAGTTTGTGTGGCTTTGGAAATATTTTATAGGTAATTTGGTCAATGCCTTAGTATATATATATATATATATATATATATATATATATATATATATATATATATATATATATATATATAGTGATGTTGACTGATGATTGTTGTAAAATATGCTTCATAAATTATAGTATCTTATTACATAGAGCAGTAATTTTGTATATGAAAATGTGTTACAACATTGTGGAAATATTTTCTGTGCTTCACATTACAATGTGAGCATGTGCAGTATTAAAAAACAAACCTGGATGGTCTATAGTTACAGAAGCATATACAGTGTACAGTATTCCCTTCTGACAGTGTAATTTGGCCCTGATTAAGAACTGTTGACAGATTAACTGCAGACCAACAAAAACCCCAACGTAAAACTGAGGATTTTTAGCATTTTTGTCCTAACGATAGTACCATACCATTCTTTATAGACGTCTAACAAGAGTCAACATGTGTCTGACTAGTTTTTGCCACAAGGGCTTGAGAGTGCTTGGACAGGATAGATAGAAAACTAGGACATGATTTCCCCAGGGTGATGAAACGGACCTGGAGTCACACATTCCAGTTTACTAAAAATCCCTTTTTAACCTATTTCTTTTTCGTCTGTCCTTCAGAGGAGCACAAACCCTTCCCACCCACTCCTTGTTATTTTCCGTCCCCCTTCATTAACCCCTGGAACTGTAGGGCCTGTGCATTAGCCCGCATTTCAATTACTCACCCTCATGACAAAATAGCTGCTATATTAGTTATGTATGATATGTAGAATGTGTCTGAGCGATACACTTGCAGTTTGACTACAGTTTGCGGTTAAAACATGCTCCCATCTCTTTAGGAGGTTAAGGCTTCTGTCTGAGTGTTTACTCTTGTTGTTGGGACATCCTATAGCTGTATTTGGTTTCCTGTTCTGTGGTTAACCTGCTTTTAGATGTACTTAACCTGCTTCTAGACCAATCAGTCTGGATCCAAATGGCAGCCCATTATCCAACCCCACTGCCTGTGTCACGTTCACATCTGTGCCGTTTTCCACTCATTTTAATTAACGTAGCGGGCTAGCTTTAAGCCCAGTCGTCTACCATGCATGCTTTTCCTATCTGCTGGGCTGATGACGAATGCTGATGGCCCTTGGGTTTTTGTTTCTCATGGCTCGGCTTACATCTGCCATGGCGTGCCACTGCAAAATGGTTGTTTATGCTACCGGGTCCATGGCGCACTCCAGGCGCACAACAGTAACAGCATAAATCATTCATTGGCACCAACACTGCTTCACATCTTTTGTTTAAGAGAGTGTGTGTGTGTGTGTGTGTGTGTGGAGAGACAGTATGATCATGTATGTGTATGCATAAACACAACGACTGTAAGGTGTACATACCTCTGTATATTGGCAGGTTTATAGCTCCTCATTCCTTTAATCTAAAATAAGCCTGACACTATGACCTCATACAGCTCAAGTCATCTAATGGTAAACGCGGTAGGATGCAAGAAGAACGTTGATTGCAGCCATTATGAGCCGGCCGCTATTTCCAGGGCCACATTTTCCTGCACTTGGGGCTTTTTGATCTTTTCAGGAAGAGTTATCCTCACTTTAAAGTCATTTGCAAAAGAATGCAAATGACAAGAGTGGAGTCCTTGGAAAGGCCCGAGAGAGGAGAACGAGGAGAGCGTGACTTTAAACCGATTCTCTCTGTTCTGCTCTATAAATACTTGCTCGTTATTGGGGAAGGCTCAGGGCGGATGCAAAGCAGTGTGATGGAGGCCAGAGGGGACAGGAGGACTCAATATCCCACAATTCCCTCTACACAAAGACTTGACCTACATCATAGTTCTGATCTCCCCACTTTACTCCACTCTGTCACATCATATAGACATGCATACCTGTATATGTATGGGACTTTGCTATTTAGGGCCTGTGTCCATCACAGGGCGTGCCGTTGTGCTCTCGAGCAGGGGCTTCGCTATGTTCACAGAACGACTCAGAATGCTTCTACATAATTGCGTATTTGAGATATGCATAAATATCATCCCTGTCCCATGAAAAACATATCTTCATTTTTGTTGATTTTTACTTTTGTGCATCACTTGATCACACAGCTGCTGTTTACATTATGTGAAAATGTTATGATTAATGGAACAACAGAAATTCCAGAGATTCCAGAGTTTTTTGCCCTCTCCCGTAAAGCCATTTTGGAGTTGCTTGTTTTTTCTTTGGAAAGTGAATATTTTAAACACATGTATCATAATCCCCAGGTATCCCATCATGGTGCCCATCCCTGTAACTGTTTCTAAATCCCAGAATTTGTAAAACCAGACTTAATGTGAGGAAGTCCAGTGCTATGTGCTAAAACTCATCTCTCAGTTCACTCTCATTGGCCAAACATACTGATACACATTCCCCATCAAGTGGTGACCAAGCACAAACATGTGTGTCCCACTATGGGTCACGACCCATTGCGTAGGGAATGCTAGTGTCCTGGCCAGCACCGCTTCTTCCTGTGTGTGTGTGTGTGTTTTACTGTGTCTTCACCCAAATTCAAACGCGCCTCAACAGCTGGTAAATGGGAGCTTTAACACAGCTGCAGGAAGGCATTTATGATACAAAGGCTTGCATTAAAAAGTAATGCTTTGTAAAAGGCCCTTGTTTTGGGTGTATAAATAATGCAGCAGCTGCATTTAGTGGGCTTTATTGAGGGCATTAATAGGCAGAGATATGAACCACATGCTCCATTTCATTCTCTGGATTTGGCCCTTAGAGGCAGCCAGTACAGCAAGAAGACCTTGCTTTCTCCCACTTTCTCTGTCCCCTAATTCTCTCTTCATGATCACGTCTCAAACTTTAGGGCTGGTTTTCAGGGCCGCAGATAAAAGCTATGGTCCTGAAGGTTCTTGGTAAATGGTTTGCAGTTTGAGGATCTTGATTTGTGGATAGTGGATTTCTTCACATGGAGAGTATAGAGCTTCAGATCTGTTTTCCCAATGCAGTAAATTAGTAATAATTCACTCTGAGACAGCATGTGATGCATCCATGTGAATGTCAGTGCTGTCCTCCATCCCTTCTGCACAAGTTGTGTGGTTGAGGCAATTACATATCTTGAAAGAAGACTTTCATTTATAGGTGACCCATTGGTCGTTCTCTTACAGCTGATGACTCCAGGCTTTTGGTGTCTGGAAATACTCATCACGAGGGAAAAAGACCAGAAATATCATTGATTTATGAGTTCAATAATAAAAAATAGCGATTCAGCAATCAGAAAGAGTATTTAAAAAATGCTAGGATATGATAAGAATTTTTATGTCTTCCTTTCTGGGTTTAGGTGTGTGATTTAAGTGTATTTTTTATTTTTGGCAAAGTATTTTCAGGAAAATAAATATTCATATATAGAAATTCTGCAATTTTTTTTAAATGTGATTTTTTTTTTTAAATGTTTTTGAAATGTAATTGGCCGAATTGTTTCCTCTTTCTCAGGCTGTTTACAGCAGCAACCGTTATTTATGAGTGAAAGAAGGCCTACAGTCTTGTCTATGAGCAGCTTGGCAAACATACAGAAGTCTGAATGTTTGCCAAGCTGCTCATAGACTCATAAAAGCGCAGAAGGCATGGTGGACCACCGAAACTGTCCCTATTAGACAAACGGCACTTGAAGTCCCACGAAACCTTAATCTGTCTTTACTTTCTAATTAGTTTAATCTTGCTCTTGCAGGCAAACAGTAAATATGCACAACGCAGAACCTTATGAATAATATTTCAGCAGCTAATTAACAACCAATATATTAAACCATATTTCTCTCCTATCCATGTAAACTGGGTGGTCTTAATCTTGGGTAACACTTCTATAAGCATTTCCTTGCCAATCAAGGCTGATGTCGCTCGCCCCACCCACATAAAAAAGTTTCAGAGTCTGAGAAACTTAGCGAGCTAAAGCTATCCCAGTATCCCAACACCTAAAGCTGGCAAGCCAAACCCCCTTTCTGTAGCTGCCTGTTGTCTGTATATTTGTTTATCCATACACCAACCTTATTCATTCACCTATTCCTATATTCATACATGTATTTAATTTACCTGTTAAATATAGCAGTTTAATATCATAAAAACATTTTAATAGTCTACTCTGACTTCCCTGAGACTTCCAAGCTTCCTTCTTTGAAAGACAGGAGCTCTAATCTTACTTTAGATCTGAAAAAACTGTGAGAGGGAAAGAAAAACTGAAGAGAAACTCAAATAACATGCTACAGAGAAGCATGAAGAAGATGTCCAGGCTAGGACAAGAGTGGACACACTAAATACTGGAAATTATATTAGCTGTATGTTAATACATATTAGTAGCTTGTACTTGATGACCATTTTGACCAGCATTGAACTAAGCGGAGGACTTTCCATATTTGCTGTTTGATAGTTTTGTGTATTTACTGTTACACCTGGCAGTAATACTAAGACAGTAAAAGCCTAAAGAGTTTTTGACCAATACAGTGTTTAAGACTTTTGAACAGTGCACAGAGTTCCTTCCTCCTACCCTCTCCTCACACTTCATGTGTCAGTAGTGCAGTAACTGCTACTGACACCTGCTTTTCCTCCTGCTTGTCTGTTAATGACCCCTGAGCTTTAGGGCCCAGAGTGATGGATAGGGTTGAAGAGAAGAGCAGACATGACACCCACTGTCAGGTGTCTGGTGTCTCTTGTAGATGAGGTGGACACATACAGATGGGGCAAGAGCAGTTAAAGGTCAGTTTGTTCTCAGATGCTGCTGCTGTGTCTGTGTTTTAGCGTTCTGGCCTAACGCTAGTATGCAGTTTCATACCCTGTGTGTCGAACGGCACCACTTTTGAATGAAGAATGAAGAAACTAGTGTGACTCTAATGTAAACAGTATAAGACATGTGCAGTAATGAGTCTTTCAGAGAACGCAGTTGGGTCTATGACCTCTGTAGGTCTTTCACTAGATGGCAGTTGATCTGCGGATCTTTGTATTTAGTGTATTGTGTGTTTAATCTTATATACTGTAGCCAGACATTCCTTCTAATTAGTGAATTCAGCTATGTTGATGTGCCCTCACTCTTATACAAGCAGACATTGTGCCTGTATAAGTTCCTTAGGAAAACATTGGCATTGCTCTGGTGCGGCTACACGTGAGCCTAAGGTCACTATGCTTGATACCAAATGTCATACAGTATTTGAGCAGTCATAATTGAACTGTGGAATTGCCTTTTCTGGGGTGATGGAGCCCTGTCGAATGATTCAGAATGTTTGATTGAATAGCCTAATTGTGATTGCAAATGATATTTCCTTTCAGAATATGAAATATGAGAGATTAGATTTTAATTAGGCATTTTAATGTGTGTTTTAATGTGTGTTTTTTAATTAGGCACTATCACTGCAAATGTTCCAGCCCAAATGACATGAAGTAGTCAAAGACCCTCAAACAGAGCATACCGCTGTGTGAGACGTGTGCTTGATTTGCATGAAATACAACTTTAATGCATTTTCAACTGATATAAAACTTCCATTCTCTTGCCCTCTCCTCTCTGTCCACCACTCTGCCCGCCCTGCAGGAAGCTAAAGAAGCTCTTCCGCTCCCTGAAGGAGAAGAAAATGATACCAGAGGAGCGTGTGGAGCACTCAGGCCGAACTCTGCGCCAGTGGCACCTAGATTACAACCTGGAGCCCTTCGACGGCCTCACACCCGAATACATGGAGATGAGTGAGTAACTGCCCTCTCTCAGTCTGAATAAGGGCCGAGCTGGGGTGAACATGTTTGTGATTCTAAGCTCCAAGCTTGATGTTTTACAGTTGTCCCCCAATATGTAGAGTCATTGTGTGTGTTCCCGGAATCCATGTCCTTAGATAGGGTACGGCATCTGTATCCTGCATATGTTGCCCTATCTGAGCTGCCTTCGTATTATCAAAAGAGGTCTGGTTTTAATTTCTACAGACTAAGGCATCTGTGTAATTTCCCCAAATTAGCCCGGATTGAAACATCATCACACATTACGTCAGCATTTTGCGGCAGGCGCCACATTTCCGAACAATAACAACACAATCCAAACAAAAGCGACAAACACACAAAATAAATAAATGGAAAACGCAACACTGCATGAGGACGAAGACCTCTAATCTAATTTCATTGTGGATTGTCGCATGTTCTCAATGACAATTCCAAATGATGATACATAATCACAGTGTACTGAGGAAATATACATAGAATGAATGCGGTTCTTTGTAGTCTTGTCATGAACTTTAAGATTAAGAAATTTGGCCAAATTAAGCTTTTTGTTGGGAGGTAAGTATCGTCTGCAGGTCCCCATTTTTAATTAACTGCTTTATTATGTCATTGCTCTGATTATTACTGAGGAAGCTCTGGGTTAGGGAATTATGACAATTATGAGTTTTCAGAATTATTGCTTAGCTGACTTATAAAAACATGGCAGGTTCAAGGTGGATTAGAATCCCATATCTTACTGCTAATTACTCAAATTACAGTACCTCCCCTTATGAAACAATTTGGCTAGAATGGGGCTTTAGTTAACAATAGCAGTGTCTCTTCCATTAGCAAGCGTGCTCAGTGTATTCATTACTAATGCTGTGGATCATGAGTAGGGCTGCAGTCAAGATTCATTGAAATCCAAGTCTAAATGAAAGTAGAAGCAGGTTAAAAACAAAAAGTCAACCTTCCTGTACAAATTACTGGAGAAAACATGAAAGAAAGATTATCCTACCGCAAAACAATGCTGTGCGTATGAAAACATGTCTTGACAGCTGTACTTGGCTACATAACCTCCACTAGATTCCAGGCTAGAAGTTTCAAATTACTTAATATATAAAAGGAAAAATGATGGGAAATAATCTAGACTGGCTGTTGAGTAATAACAAAATTGAAATACACATGTTCTTGGTCAGCTAAACGTTAAACCCTCCTGCCAGATTTGGCAGTTGTTTTTTAATTTTTTAATATTCAGTCCTATTTTAGAACATGTGGTCTTTAGTGTTCTGCTTTCTGTGTATGTTCTATAATAGCGTGCCTTACATAAATAAAAATGACTTACCCCTTATAATATATTTGAAATATTTGAGGGTGAAAGAGAAAGGACACAGAGCATGTTGATTAATTGAAACTGTGGTGAAACTGCACCTACCTGGAGAGATAAAGCTCACAGGTAAGAGTATAGCACGTCATTCTTGGGCGTTTTTGAAGCAAGCCCTCGGGGCTGATCTGTGCGAACCATTGTTTTGCTCCAGAGAGAAAATAGCGAATGTCAATCAAGTCAAAGCTGGAAATGCTATTTCCCACAAAGGTTATGTTCCATCTGTGTCAGAATAGCAGACAAGCAGTCTTGTGTTCCGTCACCCCAGCAAGAGACTGTAGACTGACATTTCTTTTTGCAAGGGATCGTTAGTTACTTGGAATCACTAATCTGAGAGTGATCGGATCATTGCTCTATAGGGTTTCTTTCAGATTTGAGTTGTTGTTAAGGATGTCATAGCAAGACCAAAGGCGCTGTTTTTCTGGTCATAGTGCAAGTGCAAAAAGCAAGCCATAATGTCACACTGCTGGGGCTGTTGCGGAAGTGGCAGATATGGTTTTAGCAGTTTTGTGACTGGCAGCATGGGCTCTAACCCAACGCAGAGCAGTGTGACTAGAAACAGAGGCAGAGTTAAAGTGAATGCGTTATATAAAGGCGTGGTTAGGTGTGCTGCAACAGCGACCAATCAGATCAACTCCTATCCTCCCTTTTCAGAGCCACACATGCACTGGCAGGGTATAGCGATATTTTTGTAATGATGGAAGATCCTGCCTTCCTTGGAGAGTCCCCTAATGACTGGGATATAAATATGTGTGTGAGTGATGGGATCCATAGATTGAGAAGAGGTGGTACAGTGCAGTGAATGCCTCATTCTATGTGTGGAAAATGGGTCCAAAGCAGATGTTAATGACTGGCTAAACTGTGGTTTGGGTAGCTCAGTGGGTTCCACCACTATGTGTGGGAGACTGGGGTTCGAATCCCAGTCTGGGTGACTATGCTGAGCTACACCATGGAGTCCTTGGGCAAGACTCCTAACACACTACGTTGGCCTACCTGTAATCGTTAACCTTGTAAGTCGCTCTGGGTAAGAGCATCAGCTAAATGCTGTGAATGTAAAAGGAGTGACTGCATTTGAGCGTGCCAAAGATCATAGTGTGAAGGATGTAGCTAAATTTGCAGGTGTTTGTATCCAGGTCTTACCAGCAGTGGCTTAGATCCCAGTCTACAGGAAACTCACCAACTGTGCAATATTAGGTGACTAATATTTTGTGGTCGGAATACCTTTATTGGAAAGCACTTTAGGAATATCACATTGTATGGTGCATTTTAGTTCTACAGACTGTAGAGTCTATCTGTTTCGCTGTATAAGTCGTTATCCCCATTTCGCCCTATTCTTTACTGATCAGGACCCCCAAAAGACCACCACAGGAAGAGTAGATCAGACACAGCAGTGCTGCTGGAGTTTTTAAACACTGTGTCCACTTACTGTCCACTCTATTAGACACTGCCACCAGGTTAGTTTACCTTGTACATGTGCATTTAAAGACAATAGCTCATCTGTTGATACACAGTTCATCCTGTAAACAACTCATCCTCTAGTCTCAGGACACTGTCCCCAGGATGCTAGATGGTAAAAAAGTGGCATTGTGGGAAAATGTCCCACCATCTAATTGTAGTGGCTATTAATCCCTCAGTGTTGTACATACTTTTATAATGGCAATAATGGTATGATGAAACTGCAGTTCATGCACTCTGTCGCTATCTTTGCCAAGAGCACACCTGGTACAAAAACTTTCTTCTGGGAAGACATGTTCTCAAGACAGATTTCCTGGTTCTCTCCTGGATGTGGGACTTATTTAGCAGCTGAAAGTTTTTATGTTCCTTATTTATTATGTAAAAATAATGAAAACAGGATGTAGTTGGATTTAGTTAGTAATTGGCAGAAGTCACCCATTTATATTTAAGTGGGTCAGTGTAGTGCTGTGTGCTGTGAAAAATCGGACCTGTCTTTACGCCAGTGCTTGAAGTCAGGAAATGAGTGTTTTGCACTTGTGTTTGTGATAAGAGCAAGTCAGAGGAAGTCGTAGCACAAGTACATTTTTGGACCAAAATAGGTTCGCTTGCGCAGTTGCACTGATGAATTCTGAATGTCACACACCCTTTTGCGCCACTCCACCCACAATGTTGCAGTCACTGACATTTCTGTCTGCCAAAATAGGTGAAAAATAGACGCGAATGGGAGTATGTGTGCGAGTATGCAACCAAATTAGCAATGCTAGTAATATGCAGCACTGAGCAGTGCATGAAGTTTGTGCCATGGCGAAATTTGCATTGCTCAGTTCAGCAGGTTTAGCTTTTGGCAAATTAACCCAGCTGCCACATTGCATACAACCAAATTAGCATATTGGTAATATTAGAGGGCTGCATCATTGAGCAGCGCTTGAAGTTTGTGGCATGGTGAAATCTGCTGTGCTAAAAAAGTTCTGCAGATTGCAGTAGCTTTAGGCAAATAAACACAGCTGCCATGTTGTGTGTAGACAGACAGGCAGTGGCAGATTGGTCTTCGTCATTAACGGCATGTGTAACTTTCGCTGAAAGGAGAGAGGATCAACAATGGCTTTAGAAAGAAGACGTCAGTTTGGATGTAGTTTATGTAGTTTGAACAGGGAGTCGAATCTGACTTCATATGGAGCTTGTAGATAGTGAAATTGAGTGAGCTTGCTTGCTAACTTGTGTGGACATCAATGCTCTGATTTATAACAGCACAAAAAAGCATGAAGTCTTTTAGTATTTTAGAGTCATTGTAAGCCTCTGTGCGGCAGCAAGTCGTATCAGATGATTTACTAATCCAGATATGTTCAATTTGTGAGATAAAGTACAAGCGGCCGTGTAGCAGCATTTCATAAGGCTGAATAGAGCTCCTAAGTCACTTTCAATCTGCTCAGCATCAGCTCATCTATAGCTTTTAATGTTAGTGAGGTATGACTTTGACTCCTCTAAGGAGAATTGAGATAGTGGTATTGTCCACACTAATAAATCTCAAGACCATAAACTCCTTGCTTTAATATGTACACATTCCTGGCCCTTGTTTTAAGGAATACAGTCTTGACCACAGCTCTGGGATATAATTCTACATTTCAACAGATGCTTTGTATTCTCACTGCTGCATTTGACCTTCAGGCTGTTTAGCTGAAAGGTATATAAATCAAAATGGAAAAGAGAGCTGAACTTAGATTCTCTGAATGTGTCGAGAGGAACAGTATCTCCAGGATGATTCAGAGTAGAAGAACTTTAATGATGTTACAGGATAATAAAACTTTAAGTGCAGGTTTGAAATGTTAGTTCACTTTTAAGCTCAAGTTTTTAAGCAAACCTTCTTTTTCCTCTCCTCCCTTCCATTTTCAGTGAGTGTGAACGATAGTACATGACAGCACCACTCAGCTATGAGACCTGCTCTGTCAGCAGTCTGCTGACTGTCTCACCCCTGACTGTCTGCCCCTCTTTTCCCAGACTTTTACTTTTTAACACACTCTACACTTTTTTCGGACAGTTTTTCAAACCGCTACATAACCTGGGCACATATCCAATCATGAGCTAGAGATGCTTTCTGTTCTGTGAGAGCAGTCTGTGTGTAACACTGTAGTGGTTCATGGATTTGTTGAGCAAGCGTTGGTAATGAGGATTTGAAGGATCATTTTATCCGTCGTGTTTAGTGATGAATACACCTTAAATAAACTCTGGATTATACAGAAATCAATACTGCTTTATATGCCAGAGCAGCTACAAAGACAACTGATTATGATCCTCTTTATCGACAGACCTGCTTTCTTATGTCATCATATCATTATATTCCGACATGTACCCTCGCATACCAAAAGTCAAACGATATCAGGATGTGAACTGATTATAAAGTGCCGCTACGTCTGGTGACGCCCTGGGTACACCCAAACCTGCATAAGTGATGTGTAATCTGCTGAGTGAGGCTGAATGCTAGCCAGTTTGCTCATGGCAAAGCTATGTGAATGAACAGAGTTTAAACAAGGCCTGGTGGGTGCCAGATGGATGAGACATTACATTTCCGAAGTCGACCTCGCATTTAACTTTCCTCGATCCGCAAGGTCACGTGGGTACCAGGAATGTCACAGAAAGCACTGCTACCCACAGTGGACAGCGCAGTCTGTCCTGGGGTGCTTAATGAATGTGACCAGTGATGTTTGACTAGGACAGGAGGCCGCACTCTCATATCCTGCAAGTCAGTGCAGCGATCTTTAGCGTCCATGGGATATGGGAGCCCAGACACAGCACCTCAGCTGGGCTTGTCATGTTGCTAACTGAACCCTGGGGGACTGGCAACATGTGACATGGTCCAATGAGTCACTGTTTCCCGCTGAAGGTAGGGTTTGTGTGTGATGCAGACCCCAGGAAGCCATGGACTTGCTGGGGGTGGTTCCAAAGTGGTGTAGGGTATGTTCTAATGGCACTGGCCCACCTAAACATGTCATTTACCAGTATCCACTATGTTTCACAGTTGGGTGGCATTTGCAGCCCTTCATTGACTTTGTGTACCCTCACAATTATACTTCAGCCGGATAATGCACCATGCCATCTTTCCAAGAATTGGTTTGAAGAACATTCTGGAGAGTTCTAACAAATGGTGTGGCCTGTACGTTTGCCCGACATGAGCCAAAATTAATTATTCCACTATCATTCCTCTACTGAACTCTGGTAATTCATATTGTCTTGCGATGAGCACGCTGACCAGTGTTCAACCTCACTCACATGATAACACCTTACAACTTATACTTATAAGTGGGTGTTCCCATGAGGTAACCTTACTTCATAATAGGCTTACATACTGTTAATCCCATGACTTTTGGAATGTCAAATATATATATCATTATGAAGTTGTACCCAGCCATTTCCAGTAATGAAGACGAAGTGCCTAGAATTGCTCACCTGAAAATGCTTAGGCTTGTAGTAATACATAACTCAGATGATACTGTAAAATGAATCTGGTTTCTGAGGCCTTCATTCTTTTGATCAGTTCTGGTTTTTGTAAACTTGTGGCATAGTTAAGTGTAAAATCTTGTAGCCCAGCCCATGTTTATTGCCCTTCGGCGTGACCCTGAATGTTTTCAGATTGAACAGCCATGAGCATGATGAAAGTGAGTTCAAGGCCTTTTATCTCTTCTGTCTGTTTATTTTTGTGTGTTTCTTTCTTCTCCTCCATGCCCATAGTCATCCAGTTTGGCTTCGTCTCCCTGTTCGTGGCCTCCTTCCCTCTGGCTCCACTCTTCGCTCTCTTGAACAACATCATCGAGATCCGGCTGGACGCTAAGAAGTTTGTCACTGAGCTGCGCAGGCCAGACGCAGTGAGAGCAAAAGATATCGGTACTGGGTTACATTCTGTAAATCATCTAGAGAACATTTACACAGCATGGCTGAGTTCACATCACATCTTACATCTTCTGCCTTTATTGTCAGAATGACAGTGGAAGATGAGAGCAGTGATATGTAGATGTGCGAACTGTGATGAACTGTATGATGAAAAAAGACCACAATAATTTATGACAAATTACAATCTGATTGTTCTTTGTGTGGACACGTGCTGATCTGGACAGATGGCCATGATATTTAGGTTTATCAAATATTTAATATGAGCTCACATATGAAAGTGGTATTACAGTTGTGTGTGTCCAACTCTAAAAAACTCAGAGCTGTGTCATATTTAGGTAACAATGTGCGCCACTTCAACACTCTAATGTGAACATATGCTGTGCATTCAGCATGAGGCAAGCGGTTTAGTGAAAGATGAGCTAATTTTTAACATCATTTTGTGTTTATTTTTCTTTTTTAGGAATTTGGTACAACATCCTGAGCGGCATGGGCAAGTTTTCAGTCATCATAAACGTAAGTGTCAAATCAGTACCTTACGCCAGTGTGGTCAATCCTGGTCTTGGAGTTTTACCACCCCGGAGAGCTCGGATCCAACACACCTGGGTCTAATATTCTGAAGCTGCTGTAGGAGGACTTCATTACATGGATCACCTGGGTTAGATTAGTGTTGCACCCAAACTCTGCAGGGTGGTAGATCTTCAGGACCAGGACTGGGCTATACACTCAGCAGTGTTCATGACTGTAAATGAAACCGCATGTAAGATGTAAGAGAAGCTGCTGCAAACCGCACAACAGTTACTTCCAACACTACGCTCCGATTGCTTCAGGAACATTCCGTCCTCATCGCTCTTTTTTACTTTAACCGTACAGTGATGCTGAGCACCATGTGCCAAGATTCTACTTTAGTGCAAAAATAGATTGGAAAAATGAATAGGATAAGGAGGATACATAAAAATAGAAACATTAGTTAGACGTTATTCATTTTGTAGAATTTTCTATCAAGTATATTTGACCCCATTTTGACTCATTATTAAAAGAGCTTTTTGTTTGGCAGCTGTGATGGACAAACAACAAAACTGACTAGAATTAGCCAGAAATGACCAGAATACAGTCCAGCAAATAGCGGGCTGTGAGAGATTTTACAGTCTATATGACATAAAGCAACATTCAACATTAAACGACCTGAACTGAACCTCATATCATATAAAAGGCTATGGGTTTGTTGGCCAACGTGGCATATTAAAGGTGCCATGGAATGCATATTGCAAGTTGTCCTCTGCTGTCTACATAGAAGGTATGTGACTATGATTGATAAGTGATTTACAACCCTGTAAGAATTAAACAAGAATGAAACAAGCTGTTCTCTTTTTTGTTGAGCTCTGCTCTGATTGGCTGGTTTACTGCAAGACATTGTGATGATCACACAGGAGGGACATGTTGGAATTGCCACGGGCAGGAAAATAAATAGAACCTCTTTGTAAATAAGCTAGGATGTCTTAAAGTACATACTACTTAGTTAGCTATGCTAGTGTTATGGCCTTGGGCTTCGTAGCTCCATTTCTGTTGTTGTTGCTCCGTTGTCTTATGTACATTTTAAGGGTGTAAGTATTAATGAGTCAGTAGTTTACCCTCCTCTTTTGCAGGGATTTGTATTAGACAGAGGAGTGACAGTGTTTGAGGTTCATGGTATGTCAGTTCTACATACCAAACTCCCCTTATTCAACTATGGCATCATAAATACCATTTCCATTCTATGGCACCTTTAAAGCACAATGCTGTTATAGCACTAACATCTCTTCCTCAGTCCATGCCTACCACCAAACCAGAGCCGTCATTAATACAATCCCTCTCATCTTCTGTTGTTTAAGTCACACCTCTTTGAATGTAAGCAATGAACTGGAAGGAAGAAGAGGTTCACCTTCTGTCATTCTCTTCTGGGGAAGAGCATTGTGCCTCCCCCCATGATAGGCTACGGGCCTGTAGTGAGGATTATTTTGCCTCCAGTGTCAGATAAGCCCTGGATTACAGCCACTCTACTTAATATGGGCCAGAGATCTCAAAGGCAAACATATGATGGAATGCTTTGATGTGTGCTCTATTAAGCAGGTTGCCCAAAGTTGGAAAGAGTCTGATTTTGAGGTGCTGACTTTATTTTTCCATGGTGTTTTACTTAACCTTCAAGCAGTCTCTTGGGATCATTTGATATGATCAGTAATGTAATCATAGATATCAGATTTAATGTACTATAATAGGTGCATTTATTTTGAGGACAGCGTTTGTACCTCACGTTCATGACCCCGGTTCATTCGCAGAGCCCTGGCAAGGTTACTTTAATATAATTTAATAGAAAAGTGATTTGTGAAGTATGAGAAAAATAAGCAGGCTGGACCTCGGGCCAGAGTGTACGGTGTAGCTAGCCTGTTTGTCGGAAGATAAGCAATGAATCCTTTCATTGGGTCCAGCTGTGGTTGGAACATGCTGATTAGCATAGATGCAAACTCAAAGCAAAAGGTCTGCTCATTATTTCCATTCCTAGCTCATTAAAACAAGTGGAGACATACAAAAGGTTTTGTGTTTGTTAGTAGAAGGGCATATTTTATATGATTGTATGGTACATGATATCTGATTTTACATTGCTTGCTTTGATATAATTTCAGTCTTGAACCTTTTAACCAAATACTTGTCATCGTTTGATGGTGAAGCAAACTCAAAGATGAACAAGCAGACTCAAGTGTACCAACACAGAGTGTAAATCTATTTTAATGATATATTTACTTACTGAATTTAAATAATTATGTGATGTAAAGATGTAAAGTGCGATATACAATGTACACTCATCATCAAAAGAATAGTTGCACCCAGAAGGAAGTGAGTGGGAAGGAAGATAAATGATGCTACACTTAGACTGATATGGGTAATGTTTATTGAGCTGCACATACAGAAGTAGCGTCTCTCAGTACACCGTTGGGCTGCCATGTCAGATGTTTCGGCATGGAGTCGTAGAGGTTCACAATGGTGTCCTGCGAGAATCCATCCCATGCAGAATATTCTCACACTGGTCCTGCAGATTGTACGGTAGGAGTGGAGGTGCAGTGACACAATGCCATCTGTACTTGTGACACCTGACAACTTTTTATCTGGGCGCTCACCATGGTCACT
This sequence comes from Prochilodus magdalenae, assembly GCA_024036415.1. Classification (NCBI taxonomy): domain Eukaryota; kingdom Metazoa; phylum Chordata; class Actinopteri; order Characiformes; family Prochilodontidae; genus Prochilodus; species Prochilodus magdalenae. Next base: position 924,012 of record JAMWET010004918.1, read on the forward strand.
TCACAGATGGATTCACTGGTCGTCTCAACCAAGTCAAAGCAGGACTTGTCACTGACGAGGTCCCGCTGCCATTCTGAGTCACTCCATGACAGTCTGCCACGACACCAGTCTTTGGTGATGTTGACCTGGTGTTAAGGCCAGTCACCATAAAGGTCTGAATGCATGTTGTTCTGCGACATGCAGCCATCTGCCAATGGTAAGGGTACCAACAGGATGACTTGTGTAGGGCATAAGGTCACTTAGCGCATCTCAGACAAGCTGTCGGTTCTCCCTCTCCATGGTTCATGTAGGTCTCCCAGGTCCTTCTTGTTGCTGGTGCATGCCTTCTTCTTTGCACTGCCACCTCCAGTGTTCTATGGTAATATCTGGATGACCAGTATGGTGTGCAATACATCGATAAGGCCATCCAGCTTCCCAGAGCTCTACGATCCAACCCCTCTCAAACTCCAACTGCTCAACTTGCCTTTCTTTGAGGCATACTTTGCTGACAAAGGCTGCTGCCACCACAATAGCATTAGTCCGAATGGAACAGGATGTCCTTATATAGTCAGTCAGGTACGGTGATAAGGCCCATCCTTACCTACGTCACATGCATAGCTGAGCGTGAAACTTGAATCATTCACATGTCTCCTACCCACCTAAGTTTCATTCCTGTCAGTTAATTCCTTCTGGGTGCAACGATGTTTGTTAATGATAAGTGTATGTAGTCATTAAATGTGTATTTGCTATCTACATGTCGTCTGTATTTTTTTAGGCTTTTGTCATCTCCTTCACATCAGACTTCATCCCACGGCTGGTTTATCAGTACATGTACAGTGAGACTGGCACCATGCACGGCTTCATCGACCACACCCTGTCCTACTTCAACGTGAGCCATTTCAAAGCAGGCACAGCACCTGCTGCGTCTACTATCACAGTGTGCAGGTGAGGCCCTCAGCAGTAGTTTAATACTGTACTCTTCAGAGAATCATTATAAGTTCTTAATCTGAATGTGCTTGGTTGAAGAGTAGAAGAGTAGAAAACCAGACGAGGAAAGCAATCCGCACACAAGCAGTGTGCTCTAAGGAAACTGCATGAGAAACTGACCGTGAATTTAAGCAGGTTGTTGAATTTAGCCACAACAGTTTAACCAAATTTAGCTGAACCAATTCAATTTCTAAGGGTGTTCGTTTCCAAAGTCGCAGAGTAAATGAGTGGTCAACAGCCATGTGATTTCATGGCTTCGGCCCATTTCACGTGGGTCTAAAATAAACACGTTCTCCATCTCCTGCATGTACTACACTGTCCAGGACAGTGTTGTGGGAGATTGCATCTATTGTGCATCAGTTCCCTTGCATCCCCATACAACCAAGCTAGTAGAACAGGTTACGCTATGCCTCTCTAAGCTTTACAGTTCACCTCTATGGAACTGTCCAGTGAGCTCAGCAAGAAGGTTGAGCAGCTCAAGCTCCATGCTTTATTTCAGTGGACGAGGTGTAACGAAGATGGGAAAAGATGACTTCACACTCTGCTTTTAGCACAGGGCAACTCAGGTCTTAATGGGCTGGATGCTGTACTAGCCTTCCTCGAGGGCTTTAAATCTTTAATCATATAACTGACAGCATGCATCTGAACCAATTGCTCCATCATAATGGGCCAGTGGAGTCTAGTGGAGGCCAAGTTGGGCACCTCAGGAATCAGAAACTTCTGTACCATTGAGATTAGTGGTGTGTATCATGACCTATTTTGATATTGAGTGCCAGTAATAGTTAGTGAATAGATCATTGGTTAATCATGCGGAAGGGAAAAGTAGCTTAAAGGCTGAAGGCTGAAATCGGGAGCAATGTTGGGGTAGATGAGCAACAATGAGTTCCTTTTCAGGTGAGCTAGTGAGATAAACCTGCAGCTTCCAAGTACACTCATTGTCTTCACAGAGGTGGACGCCATACCAGTGTGTTAATTTACTAGATAAACCTACTGTTTGTGATACAGCCATGCCAGGCACTGTAGTCACATCCCTGAAGGAGAAATTAGTAAGCTGTTTAGTTTAAAATGTTCCAAAATGAACAAAATGTATTAAGAGAATGTGAAGCAATAACAGTTGGTTGTCAGACAAGAGTTAATTTTGGCATTGCTTGCCATCTCTGGAGACACTTTTGACGAGCACAGGGATAAACTTTGAGATGAAAGTCTTTTACTGAATTTGGCATCAGTGGAGAACGCTGCCTAGTGCTACTAAACAGCCAGAATAGCATGCAGGTCATCAGTAGCCTTATATCTATCTCTGTTGGTAGGCACCACCACCTTACTGCACTGCTACCTGACTAAGCAGCTCCACTGTTTATTCTGAAGTAATTCAATTCAATTCAATTCAATTCAATTCAACTTTATTGTCATTATACCAATACAGGGTTGTACAGTATGACGAAGCAGGCTCGGTCAGGCTCCTTCTCCAGTGCAGTTGAAGAATGTGTATATATATATATATATATATATATATATATATATATATATATATATATATATATATAAATAGTGTAGTGCAAAGACAAATAGACAAAAACAATATGTGCAAAGAGTAGCGCAGTATCAGTAAGTATGTGGTTTAAACAGTATGGATATATAACGTGTACAGTGCAGGTGGGAGAATAGCAGCTGAATGTTCAGTAACAGCTAAATTGCTTTGTACAGATGTTCAGTATAGATAAATAAATATAGATAAATAAGAACAAAATAAAACACAGCTGGATGTTCGAGTATACAGGTTGAATTGAAGTGCGGTGCAAACAGTCCTGTGAGGTAGTGGAAATAGAAATCAGAAGCAGTCTTTAGTGATGTAGTCATGTTCTGTTAGGCGCTGCTGGTGTGACCAGTTTTTTTTCAAATTCTTACTAATTTTCTAATAATGAAATTCTCCTAAACCAAATGTAACAACACTAACGGCTGTACAAAAGTTTTAATTGTAAAAAAATTTGATGGTTAGCCTGTATGTCTTCTTTGAATACCTGTGACGGAACATGACAATTTCCCAAATACTGACCTCAGTATTCGAAAACTGGCACCACCAGTGGTTAACTGAGTACCTGTGCACATCTCTATTTGATATCCGTGGCATCATACGGCTGGCAGTGCTGAAGTGTGTTTCCAGAGGTGAACTGAGTGACATAATTGTGCTTTTTGTTAGTAACTGGTCTGACAGGTAAGGATTACTTTTCCACACACTTTGCATGTGGCTAACATTACATGGAGACTCCAAAGCATTATTTGCTCCTTTCTTCTATAATTCCTACAAACTGTTTACATGGACAGATTCCCCGTTAATTCTGAGTCGTCCTCGTGACTGCGTTCGGGTTTATAACAGAGGAAAAGAACTGAAACAAATTACATGTTTCTGCTTTGAATTTGAATGGACATTTTTGTCTTCCAAATCACATACATGGTCGGTTTGTATGGGACAACAGTTGCCACAGTGATAAGTGATAATTATACCCAACTAAATGTAGCGTTTTTGTGTCTTTTCCTGTTTTTCTTTTTGATAAGCTGATGAAAGGTAGCAGCAGAGATAACCCTTGGATAATACAGCTATAATTGACATGGAAATCTCCTCAGGATGGGGTGTAGGGTGGGTAGAAGTGGTGGCTTAGAATAGAACGGCAGTAACAGAGCGAGAGAGGTATACAAGTTCCGCACCAGGCCTCCATCATACACTCTGAAATGTAGGATCTGAACGGCTGCTTTGATATGTTTGGCAACACGAGCTGGAGGGTAGTGGTGAAGAATGCTCTTATCGGAGACAGACGGACTCTGCTGGCGCAGACATTTGGGAATGGGATGACCCCTCTGCTGACACATTTTAGCCACTCTCCCCAGAGGCCCAAGTGGCACCAAGATGTCAGGAATTTATCACCACTGTGCGTGTGGCGTCGATGTGAGTGAAAGGATGAGGGATGTGGTGAGGAGGGGTAGTGCCGGGATCTATTGCAGTCTATGTGCTATAAATATCCTGCCTAAATACTGCTAAGTATACAGCAGCTGTGGAAGCCCAAGTCAAATAAATCTTGGTCTCTATCATATATGCAGTTTTTGCTGGAATAGCTCTGCATAAACAAGGACTTTCAGCCCCAGCAATCTTCATATCTCCAGATGAAGATGGCTGCCTGTCTTCATAAATATAAGCCAGTCTTACACATTCCCAGTATATTACTGTATATGGCCATGAAATCAAATAGTAGCAGTCTGTTGCTCCTCACTGAAGCCTCACTGTTTCCATAACGCACTACCGGAAATCGAAACTCTGGGGAACATGCTAGGTTCCAGCTAATTTAATCTAACGCTGTGAAAAACGAAGGTTCAGCCATACATATAAGGTATCCTTTATGATTGCTGACCATATCTGTCCCTCAGGGTCTTATAATCAGACTCTTACTGTATCTGATGACTTCAGACACTGAAACATCAACACTGTGTTCTTTGACTTCTTTGTGGATTTCTGACAGCCTGAAAGTGCTTCTGATGTATTTCTTCGCTTGTGTTGATCATGAAATCAGACCCACAAAAGCATGCTGTGGAGTAAGATCATAGACGCGGTAGGCGTTGAGAGAAGAGCCACAGTTTCTCCTGCAGTGATTAATAAGAATGTCTTATTGTCTTTCACCATGTAGCTCCCTGAAAAAAATGTGTGAAGCATGTGCTGCTGATTTGCCCTCTATTTTTATTGCTGGACAGCAAAACAGCTCTGCGGTAACGACACCACAGCTGCCCTCTCTAAACGCACATGTTTAACTGCTGTTTGGTCCACAGGTACAAAGACTACAGAGAGCCACCCTGGTCATCGGAGCCGTACCATTTCTCCAAACAGTACTGGTCAGTGCTAGCAGCCCGACTGGCCTTTGTCATACTCTTCCAGGTATGGAGTTTACCTGCTGTATGGGTGAAAAATTTCAATTTTCAATTTCAGTCTTTCTTAAGAGACGATTCTGTGTTTTAAACCTCAATTATCATTTCCATTGGATTTGATAATGCTGATGTGATTTAACTTTTATTATTTTCATGATTTTATTCATTTGATCTATTTACACAGTTGAGGGACATACCTTAAAAACCACTGCAGCTTTGTTTAGATCTAATAACAGCCGGAGAAGGTTCCTTTGGGAAAAAGGTTTTTTTTTTTTACCTTCCCATGTAAAAAATAAATGACCAAGCCGAAAATTGAATGCTTTTAACTTGGGATGCTTTGATACCACATTTTCAGGCCGAGAACCGGTATGTGTTTAAGGTACTCACTGATACCAACTCCGATACCTTTACGAATTACCCATTTATAGTGAAGTACCTGTTAGTGAATGCGGAGAGTGTAGTCGTGCAATGTAATGTCTAATGTAAAAATTCAGTCAATGAAATCTAGCTATAGTGGCACAGAGGTTTCCCAGCTAGGGTGTCTGGAGTCCTTTCAGTGTGAAGTTAGTATGTTCGGTCCAAGTCTGCATGGGTTCCCACAGTCCAAAGACATGCATTCAGGTTGACTGGAGAGGCTTAATTGCATCTAGGTGTGAGTGTGATGTCTGAGTTTCAGCTCTGCGATGGACTGGCGGTCTGTACAGGGTATTTCCTGCCTTCTGCCCAGTAAACGCTGAGATAGGCTTTAGCATTCCTCTCGATTTAGAAGGATAAGCAACTTAGAAGAGAAATTGAATGAAAAATCTGTCTGATTTGAAATGAAATTAATGAATTAGTGCGCTGTGGTATATTAGTTACCTTGGATTGAGTAACACCGCAGCAGTGAACGGTGAGAGGAGTTTCCCAAACTGTATGGAAATGCTCTGTCCGTGCTACATGAAACGCAAAGTCGATAGACAACTCTGTCTACACAAAGCGATATTTACAGACAGTTCTGTCTATGAGCAATTTTAAATAAAGCTAATTCATTCAGTCTAACATGCTGCACACCGAGTACTGACTATTTTACTTTTACAACATCTGTTTTTTAACAAGTGAGGCTGCGCTTTCTCCCTGCAGCTGTTGCTGTTTTTTACACTCTAATAAAAGTTTCTGCTATGGACTAGACCTGTCACTTTGTAGGTGTTTGTGGTTGCAATTGTATTCAGTCACACAGAGTTGAATATACAGACTTTTGTAGGAAATGTTAACTTGCAGTGTTACAAGCCTGGCCTATCTACCCATAATGGGGAACCAGGATACTCTAATAACCAAATAAAAAGCCCCATCAGGCTTGTAAATCTGAAAACTGTCCCAGTGTTATGAAAAGAATGGTGGAAAGAGTAAACTCAAATCAAATCACGTTTGCCACATCACATTCACACAGGAGTGAAGGGGAGTGAAAGTCTTGAGTGTGTAGTCCCATGCGGTACTTGTGCTATGTTTATTCAAATATACAGTTTAGATAATATATATATATATATATATATATATTATATTATATTATATTATATATATATATATATATATATATATATTATATTATATTATATTATATATATATATATATTATATATTATATGGGTGGTGGATATACCTTCCCAAACTAAATACGAGCATTTCTAGAAGAAGGACTGTTAAAGCAAACCTTGTGCTACTATTAAAGCTAACATCAGTGTTGCTATGGCAAAAGGGGTTAGCATCCAGCTAACACTGAAAACATGGAACCCTTCTGAATTCATAGTGGCTGTTTGGCACACTGGTTAAGGCCAAAGCTTACAGTTTATGATTTATGGCTTGGCCCATTTTTTGCACAGGGTTGTACTGTATATATCATCCCTATAATCGGTTGATTCCATTGTTGATTCCATTCCAACTTTCCATAATCATTTCGGCTTCAGCTCCTTCAGATTCACACGTCACAGTGCATCAATGCATTTTTCACCCTTAGGCCATCAACATCAACCCTACAATATCCTCTTTCAGTGAAACTCACTTAAAATGGGCTCAAGAATGCCTTCCTATTTGCCAGGGAGGGGAATATTATTTCACCCCAATAAGTCATGTCCAGGCATTACTTAATGCATGTGTTGCAATTTACTTTAACATACGGCCCCAAAGAGCTGATTAGCTGCTGCAGCAGAGTGAAGTCCAGCTTCCAAACACATAAAACTCACTGCACTGTATTTATGACTCCTTTTCACAGCGCAGATATTCCTCCACGCGAGCGCTGCTAATGTTCTACTGTAGTTTTCAAAGGCAGATGCTAACAGTAGAACATGCTGCATGCTTTAGTACTTTTAATGGGAAAATAAAAGGAATTTTGGCCAGGTGTTATACGAGCACTTCCAGTTTAACTGTGCATTTTATGTGCGGAAAGTCAGCAGAAATACTTTGGGGTTTTTGTGGATCAGCACAGTATGTCAGTCCTTGGTCTCCTTGCTTGTTATTCAAAAATCTGCACTGTATTTTCTTACGTTAGGAGGAATGAGCATTAACAGAACACATTATTTAACTAAACCAACTAAGAGTCTGACTTTAAAATGTACAATAGTAACACTGAACTCTCGCTGAATTTCAAAACGAATGGAATGCCGGTGTTGCATAATCCTTTAGATTGTGTTTCTAATTGCATTTTTAATTTGGTAATCAGCAATCTGTAACAGAATACATTTTGAAAGTAACCTTCCCAGCACCGTAAGTAATCATTTCACGTAACAGACAACACTGGCACAAGTGCTTGAAATATAACGCCATGACGTCCTGTCGGCTTAAAGAATCACCCACATTAAGAGATACTCTGTCTGCATTATAAAGTAGTCTACCTATTGTTTTGTTCCTGCCCCACCCCCTTATGGTCACCTTGTCATTCACCTCCTCCTCCCACTATATCCACTAGTGAACGTTATGAAGTATAGAAAGTGCAGCAACTAAGTACAAATGCCATTCTAGGTGTCACATATTGTCTAGCATGGAATGTAAGCATATTTGATTTACAGATATTAATATCCTTCATCTAAACAGTACTGCAGAGCAAACACAATGTTTACAATGTACACACTGTACTTACACTCTTTATCTATTTATCAGCTTCACTTACCCCATAGGAGCACCTTGCAGTTCTACAATTACAGACTGTAGTCTTGTGGTTTCCCTGCATACTTTGTTAGGACCCCTCTTACCTTTTTTTTCAATGGTCAGGACCCCCGCAGGACCACCACAGAACAGGTATTATATGGGTGGTGGATCCTTCTCAACACTGCCATGGTGGTGGTGTGTTATTGGGAGTTGTAGATCAGACACAGCAGTGTTGCTGGAGTATTTAAACACTGTGTCCACTCACTGTCCACTTTATTAGACACTACTACCCTGCTGGTAGACGATAGCTCATCTGCTGCTCCAGAGTTTGTGTTGGTTTGTTTTGGTTGGGGGACTATTCTCAGTCCAGCAGTGTCCTGCAGTGTCTGATCCACTCACACCAGCAGTCAGTGTCACTGCAGTGTTGAGAATGATCTACCACCCACATAATAGCTGCTCTGTGGTGGTCCTGTGGGGGTCCTGACTATCAAAGAACAGGTTTAGAGTTTTATTATGTCTTAGCTGTTTTTTTAAAGGGTGTCAAGTGGAGCACACGTTAAAATGAAACTGCAAACAGCTGCAGATAAAATGTCCTCATTGTGATGATGTATTGTTGCGGCCCTAGTGCTGACATCTTTGCTTGTGTGTGCACGGCAGAACCTGGTGATGTTCATGGGCCTGCTGGTAGCATGGGTGATCCCGGATGTGCCCAAGAACATCAGCGAGCAGCTAAAACGGGAGAAGACCCTGCTGGTGGACGTCTTCATGAATGAGGAGAAGGAGAAGCTCCAGCTCATCCAAAGTCTCTTCTGCAAGGAGGCCGCGCAGCCCCGGCAACCGTCCCAGCTGTCCCAGCTGCCGCAGGATGCTTTGGAACCACAGCTTCCCTTGCCCCACCTCGCCCAGACTGACGACCCAGTAGCCGGAGGAGCCACCATCCCATTGACCGCACGGTCCCGCACCCGTCCCCGCGCCGCCAGCTTCAGCCAGTTCACCCGCCAGGCCTCCATGTCGCCCCGCAGCGAAGCAGGCCGGCACACGGCCGTGTGAGCACAAGGCGGATGGGAGGGATCAGCCGGCCAATCAGTCTTCAGAGTGCCCAGAGTACTGGGAGTGGAGGACTTGGGAGAAGAAAGGAGGAGGGCAAGGCTGAGCTCTCCGTTTGAGTTGGTTAAGGTGGGGGGGGGGCGTGGCACCCTCTATGCAGTGTTTTCTCACTGGAGCAACAGCAAGAGAGGTCATTATTTATCTAATCCCTGTACTGTAATGTCTGAAGCATATGTCCACAGGCGGCGTGTTTTTGTTTATATTTATTTTCTAAGCCGTGACACGTCCAGGCAATTTGTGGAAGAGTAAAACATAAAGTCATCCCGGCCGCGGGGCCGAAGCTTTCGTAGGATGGCCAGCGGTCATTCCATGCACAGTTGCTGCAGACACTGAAGTAGGAGTGGGATTCTGACAGTCTCTTATCCAAGGGGCCTCTCGCACATCTTGGAATGTTTGTTTCTCCCCATCTGTTCTAAGACTAAGAGGAAGAGTTTTTTTTTTTTCTCCTTTTTTTTTTTTTTGGCTTGACTCGAAAACTAAAGTGCACATCTGGTCCATACTCATGCAGTCATTGCACAATTTGTGAAACTGCACAAACACGAACTGCTTTGCAAATTTTATGAGATGTAGCGTATCACAGCAAATAATTATAACCTTTCATTTTCTCAGGTAATGACATCACTGTAGGTTTTATTTGTTTATCTGATAATAATGTGACATCTCTTGGTTTAATAGAGATTATGAAACTTATCAGTCAGTAAGGAATAAGGAACAAAAAAACAACAGCTGTACTTTAATGCACAACATTGTATTGTACAAAAATCAATACATAAAATGATGAGTGTCAAATCTCGCTACAGGTCTCTCTCTTTAAAGATGCACATCCTCATGGACCCTCACACAACGACTTGTTCAGTTTGCTGATGGGTAAACAAAGCCGCGAGGCACGCTGCATCTTCGGGTGTCCTTTAAGGTCTATTGCTAAGATCCATGTATGTGTTAGGGCCATGTGATAAGTCCTTAACTACTAAGCTTTTTGTAACTGATGTTTTTTTTTTAATGGGCAACATTATTTTAGTTACACTGCACCTCATCCATCAAGGAATCCTAGGTAACTCGGATGAGCTGAGATCTGATAAGATGTTCAAATAAATGTATTTCAAAAAGCGCAAGAGTGATGGCATGCTTGGTCCACCAAGCTCAGCCTTTAAAACTGTGCTGTAGAACTTTGCCCAGTCTGTGGGATCCTAGGAATGAGCATGATAACCACTATAGCTAAACAAGCTCCCTTTTAAACATGACCACAAATTTTAGCACGTATAACATTTATCCACTCAGCGCCCTATGTCCTAGATAGTTACGCTAGGCTATATAAGGTTTCAGAATTACAATGGCAAAACTAAATGAGTGTCTAATCCTGCTACAGATTTTAACCCTTTAAGTTGCTTCTCAACTTTTTGGTAGAGCACATTTGGAGTCACTATACCATGAATGAAGAAGGTGTTAAACTTGATTGTGCCATCTCTACCAATTGGTAGAGGTGTGTTAGGGTTAAAAAAAAACTTTAATAGACACATCTTTACTGTTTTCATCCATGAAGGAAGCAAGCAACAAGTAAATCACTCCAGACATGTTGAATATTTTTTGTGGAATTGTCAAAGGTAAGCTAATTTTTAGCATATTATAGTTTCAGAGGTTTTGATGAGCAGAATTATGTAACTTTGTACAAAAAAAGGAATATTATAAGGGTAAAATATTTTTTTAAAACTTCCATTACCAAATGGTCTAATTGTTTCTGCATACTAAAAGTGTCTATGCTAAGCTACAGTAATAAAACAATTACTACATGCTTTATTATTGCCCCCAACAAAAAAATCTTTCTTTTTTTTTTTTTTTGGTAAGGACAATAGAGGGTTAAAATGAAAACCCTAAGAGAAACCACACAGCATCTTGCTCAGTTTGCTCCACTTTAAGCAGGGTAAGATCTGTTGTATGTCATTCAGGCCATATAACAAGTACTTTGACTCTTGTAACTCGTTGTAATTGTCAGATGCCAATGTTTAATAGACCTTAGTGGTAAGGGTTAGATGCAAACCAGCACATTTCAGCTAAAGAGGACTTACGTAACCTTGCCAGATATCCTGTGCCATCTTTTCCTGATCCGAGAGCTTAGCACATGTTTATGACTTTGGGGCAATTTTGGCCTGTACTCATAAACTTTACCCTGGTTTTGCTGTCATCAGTGCGAGGAGGATTTCCATGTAGCAGCAGGCTGAATGAGGAAGACCAACATATGGCCATCACTCTCAAAGGACCTAGAGGACTTGATACTCATGCAAGAAGAATAAACACATTTAATCCCAATTACGTGCGGGCAAATTTCCTTCCAGGCTGCCAGGGCAGTGTATTTGTATTATTTAGAGCCGAGGGCACTGTACCCGTTTGTGGCATATGTATTCCTGAATGCAGCATTTTCACATCAGGAGTACAGATATTGTGCATGTGAAAGCCAGCGTGCATTGCAGACCTATAGATGATGATCCTTGTTTGGACTTGTTTCACTTTTAGAGAGCAGTGTGCCTCTTTCTCATTCAGCAGCAGCTATTCTACATTATGTGGTCTGCATAGCTTCAGTACACAAACCAAGCTGGGACCTGGAATAAGTTTCCATAACTGCATTTTAAATGACCTAAAAAGCTTAAAGCCAAATGTGAACCGAAATTAAATTCTTTAAGAGTCACAGCGTGCCTGGTCAACCAGACTCATTTAAAACCGGATGTTGCAAGGTTTTGCCTCGTCTGTGTGGCAACTTGAATGACCGTGAGAGCAGTTACTTTGTAGGCTCTGTGCCCAATGGATTTTGGTAGCTGATTTCAGCACTCAAAGCGGAAATTTCATCATATTATTTGTGTGTTTTTGCTTTTCCTAGCCTGGAGAAAGCGTTCTGTTGTGTAGGAGTCGTAAGGATATAGCTATGTAGAGGTAAAACTTGAAAAGCAAGTCTATTTGCCAGAAAGAGAACACTGGGGCACATCATAAGCCAGGATTTCCCTAACTGTGCACTGTGCAGGATTTCCCTAAACATAGCATGAATAAACCAGGTGCATGATAGCAACATCAAATAAACCAGCCAGCAACACCAGGCTTTGTCACACAGAGTTGGTCACAAAGGTGACTAGAGTGTTCTGCAGTGTTTGCTGGAACTAACTTAAGAGTAATACTCTACTGCAGACATTAATGCTAAACAATGATGCATCAGCAGAAAAATATTAATCTGGCTGTTCTCATCAAGGTCGCAAGTCCACACATCGCATATATGACATATGGAAGCGTCTCAGATCTGATTTGAAAAGATCAGTTAAGTAAAGTTGGTTTGCTAAGGCCTGTAGTAATGCTTTGTCACCATTCTTGTTGCTTGGTTTGGTTGGTTTCACACTGCAACAGCTAAAGTGCAGCAGATTGTTTATGTGGGTGTTTGTTGATTGGTCAGCAATTCAGCAGGAATACCAGCACTCAGTTACTTTCATATTGATAGGAGTCCGATGGGCCATGAGGTCTGCAATATGTCATGAGACCATAACTTATTCTTTTTGATGCCAAGATTTTCTTGCGATCATAACTTATTGGTCTTGTGACCAGAACAATAAATGTTAATTAATTTCGACTGATATGGGTAATATTTATCGAGCTAGACATACAGAAGCAGTGTCTCTCAGTTTGGCATCAGGCCGCCATGTTTGGTAATGTAACATGCCAGGCGTCTTGGCATGGAGTTGTAGATGTTTCTAATGCTTGAATATTCTCATGCGGTTCCTGCAGATTTGGTGGTAGGGATGGAGATGGAGTTACGCCCAGGCCTTCTGGACGTGTGACAACAAACTGTTCATCTTACTGCTGACCACAGTACCTCTACACACAGAATCATTGGTCATCTCCATCAAAACAAACACAGGACTTGTTGTTAAGGACAGTCGTCATAGCGGTCATGTAGTCCTGCATCATGCAGCCATCTGCCATTGGTGCTGACACTAACAGGATGACTCATGGGGGCATCACTGCTCGCTGAGTGTCTGCAATTGTGGCTGTTGGGTCAGTCAGGTACCGCAATAAGGCCCGTCCCTGCTTACATTACATAAGCAGCCATGGGCAAAAGTGTGTCAATTGTGTCAGACCTATATAAGACTAAAGTAGACTTGAAAATGTGAAATATTCAGATGTGATGTTTTCTGCATGAAAATTATACACATCAAACACAAACCATGTTTTTACATTTAATAAAATTGTGCCAAATGTTGCCTCGAAAGGAAGATGGACAGAGCACCATTGAGAAGGTCCTGTAGTTCTAACATATCCTGTAATTGTGTAGGATTGTATTGCTGGGAAAGTGAAAAAACGAGAGAATGTGAGGTTTCTCCATCTTATCTTGGAGAGGAACCTTTACAAGTGACTTTACTTGCAGCTGGGATCTCAGCTCAGGAGTTTGAGCTGATTTAGGAGGTGCAGCTTCAGTAAAAAAGCACTCAACAAACCGGTTCAATTTCTATACTTGTAAATAAGATCTGACTCAAACTGTGACACTGGGCCGCAGTCCATTCTGGAAAAGTGAAAGCAGCTCAGAAGCTGGAGTAAGAAGTGGCTGGTCTGGGAGCTTCCACACAGGCTATGAAATAGTTCATCTAGTAGCTCAGTTTGAGATTCTGGTGTTTTTTACAGCATGATTTTTGCTTTTACTGACAAAAAGTTTCTTATATTTCAACAGGCATCTCAACCTAAGCTAGAAGAAGAAGGCCCTGTGCCTCGCAGCCTGTTGTTTTGGTGCCCACAATGTGGAAAGGAAATTTGTCAAAAAGCTGTTACAGTGTTGTGGCACTGTTGTCAGTATGTCATCACAACCTGCTACAATCCTTCATTGATTTCATCATATACCGCATGGAATTTTTTGGCCACATGGCCAATAGATAGAGCTATAATACGATATAGCAGCATTATGTAATTGTCACATCAGCGGGTCTGCCTGACTCCCAGAGTGCACAGACCAATGACATCACACCCACATGCGCACAGCCTACCAATCACCTCTGGTCTAGGTCACCGGAATTCTGATTGCTGTCAGTTAGGATGCCAGTTTATAACCACACCCCCCAACACACACACACACACACACACAAACGCACACACACACCCATACAAGCATACATACACACATAGTCATTGTGAAGTTTTGCCAAACTCTTGCTAGCATCTCTGAGCATTCAACTTACCTTATTTCTGATTTCTGGCTTCTTCCTCTCCTTTCGTTTCTTCCCCTCTGATATAGTTTGCCTGTCATTAGCTTCTCTGGTATTTGGCCCTTTTTCTGCCCCCTTGACTTTGCCTGGTGTTCCCCTCTGGTTCAGTCCGCCCTCCTGGATCCTGGCCTGTTTAGTCTACTCATGACCAGGTTTTGCCCCTTTTCATTGCTGACCAGGTCTCTGCTGTTGTGTGAAGCATTTGATTTGTACAGTATAGCACTCTTGTCTTTTTGCTCTGCTGGCGTGGTGCCAATTCTTGGTTCTTGATATTAATACTGAGGTTGTGACAGCCTCGTTCACAGAATGTCAACAGCACCACCTGTAGCCTATTTTGTAGCAACGTTGTAAAACCGTAGACAACGTTGTGACAAACATTGCTGGAC
>JAMWET010004919.1:0-47688 GCA_024036415.1 Prochilodus magdalenae
ATCACTAACCCTCAAACACCACTAACCCTCAAACATCACTAACACTTAAACACCACTAACCCTCAAACATCACTAACCCTTAAACACCACTAACCCTCAAACATCACTAACCCTTAAACACCACTAACCCTTAAACGCCACTAACACTTAAACGCCACTAACATTTAAACATCACTAACACTGAAACACCACTAACACTTAGCCTAAACGTCACTAACACTTAAATCACCTCTAACACTTAAACACCACTAACACTTAGTCTAAACGACACTAACACGTAAACACCACTAACTCATAAACATCACTAACACTAAAATCACCACTAACATTTAAACACCCCAAATACATAAATCACCGTCTCAGAGTCATAAATCAGTGACTGAATTAAGGACGGGAGAGAATTTCCGGGTTGAAGGTCGTTGCTATGGAGATATTGTAAACAGTTAAATTTTCGGAGCTAAACGTTTAGAAACGATGATAATGATGTTTCTGATCTTTCACACAGACATTTCCTTTAGTTCTGAAAAGTGGAGGAATATCATACACTAAAGAAGCTCAAACCGAACTAGAACCTCTCCCTGGTTCAGCAGGCTGTAGGGTGCTAGCAGTACTGCTGCGTTACTATTGCTGCTAAATGCTGATTGGCTGATCAGCTGAGTGCAGCACTTTCGATGGGTCAGTGTTAAAAGGCCTGTTACCTTCATCTTTCTTACACCCCCACTGTGTTCAGAAATAACGTCTGTGTGATTTCAGGAGTCAAAAGCAAACGACATAAATTTTCTGAACCACCACTGTGCTTTTAAGACGATATGTAAATGACCTCTGTTCTAATTTAAATATTTTATTTATTCATTTATTTGCAGGTGGAAACACTTCTTACCATTTCTCCTTAAATGGGTGTGGCTAAACTACTATAGGCAGGCATATGCAAAAGTGTTAGATTTATGTATTTATTTATTTATTTATTTATTTATTTTGGTAGACAGGCTCTTTTTCCAGCAGGGTTTACCTGTATGGACTGTATGAGGAGTGAATGGAGCGTCAACTAAGGGGATTTCGGTTTTCCATGATCTGGGCCCTTTGAAAGGATGAACTAACTACAAGCTCCATAGGAACCTATTCATTTTGGATCGTGTCCGGAGTGCCCTCTAGTGCCTGACCGAGAACACGACACTAATGAGTGAGCGGCGGTTCTCCTCGCTGCCTGAGTCAGTGAGACCCAAACACATCAATCACGTGCAGTATCGGAAAACTAGCTTCACTGAGGAGCCGTTTCTCCAGCTGAACGGAGGAGGGGAAGTTCCGGTGGGTGTAGTCTCCTCTAGATGTGACCGGAAGTGAGTTTGATGCTAATGAAGGTGTGTTTGGTGGTTGAATGCAGAGACTGGAGGAGCTGAGCTCGGAGACTGACGTCACAGCGGCAGTACAGGAGGTGGGGCCTGTTTTGATTTGAATAGCTCCTCCCAGACCGGAGTAGCGGAGCGGAGCGGAGTGAAAATGTACTAAATAGAGGAGATAAAGGAGGAGAAGCCGCTGAAAGAGTGTAGAAGTGTGCTACAGACTCACGTGTATCTGCTGTGTGGGGCTGAGAGGGTGAGGGAGGTGAAGGTCTGCTGCTGTAGATGATAAACTTTGAGAGCTTTTTCGAGTTGCTGCTTCAGTGCTTAGCTGATCTGAACGCTGGACTGTCGCCATGGAGACGATCACGATCAGGCGTAAACAGACAGTTTACATAATAACAAACAATAAACAACAACAACATAACCGCCATCATTTATCTGTTCATGTATTACATTTTTATTTCATTCTAGTTTTTATTTTGTTTTCTCTCTTTTAGATACAATTTTAAGGTTTTAATTTTCTCAGTTTTAGTTTCAAAGGTTATAGTTTAATTCCAAAAAGTTAAAAAATAACAAAAAACAATATAAAAAACTGATTATAATGCTCCTAATTTATGAATTCACAATTATTTTAAGCTTTTAATCACATTTGAATACAGTTAAATAACAAATAACCACCAACAATATTTAAAATAAATACAGAAATAATAAAGTAATGATGTTTCATTTTTTAATAACATTGTTTTTGATAAAACAATAAACAATTAGTACAATAAATAGAAACCAATATGAGGGTTATAATTCATTTACTTAAACCTATTTTAGGCTTTTAATTGCTTTGAATATATATTGTATTATATATTTGAATTTGAATATATATGGAACTATTCTTTTTACTAATAAATACTTTCAAACACAGTTTAATTACAAAATTATTACAAATAATAATGTGTACAATATGTTTAAAATGTTTTAAATTTTTAATCACTTTTAAATACAGTGTTTTTGCATGAACATCAGCAGTGTATACAATATATGAGTAATTATATAATGCTTTAATTATATAGGTTTTATATTTTAATATTCTATATGAAAAAGGGTGTGAAATTCCTAAATGTATTACAGTCACTAAAGTAGATTCAATTATATTTTCATATAATAATAATAAAAATAATAATAATAGTAATAATAATAATAATAATAAATAATTTTTAATAGGCTAATGGCTTGTCTCCACCAGTTTAATATAAAGTTACTAGTATTTCCTCAGGATCACAGTTATTACCATTTCAGTAATGAAGCACTAAATGAAATGTACAGTAATTCTACTGTGGTGGTTCAGTATAATCTGCCTGGACTGTAAATGCAGCTCCAGAGTCAAACAGGGAAGATCAGTGTAGAAGTTCCAGATCTTCATTACAGTGTACGATCCCTCATTCATACAGGTGTAGAGATAATCAGGGCTGTACACTGAGGAGGTGATGAGTCCTGAGAGTCAAGCTCACTTTTACACTGCTACATTTCCCAGTGATGGAGACGGAGGGATGAGACACTTCAAAAGCAGAGGTACAGCAGGATACAGTATTCAGTCAACCACTGATTGTGCAGGTTCTCCTACTTAGAAAGACGAGAGGGGTCTGTAATTTTCATCATAGGTACACAATAAAATCCAGGAGATCACAGTGTAGGATTTTAAAGGATTTATTTGTAGATGATGGTGGAAAATAATCACCCTGGTAAACACGAGCCCAATGGGCTTTAAATCTTTATTATATATATTCTTTATTATATCTCCTTTTTATTTCTCATTCAGTATACCAACATGAAGGCAGCCTCTGTATGCAGTGTGATGCTTGTAAAACAAAAATGAATCTTATTATATAAAAATATTTTTCTCAAATCTGTGTTCCACCATTATTAACTCCACTCCAGTCCTTGGTGCAGCCAACTCCCACGGCTTCACAGACCCACCACCATACTTCACTATGGGGCTTTTCTGTATGGGTATCTTTCTCTCCAGCTCTGTAGCCTTAACCTTAAATCAGTTTCCACTTTAACTGTGTCTGCTCACCTACAGAAGCAGCTACACCTCCTCTGAAGCTCATCCCTTTCATTTACTACACTGATGTAGCTTGTCTCCAGATAGTATTTGAGTTTAGTCAGGTTGGTGTAACTGGTCTGTAGCTGGTCTCTCTCTATAGTCAGGTTGGTGTAACTACTCTGCAACAGGTCTATCTGTGCAGTGAACTGTAACCACAGCACTGTGATGACAGCCAGCAGGAGAACACACATCAGCCCCAGACACCCTGCAGCCACCTTGTAGGCTCTGCTCCCTGCAGGGCTCGTTCCTGAAAATAAACACATACATATTTCAAATAGACACATTCATATTACTACTCCATCGACTCGTCCATCACGGTCACTGTAGAACAGAGCACCACCACTCCAGAGTCTGAGTTTGCTGTGAAACTTGGGGATTTGCTTTTCCAGTCTAGCAATCCCAGCAGCAGTTCTTTCTGAATGTTTCCTTGGTCTTCTCCACCACCTCAAACATGACCACCACCGTTCCTGTGAACTCCCATTTCTTCATTACATTAGGAACTGAGGAGATGGCTACCTGGACTGCATCACCTGGCCTTTCTAATGATGCCTGTGAACAAGCCACAGCCATAACAGGCTTATTAAGGACTGAGATCTTGATATAAGGTCTTTGAGGTCATTACATTTCTTGGGGTTGGCCAAGCTTTTGCTTGGTGCGCCTTTTCATCTCTTCACTCTAAACCTGCACAACATATGACACTGCTCTTTCTTAAAATGCTGAAGAGGGTGTTATATCTTTAACTTAATGCCTGTTGGGGATCACTTTAACATCAACTCGCTTGTCCAACAGTCTAAATGTGTAGGCCACTGTATGTAATATTGATATTGGTAAAGTACATAGTGGAATCACATTATTATGACCACTTCCTACTCTCTACGGCAGCAGTTGTGGCATTCTCTGAGCCCACTCATCCATGTGTGAATCCATCCTTGCAGATCACGTACACCTATACATAGAAATGCTAGATGTCTGACATTGGTTGGAAGAGCATGACCAAGAGTTCCAAGTACTACCCTGGCCCCATAACTCCCCACACTTGAGCATCCGTGGAACCACCTTGATCGTCATGTCCTCTCTCCCATGCTGGGACACACTGCAGTCAGCATAGCTCCAGATACCTATAACAATCTACCAGGACCTTACTGAGCCACTTTCAGCCTGTAGCTGCTGTCTGTGATGCACACGGTGGTTAATCTGGATATTAGCTGGTGGTCATAATAATGTGGCTCGAGTATGTAGTAGGGGATCTGTTGTGTCTAAACTATAGTCTTTATGGGTAAAGATGCGGGTTACTGTACCTGTATCCTGAGGATCTGCTGTAGATATCCCAGAGGTTCGCTCCAACGTCCCAGCATTTCCATAAAGAGTTTCATTTTGAATCTGCGTGTTCTTCCTTGGATTTGCTGCAGCAGTGTTCGTTTGGTAGCTTCTGGTCTCCCGAGTGTCTATTTTCCCCTTAGTAACATTTCCATATAAATTCTCATCATCGTCCGGAACATATCCCATGTTCACATAGATGTACTCCATTCTCCTAATTCTGCTCTGATAGTCTGGGTAGTGAATAAGTCTATACGATGCAGTCAGCTCTACAAACGGGTCTGTGTTGGGTGATAACACTGATGTGTGGTGGTGTGCGGCGATGCAGATGACAGGAAGTAAAGAAGGAAGTTTAGCTGAGATCTCCACCCATGTGTTGTTTCTCCTGATTAGAGTTAGACTGTATACAGTATAGCAGGTAGCAGTGTTAAACACACAGTACCGCACAAACATCAGAGAACACTCTTTCATTCAATACAGGTAAAGTCTAAAGCCCCAGCAGCTAAATATAAAATCAGTATTCTCAGTATTAAGGCCCTGTAAGGGTCCGGGCTGTACCGCCGGCAGCCAGCAGAGGGCGACCGCGGCGGCGCCGTTCTGGCGGAACTACAGCCCGGAACTCCAAACCCCAGAATGCCCGGGCTGATCAAGCCAACGAGCGGCACCTGGGGTGGCAGCCATATAAGCCCCTACCACACAAACACCTCCGCTGCACCTTTGTAGAGGGGTAGCCGGTATGGTGAAAGAGAAAGAGAAAGAGAAAGAGAAAGAGAAAGAGAAAGAGAAAGAGAAAGCTAAGCAAAAGAAAGGAAAGAGGAAGCTAAGCAAAAGAAAAGAGAAAAAGAAAAGAGAAAGCTAAGCAAAAGAAAAGAGGAAAGCTAAGGAAAAGAGAAAAGCAACAAGTGTAGAGAGTGTGGGTCACTCTCCACACAGAGATACACAAGTCCTCTTTCTGTTAAACCCTCTTCTGTTTATTTGTGATTTTTATCAACTTCTCCTTTTGTTTTGAGAACGCAATCCTGGCGTCTCCTTTGTTTGTTTTTCCCGCCATTTCGCCCTCTCTTTCACAAAACCCTTCCTGACTTACCTCACGTGTACTACCGCATAGCGCAGTGGTAGCACGTGGGGTTCTCACTACAAAGGTCGGGGGTTCGATCCCACCTAAACCAGTATTCCAAAACACTTCACACATAGTTTCACGTGCATCCACATCCAGGGAGTCCGTTTGCTTGCAATTTAACATTTACATCGCCGCAAACGGATTCCTGCCCTGGGCTTGGGTCCACACCCCTACCCGCGCCGTGACAGACCCAATCCTATTTCATATTTTCACTCCTGCCTCGTGTTTTCGAGTGTATCCCTCCCTCATGAGAGTTAGGAGGGGTAGTGGTTGAAATCTTACCCCTATGAAAAGGGACAGCCCTTTGAGGACTGGATATGCCATCAGTGGTCGTCAGCGGCTTTTATGTAAACAGCCGAAAAGCATGGGCACTCGCGATTCATTCACACCTTCAGTTTTATATATCAGTTAATATAACGAGTCACCGAATAAATAAATAAATAAATAAATAAATAAATAAATAAATAAATAACTACATGACTTCATTAACAGGCTACTAGCGGAGCTCTGTAGGCGACCCTGCCAGTCTGCAGTGATAGCAGAGGAGGGTAGTTCAGCTCCTCACTGCTCAAATACACATAGGGCATCATGCGCCTTCAAAGACGGGGAGGACCATTATGTGTTATCGGCACCAAGAATTCCTAAAACTTCCCTGTTCCATCTTAAATGCTGCAGCAGTTACATTATGGTCTCTGAGGTGCTGCGCTATTTAAGGTGGACCTGGAATTTTGCTAGGTAGTGTCCAGACATCAGTGTATTACTAGCGATTTATACACGTTATGAAGAAAATGAATGTAAGTGGCCATTACAGGGTTATCTTACAGTACAGTGGCTTCTTTACAGAGTAAATACTGATATTTATGGGTCCCTTTGGTCGCTTGTGCAGCCATCTTGCTGATGATTCGCAGGGCATTCTGGGAATTTTCTCATACTGCAACACTCCGTTTGGAGTGTTTGGACCGTCCCCTCCAGCCCAACAACAATTGGGACAACCCTGCTTTTAGATTGGGCCCTCTGTTCTTTTCAGGAGTCTCGTTTTCAGTTTTTCCTAGAAATCTACAGGGACATTTTTGAACACCTCTGAAGTTCAGTCCTAGAAGTTGCTTTTTACTGCTTCAATCAAAGTCACCTCAAACACATGTTGAGATCTGGACTCCGGAGTGGTGAACACTAGTTTGATCGTTCTGTTTCTAAGGGCTTCTTGACAGCTTTCCCCATAGTGTTAAGTGTATGTTGAGTGTTGGGGATTTGGACTGGAACTCCAGTAGAAGTACAGGAATGTTTAACTGCTGGAGTAAAGGTGTTTGGTCATCCAGGACTAGAACCGAAGAACTCTATTTTAAAGATCCTATGCTAGGCAACATTTTACACAGCTGCTTTGTTAATGGCCTTTGGTGGCCTGACTCAACAGGTCTGTGCAGCCATGCAGCCACGTGTGTACCTGCAGAGGGTAAATGTAAATTTGTTTTTATAATAAATAGCTTTGCCCTGTCTTAAATAGACTGATGCATGAGTCAGGTCGTATATGTAAAAAAGCTACTTTATTATCATTACTGTTACACTGTCTGAAAGGGGAATCAACCCAGGATACTGTGGCACACCCACTACTTTACCGGCCCTACTCTACCAGTCCTATTGGCCATAGCAGTAAGCAAGGAAGCTTCTGGAAAACAGTGAACACACAGAACATGCAATATGACAGACTTCAAGCATGTAAATAGTTGGGACTGACAGCTTAAGGCTGGATATGTGTGCTTGGGGGGGCTGTGTTGTGCTGGATAGTGATGTAGTGTTAAGCTAGGTGTTGGGGAAGAAGTCAAGTGAAAGAATTTGAGGAGAGACTAGCTGAGCATGTTCATCTCGACAGGTGCGTATATGAGTTCTCTCATTAGCATACCACAGTAAAAATCAGTCACTGTGTGTTTAAGGTGGTAGTAACTTCAGGCTCCTGCAGATGGCACTGCACGAGGATGATGGGGCTATAAGTACCTGCGGGGTGTGGGTGACAGGATACATAGATTGAGAAGAGGTGCTACAGTGCAGGGAATGTCTCGCTCCATGTGTGGTAAATGGCTCCAGAGCAGATGTTACTGATTGGCTAAAAGGAGTGACTGTATTTGGGCAGTAAAGACCATAGTGTGAAGGAAGTAGCTGAATCTGCAGGTGTATGGAAGCGTACGGTTATAAGGGTCTACCAGCAGTGGCTAAAATCCCAGTCTACAGGAAACTCTCCTTGGAATTGTGCCAGGGAAGCATCCACCAAATCTGGCCCACCTGAACAATTCTTTAATTTAACAGTGGCTCAACACTGATGCAGCCTACATCCAGGAACTTGTCCAGTCCAGGTCAAATCCAGTCACAGCTGTTACTGGTGCTAATGGAGGTGTTACATGCTTTTAGGTATGTTTCACTCACAGGTGACTCAATTTTTGTCTGGTGAGCTTCAATTGGCTTGAGAATTCAAATTAAGTTTGAGATCATAAATCTGAAGCTTTCCAGATTCATTTTAAAGAAATCAAAGATCATTTATAAAATACTCATAACGTAAAAATTACCAGGAGAATTTATGTGTTCATTTCTCAAATAGATATGTAGGGAATTGGGATGGCCATGGCCAAGTCTCAACTCTTGTGGAGGCTGTTATTCAATGGATTGATGAATTTTTGTACAGGAGGTCATCTTCCTAACTAAGGGCACTGGAGTGAAAATTGATATTAGGCTTTGTTTAAATGTATCTGTTGATTTTTATAGAAAATCCTTTTTTTTTTTTTTTTTTTTTTTTTCATTTTAGTGTTACCCAATGTGGCACTTACCTCAGTAAGGGCATTCTACTTAACCAACCTCATGGTCATTATTTTTAATGCTGTTAAATGATCTTTGAGTAAAGTTGAACGAGTTTCATTTGAAAATTAATATCACTTCTAAAAATGCTGTCCCACGTTTTTACACCACTACGGACAAAAAAAATCTATAAGTGGAGCCTTAATTGTAACTACAACCCCACATTTTAGAGCAGGATGTGAGAGGTTGATTGACACCAGGCCTTCTGGACTTGGTGCTGACCACGGTGCCTCCACACACAGATTCACTGGTCTCCACCAAGACAAAAGCGAGACTCGTCACTCCGCTCGATCCGCTGCCATTCTGAATCACTCCATGGCAGTCTGGCACAACACCATCGCAGTCTTTGGCGATGTTGACATGGTGTTCTGCTCACATACATACATATCTTGCTCGGTGTGCAGTTTTAGTTTCTCACAGCTGCTTGTGATTAGTTGGACCTAACAAGTGTAAAAACTAAACGTTGTCTTTGTACAGGAAGCTGTTTTGGCAAAAAACAATGTCCTCATATGAGGCCAAAGGGTCAACGCTTTAAAAGTATCATGGTGCAGAGAAGCAGAAATTTAATGTCCTCATATGAGGATGCTGGGGTCTCAGGAGGTTAATACTTACTGATGAAAAAATAGCCAAGCATTATGTAATTTTGGGATTTTGGAACGACTAATGAAACCTCAACATTCAAACAGCTCAACACTGTTTACATGCAGACCTATCTTGAACACACACACATAATGAACACACACAATGTCATATACTCAGTACTCATGTGGTCGTCCATAGGCCCACAAATTACTCAACCCATGCGTATCAGAACTGTACACAGTGTTATTAATATATATTATTTATTTCTACTCGCATCTCTTTATTTAATGCTGCTAATTTATGTGCAATAATCTCACTGTTTATTATAATCAAGCACTTTATCACATTCCAGTGTTAAGTTTATCTTATATGTTACAGTGGGCAATAATATTATCACTTGGAAACATAGCAATATTTTTCTTGTATATTTATACTTACGTCACGTGTGTTTGCTCTGTGTTTATATTTGCACATTAGAGTTTGGAGAAACACAGTCTCGTTCAGCTATGCACTCCTGTTGTAAAGTCTGATTGACATTCCACATGTGCTATACAGTATTATGTATGTGTCATCTACTACCCTCTCCTGGGCATGCACAGTACTGCACATGATTACAGCCATCCAGCTCTCCCTGGCTCCGCCCACTCTCTGCCACTACTTCCACCTGCAAGTCATCAGGGACTCATCAAGACTGCTACATATACCCCTTTATGTCAGGTGTTGCAAAATTTCTCTGTAGGTTACCTGAGTTCTGAGCTGTGCCTGCTTTGCTTCCTGGTTTAGTTATTAAGGACTAGTATTAGAAGGTCCCTAACAAAGCCACAGTGCAGTTTCAATCTGTTTTAACTCCTACAAATACAAAAAAACAAAAATCTGTTGGAACATCCCATAAGTAGATGGTTTAATAGTAAACATTGGAGAATTTTTGCAAAAAAAAAAAATCTATCCAAAGTGTGTCCCTCTTTTAATCATGGGACACAGTTTTACCAAAGTTGTTTATAAATATAAAATGTATGTGCTTGTATACCAGTCTTGGTTGGCAGCTGAACTCCTTTCTTTGGAGTAATAAACCTGCTGGGTTACTCCCCAAAAGAGGCAGGGTCTGGAGCTTCCTAATTCCCATTACTACTGGGCATGTAATCTCCACAAACGTTTGTACTGGGTGAGTCCTGAGCCCCTTGTAGCTCATCCACCAGGGTTCACATTGAGACATCTTCCTCTCTATATCAACTACATGTAGGACATAGCCCAGCTGTGACTGCCAGCGTCATGATATATGGTTTGAATTAGAAAGCACAGAATACGCCTCTTCTGAAGAAACCACTTTTTAATACCTTCATCTTCAGATTCTGCATTTTGCAGAAGGACAGATAGGGGCATATTGACTCGATACATATCTAAACAATGTTTATATGAACAATGTTTTTCTTCTTCTCTGAATTGGCAACCTGCCAAGTACAATTTGCCTTAAAATATATTTCTTTCTTTATCAAGATCAGTGTCGCACCTCCTGGTTCACTCTTGTTGTGCCTCCAAACTACATCTACCAGGAGTCATTTGTGTATGACATCAGTCACATGCCCCCATAGCCACCAATCAGGACTCGGTCTACAGATCACGCTCCCCTAAACACTCATGACTCTCACCTGTTGTCCATTTGTCTGATGTTTGTCTCACACTGTCTTTTATTGGTTTGGGCTGGTTTGCACTCCTGGTTTCTACTCTTGCCTGTCTTCTCACTTTTCTTGTTTGCCTACTCCATATATCTCATTTCTGTCCTTGTTGTTTTGACTTTGACTACCCTTCTGGATTTTTCTTTTTTATATGAACCCCACTTAAGCAGTTATAAAGTGGAATATCTCACTGTTTACTCCACTACATTACACAACTCTGTCCTTCCTATTGGCTCATGTGAGCATTAAAAAACAAAACATGTCCAAACCGAGGAAGTGTGAGGTGAGCCCACCAATCAGGGTACAGTGGTCACCTTGTTTTGACCTGTTGGATGGAGCTTGGTTCTAGCTAATGGAACCTGTTCTCCTTTAGTGTTCTGTGCTGATGATGATGTGAATAGATGTCAGTGTCAGACTAATGAATGAGCTTCTATTAAAGACTGGTGGACTGAGAGACACTAGAGTCTCTTCACCTACACTGAGCTGATGGAGAGTCTGATAACAGGACATTAGAGCCAGAATAAACCATCCTCCTGTTACTCTGTACACATCGTCCATCATCTCCGTTCCCTGATAGAAGTCTGAGTACTGAATAACTCCACACCAGACACTCTGGGCTTTATAAACGACTCTGAGTGTGGAGATAACACTGATGTGTGGTGATGCAGGTGAGGCAGGAAGAAGGAACTTTTGAGTATCTGTGATCTTCAGGCATGTTTAGCTTTCTCTTCATTAAAGTTCAGATCATGTGTTTGTTATTCATGTATTTATTAATTCTATGTTGCTCCAGCCAAAATGGATAATGAACATTATAGAAGTCAGGAGTGTAAAACATACAGAGCTCCCATAATATCCTGACAAGTAAAAATAGCTTCCTATCTTAATTCTCTTGTGTTGAGATGGTTGTATGCGTATTCTAGGATTATATAACTAATAACTCATTTCTATTTCTATTTTTTCTTGTTTTTAAGTTTGGTAGGCCAAGATCTCACTGCATTGATTGATCATTTGGCTGGTTTCCAGCTAGTTCCAGAAAAAAATTGCCTGGCAATGCAGTGAGGGAATTTGACTTACTAAACATAAAACTAGTAAAGAGCTCCATAAGTTAAATAATTACGTTCAAATTCAACGTTCAAGTTCAAGTTCAAATAGCTTTAATGACATGACATCATATATGTGAAGAAGTTAAAACAATAAATAAATACATTAAAACTTAATAATAAAAAACAAACATGAGATACATGTACAATAATGTGACACAGAAGAGAGAATGACATTTAATAGTTAATAAGTTGATACAACACACAGATGTGTTTAAAGACAGAGAAAAAAAACAAACATATACTGTACATACTTACTGAAATAAAAAAAGCAATGTTGTATCCGCAGCAACAATACATTTTCATAGCATCCTAGTACTTTGATAGCTGTGAAGGAATTCTATCATGAAGAACTGGTTAGCTAGGACTCCCACAATTCCAAACACAATTCCAGACACACAGCTTTGATTCAATCTTAGCAAGTATGACAACAATAAAATGGCATCCCCTCTATGGACAGCTGAGGGGATACGATAAACACCAGTACTGCTGAGGTTAATGAAGAATATGCCTCAGTAGATGGGTAGATCATTTTTGTTGCTTATAAAAAGCTTCTTGTTCAAATGCTTACTGATTAAATTACATTCCAGATTAAATTACATTCCAGATTAACTTTTTTAAAATTCCATATTAAATTCCATATTTTTATAATAACCGCTACACCCGATTTAAGGTGGGAAAACTCAAACAAGAACATCTATATATGATGCTGACCTCAGACTCATAGTTTTAATTGTGGTCGTAATTTTGATATGGAAATATAAGCTGTCAAAATATCATACCCGGAGTTCAATGCACAGAACAGCTTTCTGCGTCTTCCAGCCAAAACCAAGCTACTGTTTCAACATATAAACACTATTCGTGAAATTCACTCTCTACAGCCAGTGTGGCGTTTGTGTTCTTTGCTACTATGGACACATGGTGGTGGTGGTGGTGGTGGTGGTGGTGGTGGTGGTGGTGGGCTCTGTTGGAAGCCGTCTCTATGTGGATATTAAGAGCTCGTTCTAAGCGAACAAAACCACGAAGGATTTGTTGTTACAGGTATTTATACACAGATGAACACACAGTTATGTTTCTGCTCCATTAATAAAACTACTTACTAGAGATACACCATCCTGTCGTTTGCCCTGCTCCGGATGTGACGGAGAGGAGTTTTATATGGAGCTTAACCATACAGAATGTGAAATGAGGCATCTGTGTTGGAGTGTACAAGGGCTGCATGATTATTAGTCTGCTTACCTCCCCATAACTCTCTCTACATGCTTTTCTCACAGATCCACTTTCTTCTATTAACACATTGCCTGTCATTCCATTTCTTATTATCACTGTAAAGCTCAACACAGTCTTCTTTCCCACCGTTATTCGGTTCATCCGTATTCCAGTACCTGAAAGCCAGAGAGTGAAAAGTGATTTAACATCAGTACAGTACCCAGCATTCATTTCACAATCACATCATACAGCCATGTACACTTTTCACACTACCATATTTGACTCAGTGGACGTTGTCATAGTAGCGGAAACCTTGAACTGGTGATGGCACTTTTGAACAGGAGCACAGGAGCCATGTTAAGCCATGTTGGCCAATCAGAAGTCTGGCTACGTCTCAAACTAACAACTAGCGAATGCCCAGTGCGGGATATGGCAGTAACCTCCATAGCACATTCCCACACCTCGGTTCTTCAATACAGAGTAAGAGTACCCATATATTCATGTGTAGGCATGTAATGAGTCCTATTGGGGATGCTACGTCCACTGTCACACCCAACTGCCTCATGTACACAAAGGAGATAATGCTGTATACTCAACATTACGAGCCAAAATCTCCAAAAAGCTCAATTATTAATTACCTAAAATGGCATTTGCATGTGGACGATAACACACAGAAGAAGCTACATGTGGACAAGAGTAGTTGCTCATCTACAGACCATATGTCCAGAGTGGCCTGGTGTCACTCCACCTCCATCCCTACCGCACAATCTGCAGGCACTGTGTGAGAATATTCAAGCTGCATGGGATGGATTATCACAGGACTGCTTTACCAAACCAACAATGGCGTATGCTGAAAAATGTTCTCTTCGTTCTCATTTCTTAGCTGTTTTAATAATAGTCAGCTCAACTGGGGTTATAAGTTTGATGGAAACATGGAACTTCATTAACAGAACACATGGAAGAGGACTCATGAGCATGCTGCCCTCAGGTACAGTGAGGAGGATGGTTAAGGTATGGTGGTAGATCAGTAATGCTTTGGGGCTGCTTTATCCCCAATGGTCCAGGGCCTCTTGTTAAAGGGTTGATGATAGAGTACATGACATAATGAATTCCACTACAAGCACAATCTGTCTGCCTTTGGGAGGACACTGAAACCTGGCTGTGGATGGGCCATCCAACAAGATAATGACCCCAAACAAAATCCAGATGGACATAAAGTTAAGCAAAGAAGAAGTTAAGCAAGGAGCTCGAAGGAGTGCTTCAAGTCGTGTAAGGTGCCAATCATTTTGGACTAAATGAAGGCTAAAGCTACAACAGAACACGGTAACATTATGTTCCATAACTGAAAGTATCCTGAGGATAGCACCACCTTTTTCACTTTAGCCAGTGTGTCTCTCCAAGTAAAGCAGTCTATACCAGATCTGAACATGGTGGTTCTCTTACATAAATGTCAGTGCTGAGCCATCCACCCATTTCCAGACCCCCTCATTGGCACTGTCGGTCAGGCCGATCCAAATGTCACTGCTGCCGGTATTATTGCTGATGAATTCCTGGGAACATAGCATTGGTATATACTGATGAACAATGACACTCTCTCGCTCTCTCGCGCTCCCTCTCTCTCTCTCTCTCTCTCACCTGTTCTTCTTTGCTGTTTATGATCACCAGGTCTGCTCCTCTCTGGATACAGTCCTCTCTGCTCTCATTCCAGGTCTTCTCCTCAGTAGAGATGTAGTGTACCACTGTGGGTGTTAAAGTACAAACAGCCCCATCTTGTCCTGCGTATCTGTTCAAACATGAAAATGATAATTATATCCATCTAATCTGCTTCCCTTTGTTTATTAATGCAGTGAACGCCTGTAAACGGTGATAAAGGTAACCTGACACACAGTCGCTTTTATGTTGACTTAAACTTTAACACAAAAAGCGGAACGATCTGCATTGGATTTCTAAATCCTACAATACCACAGAAGCCCCTCTGCACCTCCTTTGTTGACCACAAGGAAGTCTCAGTCCTACAGTTAAAAGCTTGCAGATCATGGCGCTGTCTGTCATTGCGGTTTGAATTATTACTCACTACCTAAAGCGTCCCAATACCATGTTCTGGTCAAATCCTTCCTCCACATATCCCCATTTTCACATCAGGCTCGTGGCTCTTGTATTGCAACGGGGATTTGACACAGCACTTACAGTGAGACCTGCTCCCGTTGCAACACTGAAAGGACCAACGTACCCTCCAAAGGTTATTGTCACAACGATCAAGACCAAAGTTGACAATTTCTTGCGCTTTCTCTGCCTAGATATGTATGACCTAAATCTGTTTCTCGAACATGTACATTGGTGTGCCACATTTAGTTTTCTTATATTATGTGGGCGGGGACTGATTTTGGCTCACATAGAACATACCTTGCCAGTGCAGTTCCAGATCTTTGCCAGGCAAGGAGATGTTGGGCCCACTGCTATGGTTTCCTAGCATCGTTGCTCACGTCTGTGCACAAACGATTTTGTATGAAAACGTGCTGGCTACTCAATAACGTTCACATGTAATGAACCCTAGGGTCGGCCTAGAACTAGCGTATCCAACATTAGTAGGAAAAACAATATCCCAGCCCTACCCTAGTCCCACATAATGCTTTATTAGTTACATATCAGAAGTCACCTCACATTACAGCCAATCTAATTACCCACCAGTGATCAGGTGGCCACATTATGGATCATGTCATTTTCATTAAATGATAAGTTTTTCAACCACGCCCTGTATTGGGGTTGGTGGGTGGGCGCTGTACTATGATTGTCCACCTAGTATTTTTAAGTTTACAGTGATAAGATTACAGTGCCTCAATGCAAACTTGGTGGGCTGCCGCTCTAGAATTTGGGTTTTTCATTAGGTTCAGCATGATATATATGATACTAACTTAACCATTACTGCAGATGTGAAACAATGAGAAACAAACCACGGAGGGTGGAAGACTAGGTGGTGGCAAGTGACATTACGCCCAACCCCATCCCCCCCCCCAAAAATACCAATATCTCTCAAACAGATAATACTGTATACAGACAACAAAGGTATCGGATTGTTTCACCAGCTGTGGAAGGGGGCTTAAATTACGGTCACTAGAATTGGATCTCAAAGAATTTACTCACCTGAACCATTAAATTTCTTGCGAAGGCAGTTCGTCTCTCCTTCTGCAAAAGGTCCATCTGGGCTTCTCAAGGTTGTTGTAGTCGTCGCTCTGCATTTTTTTTTCGTTTTCATTATGTTAGTTCTTTGCTTTTATTCAAAGTAACTGTCTCTCCTCTCTTAGTCAGGATTGGTGTAGCTATGTCTGTAACTGGTCTCTCTCTATAGTCAGGTTGGTGTTATGGGCCTGTAACCGGTCTAACTCTCTAGTCAGGTTGGTGTTTTTGGTCTGTAGCCGGTCTCTCTCTATACTAAGTTTGGTGCAGCTGGTGTGTATCTGGTCTCTTTCTATAGTGACGTTGTTGTAACTGGCTTGTAACTGGTCTCTCTCTATAGTAAGGTTGGTGTAACTGGTCTGTAATTGGTCTCTCTCTTTTACCAGGTTATTGTAACTGGTTCTTAAAGCGTCTCTCTCTGTGTTCAGGTTGGTATAACTGGTTTGTAACTGGTCTTTTTCAATAGTCAGGTTGGTGTAACTGGTCTGTAACTGGTCTTGCTCTGTAGTCAGGTTGGCGTAACTGGTCTGTAACTGGTCTCTCTCTATAGTTATGTTGGTGTATCTGGTCTGTAGCTGGTCTCTCTCTGTAAGAAGTTTGGCGTAACTGGTCTGTAGCTGGTCTTTGTCTATAGCCAGATTGTTGTAACTGGCCTGTAGCTGGTCTCTCTCGGTGGCGAGCTTGAACCACAGGAGTGTGGCAGCATGCAGCAGGAGAACACACAGCAGCCCAAACAGCACAGCAGCCAGTCTGCTGACTCTGCCTCCGGAAGTGGTTTGTCCTGAAACTAAAAAAGAGATACATAAATTTAGGGGCTTCAACCATTCTAGAAAATGACCATGGGTAAAACCAGAGTCGTCTAGACATTTGGGTTTAGTGCAGGTGCGCTTCAAACTCCAGCTTTCAAGAACACAGCAGTGTACCCACAAGGTTAAACTCCAAATCACAGCTATGCTAATGACCATCGCCCTAATTTGTCCAAAGCCAGGCTGGGTAGACTGAAGGTTAAAGCCTTCAAATGTCCTTCATGTTCACGAGTGCATCTAGAACTGGTTCTAACAAACCTAGTCTAATGAAGTGATGAGTGGGTGGATGTCAGTCAGGGTATGAATGAGTTTACTGCACCTGAGTTCTTAGATTCCTCAGTGTTTCTGGTCTCATGTATGTCAATGTCTTCATAGGAACCATTGTGACCATCTGACACAGATCTGCTGTTTGCAATAACACCTGTTTAATAAATAAATAAATAAATACATTTGTAGAGGTTCCTAATGGTGTCCTGTGATAATCCATCCCATGCATCTTGAATATTCTCACACAGTCCCTGCAGATTACGGGTAGGTACCTGCAGGTAGGGGTGGAGGTGGAGTGATACCAGGCCTTTTTGACGTGTGACGCATGACAACCGTTCATCTTGGTGCTGAACACAGTGCCTCCACACAGTGCCTCCACACCCTGATTTACAGTGGTGCATGCCTTCTTCTATCCATCGCTGCCAATAGCATGCTATGACGGTATGGTGCATAATACGGCAGTTAGATTCACAGAGCTCTGCGCTGCCCTCTTGAGTCTTCCTACTTCTCAAACTGGTTTCACACTTATCACTGAGACATTCAGTTCACTGGTTTGGCAGTAGTGTGAGAGTTAGTTAAGAGATCTGGACTTGGTTTAACTGCTCAAACATGTGAAGAAGGTACATCTCCTACAGCAGTGGAGCAGATAATGCAGGCTGAGGGACCTAGGCATCACCGATAGAGGGCACGTGTAGGTGGGTTAGGGTTAGGGTTAAGCTGTGCTGTAATATTAAGACCAGTGTTGGTTCCGACTGTAAGAAGAACTGTAAACTTAGAACATCCGGCTCCTCTGTCTCTGGTTACTACTACTAACTCTACATCAGACTTTGGTCAGTTCATGTATACTGTAGATGTCACAACAAAAATTGTATCTCCAAAATGATAACTTTACAAACGAAGGAAGAAACCACTTCCCTAATTCTGTACTTCAATCTGTTTACTGTATTACTTTTAATGTAAGTCAGTGTAACCAGAATTACTGGCCATTTCCTTTGGACTATTTCTTTTGGAATTTACACACAATGTAAAGACAATCATGCACCTTCAAACTAGGCTAAAACGTTACAAATGGAAACAATGAAAATTTAGTTCAAACAGCAGCAATATATACATATATCTGTTATTAATAATAACAACCCAGTAATAGTTACATAATAGTGAGCTTTATAACCCTTATATGCTTGCTCGTCTCGTTACCACCACTGTGAACAACTGCTAATCTCCCAAACTGCTCTGAATGGCTTTGTTTACATATAATACTGAAATTTTGGAAAGTGGAAATCCCATTAAAAGGCGTTGAGGTGATGTAGACTGCATCGCAGTAATGCAGAAGGCAGTGTGAAATCTAAAGCTGTGTTCTACTCACCTGCACACTGTAGATCTGCTGTATGTGAATCTAAGGTCATGCTGTGACGGACAGCTTCATTCTGAACTGGCCTGTTCCTTTCTGAATCCACTGTAACAGAGTTTGGTGGGTCTTCGTCTGCATCATCTGCAACATAGGCTGCATTCACAAACACATTCTTGGTCATGGCCATTCTGCTGCGGGAGAAGTCTGAGGAGTGAATAAGCCTATATGACGCTGTCAGCTGTATAAATGCCTCCGAGTGTGGTGATAACACTGATGTGTGGTGGTGTGCGGTGATGCAGACAGTGGCAGGAAGTCTTACTGGAATGTATGAGACCTTCTCACATGTGCAGTCCTCTACAGTCTGCTGACTTTGCCTTCTGAAGTGTTTTGTCCTAAATCTGAGGCAGTTCTGTCGTTTTAGAAAAAAGCTGGACACGAGTTAGATCAGCTTATCATGAATCATCTAGGCCAAAGCGTCTAACCCTAAGCCTTCAAAAGTCCTTGATGTTCACGAGTGGATCAGGACATTCAAGAGGCATGGATTAGATTGATGTTGGTGGTGGGTTTAGAGGGGGGCGTCCTCTGCAATCCAACCCTGAAATGCTCAACAGGTTATCCAGTTACTGGTCACCATCAGAAAACATGGTGCTTCTTATAAACGCAGCCATTCAAATAAAGTGAGGCGTCAGACTATCGTCTAGCACTCGTCCTAACATGCATAGTGTAATGAAATGATGAGTGGGGGAATGTCAGTAAGGGTATGAATGAGTTTACTGCACCTGAGTTTTCCTTCTCAGATTATTTGGTACTTCTGATCGTGTGAGATGCTTTGGGGATCTTTTAGTTTAGGTGATGGTAAATTTGAACCACAGTGCCTACACTGAGCTGCTGGAACAAACAGGTTTCACCTGTTACCCATCATCCTACCGTGGAACATGCCGTACCATTCCTATCCCTGTATTCCAGGATGGCAATTTACATTTACATTTATGCCTGAGGCTCGTATCCAGAGCGACTTACAAGGGTATTCATATTACTGGTGGGCCAGTGTAGTGTTAGGAGTCTTGCCCAAGGACTCTTATTGGTGTAGCACAGCATAGTTACCCATAAGGGGAATTGATACCCCATCTTCCAGATGGTGTGATACCTGACAAATAACTGCCAGCTACTGATCCCTGGTGGGTAGTGGTCTTATCCACTGAGCCACACCAACCAATTCTCAAATTCACTGGGCTGAAAATGTGACTGCTTGGCATGACGGACACTAAGAATCATTTACAAATCTAGTCTGGCCCACAGAATCCCCAGATGTAAATCCTCCTGGAAATCTGTGGAGTTACCTGGAACAACCTGTAAAATGCCAGGGAAGGCATCCACCAAATCTGGCCCAGCTGCACAATTGATACCAGAGTGTTTGAACACTGATGTGGCCATCCAGAAACATGTCCAGTACAGCTTCCATTCTTCTCTGGAGGCTTGCTTTCAGTTTTTTGAGGAAATCTGTAGGGATATATACTGTATATATTTCCATAGCTCTAAAGTTCAGTCGTAGAGGTGGTTGTATTTTCAGACACCAGTCCTCCAGGACTAAAACTCACAAACCCTGTTATAAAACATGTATGCTGACTATCATTCTACACAGCTGTCTTATCACTGGGTTGTCTTTAAGCCTCTGGTGGCCTGGTCTGAAATGTACGTTCTGGTTCAGTTGCTTATTAGAAGATTAGATTGCTTAGAATAGCCGTATCTAACTTATCTGTGTGGCCATGGGAGTGTCTCTGCAGATGGTAAATGCAAATATAATAATTAATAGCCCTGCCTTGTCTTGGTTGGATCTTGGTTGAGTATTTAAACCTGGACCCAAATATCCAGACCTGGATTAATCACAGCCTGAGTATCTATAAACACTGTAATGTATAATGTCCACATTTCCTGGAACAGCCTAGAAGAATTAATAAATACATGAATAATAAATAAATGATTTGAACTTTAATGAAGAGAAAGCTAAACATGCCTGAAGATCACAGATACTCAAAAGTTCCTTCTCGACTTCCTGCCATCACCTGCATCACCACACACCAGCACACATCAGTGCTATCTCCACACTCAGAGTCGTTTATAAAGCCCAGAGTGTCTGATATGGACTTATTCATTACTCAGACTTCTATCAGGGAAAAACGAGATGATGGACAACGTGTATGAAAACACGGCGTATGTTCCAGATGGTTATGAGAATTCCTGTAAGGCCAGCATAGATACTCCCAACACTGGAAGACCCCTACCAAACTGTGCTCCAGTAATTCCCCGGAGAAATATACACAATCAAACGCAGCTGTTCATTACAGTAATGAGGAGAACCCGACCCCAACCTTTCATTCACCTGCTGCAGGAGGGCCTCAGTGTACAGGTAAGAACATCTTCAGCTCCTCCACTACTGTAGCCAACTTCTACATCAGTAACTTAATTTCAGTTAATGAGGATACCATAGAAAACACCTAGCAACCACCTGGGATACCATAGCGAGCACCAATTCCAGGTCCTGGGTTTTCAAAATTTCACCAGAATTAGCGAAAGTTGATGTTGTACCATCAACAGCATCTAATATAAACACTAAGAAGGCATGTGTAGGTTAACTGGAGGTCTGGATAGTAAAGACATGTGGCAATGTGGCAGCTTTCATCTGACTGAACTCTGTGAAAGGAGTGTAATACCGTCTGCTGAGAACCATATTCAAGTCAGATCAGTCCTCTTAGTTTAATATGTGACCGTATGGATTCTGTTATGTATTGCTAAAACCTATGTTACTCATGCTGTTACCTCAGGACGCCAATAGGTGGCGTTATCGCTTCTGTATGCAAAGTGAATGACTCAGTAAAGAAGTTCCGAGTACACTGCTACGAGTCTCAGCTGCGTTATTGAACGTGCATGTAACTGCCGTTTGTTTTGTCACAGAAATGATAGGGGAATCTGTTATGTATTCTCTATGTGTATCATTTCAGGAACGAGCACTGCAGGCAGCCGAAGCTATAAACGGACTGCAGTGTGTCTGGGGCTGCTGTGTGTTCTCCTTGGGGCCGCCATCGCCTTTCTGTGGTTCAGGTTCACTGCAGAGCTCCAGACCAATAGCACCAAGCTACAGAACACACTCTCTGCTGTAGGTAAGCAGACTTCAGTTACGCCACAGCGATGCATTGACTTCAGAGTGAGCCAGAGTTGCTTTGGAACTTCTCTCAGGTTGCTTCTGTTATACCTCCTACGTTTTCGTTTCAGCCTCCAAGGCAAGTCTAAAACAAATGAAAGGAATCGCATGTGTGAGGACTGTAGTCTCCCAGTGTCACACGCATATGAACCTTAGTCTTTAAAAGACTTCACTAACAATTAAAAAATAAACCCCTCACTATTACACTTCAGGAGTTCACTGCAAAAGAGAAACGGTTCAGTGCACTTTCACTCTTGGATTACAAAGCATCTGTGTTTAGTTCTGATAAGAAGCCAACCTCCCATGTATCTCAGTTGGGCACCAACATCTCTTTCCAGTTAACTCTAGTTATGATATTTTTTTTTTTTTTTTTATGCTGACTCAGGGATTTCTTTACTGAGGAGAATGATCCAATGTTACATTTCCATGAGTGGCAAGCGTAGATGAACCTCTAGGATGAGCAGGAACTAGAAGGTGAACTTAGAGTCATTAGAGGTTTAATCTATGGGATGATGACGATCAGGGGTGAGTGGGCACCCTGTTTCATTTAAAGGACAGAGATCTATCAAGGTCTGATCTGTGGAAGTGTATCATGGCATGAACAAAGGAGGTTTCTGAGGACTTCAGAAGGCTGGAGAAGGCTACATCTCTAGAAGAGTTTGGACTCCACCATCCACAGACCATCCATACTGTCTACAAATGGAGGAAATTCAAGACCGTTATTAACCTCCCCAGGAGTGGTCCACCAACAATCACACCAAGAGCAAGGCATGTATTAGTCTGTGAGGTCCCAAACCTTGAACTAACTTCTAAGCAGCTAAAATCCTTTCTTACATTAGCTAATGTTAATGTTCATGAGTCCACCATCAGGAGAACCCTGAACAACAGTGATGGGCATAGCAGGGTTGCAAGGAGAGACCACCGCTCTCCAGAAAAGATGATTGCGGATGGGCAGCAGTGGGCTAAAGATCACACAAGCCAGACGGCCACTGCAACAATGCATTTTGGACATCTGAGACCAACACAGATCTCTCTGTAAATGACGTGTTTACAAATGTGTGTTCTGTAGAGACACAACAAGCACCGTATGTTTTACTCTCTGAACAGAAACGTACAACCAGCAAGGATGGTCCTACTTCGGCGGCAAAGTCTATTACGTTGCTGCTGGAATGAAGACATGGACTGAGAGCAGACAAGACTGCATACAGAGAGGAGCAGATCTGATCATCGTAAACAGCCGAGAAGAGGAGGTATGTGGAGCGCGTGTGCCTGAGAGAGAGAGCAGCTGTTTCCCCACATTACTTTATCTACAGAATCATGTTCACAGGACTTCTTACTCACAACACTGGGAGAGGGGCGAGCTTGGATTGGTCTGTGCGACAGAGTATCAGAGGGGGTCTGGAAGTGGGTGGATGGCTCAGAAGTGAGCACCGAGTAAGTGACTGAAATTCCTACTCCTCCTCCTCTGTACACACTGTAATTAGAGATCAATCAATCAATCAATATTTATTTGTATAGCACTTTTTACAGCCACCGTTTGGGGGGGGCGTTAGGTGGTTAGAAATAAACCTTGCTATATCTACCTCCACTGCAGGTTAAGAAAGCTGATTCATGCTCCAGTTATGGTTCATCATGGAGATTTTTTAAGGTGGACTGTATAATTCCACGAGTGCCATTTCATAGTTTATAGTTCTTCACTTATTATCTAAACTGAAGCATTATGGGGAACATGAGTAGCCATGTCTAACTTTTCACTGGTCATGTAAATAATACTGAACATAACTGAATCCGAAGGTAATATTAATCAGGACCTGACTTTGCTTCTCTGGGTTACAGCTACTGGTGTCCAGGGGAACCGAATAACATAGACAATGAGGACTGCGGTGAGTTCTGAGGACAGACTGATAAGAAGTGCTGGAATGACAGACCATGCTCTTTGAAAGAAGGATGGGTTTGTGAGAAAAATGCATTTTAGTGAGAAGCTGAAGACTTTCGAAGAAGTGCATTTCCTCACACAGCGGGACATACGTGATGGAGAATTTAAATAAACTTTATTTAATATGTCTTAAAGCTCTTCAGTGCAGGTCTAAGAAAGCATGACATCACATGACCACACAAGCAAGATGAGCATGTCCGTCAGAAGGGGTGGGAGTGGTAATCTTACCTGCTATTTTCTGCACGCCGTCAAGTCACATTATTATGACCACCAGCTAATATACAGAGTAACTGCCGTGTGCAGCTAGACAGGCTGGGAGTGACTGGGAGCTATGCCACAGAAAAGAGTCACATGACCGCACAAACTAGACAAGCACGTCTGTCAGTAACGTCTTGGTAGGTTATTACAGGTATCTGGAGTCATGCTGACTGCAGTGCACCCCACAGCTGCTGGAAGGTGAGTGGGGGAGGATCCATAGAGAGCGAACACGACGATCAAGTTGGTCCCAGAGGTGCACAACTGAAAGTTTGGGGAATTAGGGAACTGGTGTAGTACTTGGAACCAATGGCGGACATTTCCAGTCATGTGACTAGCCATTGATATGCAAAGATGGATTCATACCCAAATGGGTTGAAAGTGCCTTCCTGAGAATCCTCCAAGAGCTACACGCCCCTTTCTTCAAATACAGGAAGTGGTCTTCATAATGTGACTCGACTGTGTATTCCGTGGCAAAGTGAAGGAAGTCTCTACAAAGTGGTAACTTTACAGGAGAGGGCAAAAACCTGATCTAATTTTAATGTGGGTCAGTGGAAGCAGATTTTGGGGCATTTCTGTTGGTCCATTCATCATGACACCAGGCCACAAAAAGACTAAACAGTGACGGGATTTTAAACAGGTGACTTCTTTAGCTTTTTGACTTCCTGCATCACATACAATGATAAAGACTGAAGGACAGAGAGAAGGAAGGAAGACAGGATGTGTAGGAGGAGTGTATCTGAAAAGGTCTCTTTAATACAGTCTGTTTCTACTACAATCTGAAAATCTACATACATCATCAGAACACACACCCATAACTATTTACACCAGAACAGTTCTAAACTCAGCGCTGGCTCACCTTCACTCACATGCAGTCGTCTGACTAATCACTCTCTTCTCACAGATCCAATACTGCTGATCAGAACAGTTATAATTAACCCAGTTGAATACAGGATCAGACCCATAACCAGTTACAGCACAATATCCATGACTGTATGGTTGCTCACGACTCCAGAACCTGAAAGACAGAATCAGAGTATGCAGTGTGTTGATCAGAGCAGTGGAGACGGAAAGTTACTGAAATTAGAATGTGTTTTTAAATTTAAACTTTAATTCCAGTAAAAACACATACAGATTATTATTATCACTGAATAATTAGCTCTTATTTATGGGCTGTATGTTTTGTGTGACGGTGCTGCTACCACCGGGTTTTATGAATCTGGCCCAGTAGCTACATCACCAGAGTTCAGTTCAGTGGTCTCTTACCCAGTGTCTACAGTTGAGTTGTCCAGCCATCTCCAACTCCAGGCTCCTTCTGTGTAACTGTAACTCAGACCAATCCAAGCTGTCCGATCTCTTCTCAGTCTATTAATGAAGTCCTGTTGAAGTGAGAGGATCACTATAACACACTACCAGATACACATGTTCACTAACGCCCACACTGAACTGCAGCAGCAGCAGCACAGCACAGTCTAATCAGGGTCTGTTACAGCACTGGATCTACACGTCTGGGCTGAGTGTAGACTGCTTGTGTTCCAGTGACTCTAATTCTCGTCCAATGAGAGAAGAGAGATTATAATCAGACACAGAGTCTCCACTGATCATCTTGAAGCTGCTCTGATGGGGTTTGTAGAGGAGGAAGTCTCTCCAGGCTGCAGGCACTGATACTTAAAGAGCTCATATCATGTTCACCTGCTTTCATTAAGAGGTTCATGTAGTTTGTGAAGCTGCTCAAGTTTAAACCTGTACCTTCCCTCTCCAGCTCATACAGTCCATATATGGATATCAATATACAGAAACAGCCTGTTTACAGCAGTCTAGCCCCGCCCACTCACCCTGAAGCTATAAGGAGGGTTTCAGCCAGAAGTGCTTTCTGAATCAGCCACAGCCAATCAGAGAAGAGCTCATTTACATGTATCAGTCTTAAAGACACAGTAAGAGCTTGTGTAAAGTGTTAGGGATGAAGAGAGGCTGGAGAATGCTCATGTTAAATTATTAATGAGTGTTTTGGTTTGTAAACACATAAATATAAAAACGTGTAGAGTGTAGAATATGAGCTGCTTAGTGAGATTCAGGCCCTATAATAATTATCTACCTCTTTATTACACAGATCAACCAACATACCAGCTGAACAGGAAGGTGTGAAGTGATATAAGTGTCTTACTGTTTAAAATTTACCCCCCACACGACCCTCACCTGTTCCTCTCGGCTGTTTATGATCACCAGGTCGGCTCCTCTCTTTATGCAGTCCTGTCTGCTCTCACGCCAGCTCTTCTTCTCAGTAGAGATGTAGTAAAGACCGGATTTGAGGCATATCCATCCGAATTGTTTAACGTATGTCTCTGTTGAGAGAGAATTATTAATGTATATTTCAGTATCTATTATGTGCTGTAAAAGTTATTTGGTAATTTTGATGAATCATTTATGGTTGTATAAGCCTCTATGTAAAGTTAAGTCAGTTATCAGAACCAGTTTAGGCAGCTGTGCTGTAGCCGTATGAACAGAACCCTACAGTACAGTGTTAACATGCATATATGATATACAGGAACAGCAGTGACCGGATATACCAGCAGCCATAGGCACTTACTATGGGGGCACTGAAGGTGCATTGTGGGTAAGAGTTATACAGGTGCAGTTTGGCTTGAATAACTCCAGATGTGCTGCAGCTGCAAAAAAAGATTTGACCATGAATGTTACTACAGCTGTAAACTGATCCGAGTGTTGAATAACTGTTAACCCACAGACACGTTTAGTGAGAGAAACTGGAGGGGGGTTTGACTTATTTAGACGGACACCCATGTACATTACGAACAGTGATCCCAGGCAGGGAAGTTGTTTGGCTGTGAGCGTTGCAGTGTTTCTCCGAGGCACCACCTGAGGAGCTTTATAGGTGGTTCTATTATACAGCATGAGAAACAGGTGTGTCATCAGTATTCAGGTGATGTTGAGCGTGAGAGTGGTGTGGGAGATCCAGACATGTGGCTATGACATCTTCGGGAAGGGAACTTTGGAAGATGGAGTTTGCAAGGTCGGAAGCGGAGGGGAAACTAGGAAGCCTGACAGACACTAATCTGTTTAAAAGCCATTGCTGCCCAAACCAGAAGACCAATCTGTGGGGACACAACAACCCACCACACCCAACCCCACTTACTCCCGATCCAACAAATCTCCTAATATTAAAGTATACATACAAAACCATTTCTCTAAAAACCGGTACTCGACAAGAAATAGAGTTCCTGACTTCTGAAGGGAGGATCTTCCTGATTCCAAAACAGGACTTATTCAGTACCGTTTCTCCCAAACAGTCTTCCTACGCTCTTGGCTTCTTAAAGCACAAAAGTGAAAGAATATAATATATAAATAAAAGATGACCTACACTACAAAACTACAGTCAGAACAATGTTACTCCACCTCCTGCCTTGTACTACTCCTGCCACACCCAGCATAAACCCCACTTATGCTCCATGTTTTCAGTGCAGGAAAGACTAATGGAGCCCAGACAATCTATAAAATTATGCTACACCATGCTGTAAGGATGTTGTAGTGGTCTTACCTAACCACTAGAGGGCAGATGCAAACTGGCAATCAGCCCGAACACCCTGCACCTGGTGAACTGGCTATATAGACTCCTCAAGAAGCAGACTGAGCTCGGCTGTCTTATCTAAATTCCCCCAGGTAGCTCGTCAGATAGAGCCCTGAGTCTACACCCACCAGGAGCTACCGTTACACGTGCAGGAGATTTGAAATGTAAAACCTTTTACAGTATAGCTCTTAAAATATGATCCACCCTTTTACTCTGTAATAAATTCATGACTCCTGATTTTCAGTGGTTAGGTCTGCTGAACTGAAGACTATATGTAATGCTGCTGCCTCTCTATAATTTAAAACTCTGATTCATAATTATCTCCCACAGTGGAAAAGCTGGTGATGCTGAGTAGCAGGTTTTCATTTTAGATCATGATCTATTTAGTTCAGTACCTGTTACTCACACACTGGGTGGTGAAAGCTCCTGGTGTCCTTCTCTATGGTAACGGCCTGATACCCAATTAAATTATTATACCTGCAGTGCAGGTAACAGACGAAGAGGAGGAAGCTATCTGAAAGACCAGAGCCTTGATCAGCTTTAGCCTCTCCATATCTGACAGTAAGTAGGATATCTGTACACTGTGACATCAGCCTCCACACACCCTCCTCACCTTCAGTTCATCAAAGGAAGCACGCCTGAACATCGTCCCAGAGACTGGAAAGATCTACCGCTAGGTTTATAACTGATACACTGTAAGTGTCACAAGAGTGTAACCATGTGATCATGGCGGCTCTGACCTCACGCACATCAGAATTCGCTGGACACCAGCTTCTGGCAATGTTCCTGAGGAACCATCATGGACAAAGGCCTCCAGTAATAGTCTTGGGTTTGTGTGCTACAACCGCTTTCTTTAAACCCCACCACAGTCAGGAGACTGAAACGTCCACTCCAGAATCTTCCTGAACTTCTTCTGAAACCAAGCCATGGTGAGGTATGCTTGGGATCATTGTCCTTGGAAGCTCCAATGACGTCCCAGGTTCAGCTTCCTTACACAAACATGCAGTCCTCCAGACGTCCCACTGATCCCTGGCCCTGAAAGGTTCCAGTTTGTTTCATTGCTTCACAGGACCGAAAAGGAAAATCTGTGCCAGCTACATGTCAAGGGTTTTTGGGTTTTTGATCACCTGCCTGATTAGGGATCTAGTGGCAGCCGGTGATAACTTCCTCTTTCTCCATGTGCAGGTGGTGTACTCTGAACCTGTGAACTGCCCTAGGACGTTTAGGGCCTTTGCTGTCTTTTGTATCCTTGTGCTTGTCTGTGCAAGCCGATGATCTCTTCTCATAACTTTTGGACATCTCTAACATGGTGGACTGATTTGTACTGATACAATCAAACATCACAGTCAGGTATTTGATGTCTTAATTACAGGCACACCTAACGCAGCTCATGAAGTCTTTAATTAAATACTTTGGATCAGAAGGTGCCAAAAAAGGCCATGTGAGTGTAAACAAAGTGGGGTATGCGAGGAGGTGTCTGGGCGAGGCTAGCGAAGCTAACTCTGATACCACTTCCTAGCCTACTGCTCATGAATATCCGCTCTCCGGAAAACAAACTGGATGTTATCATTTTCACTGAAACCTGGCTTCACAGCAGCATACCGGACTCAGCTATCACGCTACAGGGGCTAACAGTGCACAACCCTCATCCTCAAAACCAAGGTGGTGGGCTGTGTGTGTTTGTGAACGACCGATGGTGCACCAACTCTGCGGTTGTTGCTCTACTGATTTAGAGTTCATGGTGGTGAGATGCAGATCCTATTAGAGCTAGAGGACTGTATTTAGTGTACTCACTGGGAGATGTTTAAATCTACAGCTGCCACAGACTCTCTGGTTGACAATAATGAATACGCAGCATCAGTCACTGGATTCATCAGGAAGTGTGTGGATGATGTGACACAAACAAATCAAATTCACACTTCCAAACCAGAAACCCTGGATCAACAGTTACGGTGCAAAGCACCAGTACAGCTCACTTCAACACCAACTCGGACCCCAGGAGCATGTGTCAAGGGATCTAGGTGATCACTGATTACCAAAGTCAGAACCCCAGCGACCACAGATGCCGCCCTACCAGCTGAACTGAACAACTTCTACGCCCGCTTTGAGACCACTGCTCAGGCCCAGCCCTCCATCACTGCCTTACTCCCATCATAAAGGAGCCACCACTAATACTAGCCACAGATGGGGTGAGGAGAGCACTGATCATGGACGGAG
Source organism: Prochilodus magdalenae (assembly GCA_024036415.1). Lineage (NCBI taxonomy): Eukaryota > Metazoa > Chordata > Actinopteri > Characiformes > Prochilodontidae > Prochilodus > Prochilodus magdalenae. Next base: position 30,072 of record JAMWET010004919.1, read on the forward strand.
CTCATAAAGCTGTGGGGCCATTCCAGAGCAGGTACTGAAAAGATCTAGTGTTATGTTTAAACACACCTGGAACAATCAACACATTGTGCAGCTGGATCATGGACTTCCTCACCTGCAGACCACAGTGTGTTAGGATGGGTGAACACACCTCACACTCAGCACAGGATTTCCCCAAGGCTGTATTTTCTGCTCAGTGCTGTATACACTGTGTACCCATGACTGCATCGCAGCCCACAGTTCCAACACCATCGAGTTTCCCGATGACAACAATAATCAGTAACATCACCAACCAAGATAAGGGGCCATACGGAGTGGCTCCCTCAGTCTCACCAAAACCATGCTGGAACAGGAAGGGGCCATCCCCAAACTGTTCCCACAAAGTTGGGAACATGAAATTGTCCAAGATCTCTTGGTCTGCTGAAGCATTAGGAGCTCCTTTCACTGGAACTAAGGGACCAAGCCCACCTCCTGAAAAACAACCCCACAGCATGATCCCCCTCAACCAAACTTTACACTTGGCACAATGCGGTCAGACAAGTACCGTCCTGGCAACGGCCAAACCCAGACTTTTCATTGGATGGCGAGACGGAGAAGCGTGATTCGTCACTCCAGATACACTGGTCTATAGTCCAGTGGCAGCGTACTTTACACCACTGGATTCGACACATTGCACTGAGCTTGGTAACGTAAGGTGCTCGGCCATGAAAACCAATTTCATGAGGCTTTCTACACACTGATGGGTCCCACCCCTCCACCTTGAGCCTGAGTTCCTCTTGGGGTTTCTTTATTCCTCTAAGTGAGCTTTGCCACTGTTGCCTCTGGCTTGCTCAGTGGGCCTTGGACCTGGATTTCCCTTCCCTACATCTGTACATGGACTTTGTGGTTTTCTTTTCCTTTATATGAACTGCTTTTCTGTGAAGCTGCTCTGAGACATTAGTTGTAGAAACGCTATACGAATAAAAATGAATTCATTGACTGACTGATTATCTTGCCAGCTAAGCTAATGCTAGGATCCAGCTCCTCTCTCCTGGTTGGCAACACTGTTTAGAACTTAGATGTGGTTAGTATTACAGTCTGGCATTGTTGATTATCTTCAGTGTGAACACAGGATAGAATGAGAAATCAATAAATGTGACAAACAGCATCAAACAGATACTGATCCAGTAACACGTCTAACATCAAGAGATCACGTTCACTGATCACTCACCCAGTTCAGAAAACTTCTTCTTGAGTTCATCTCTGTCTTTCTGTAGCTGGTCTCTCTCTGTAGTCAGGTTGGTGTACCTGGTCTGTAGCTGGTCTCTCTCTATAGTCAGGTTGGTGTAACTGGTATGTAGCTGGTCTCTCTCTATAGTGAACATGAACCACAGAACTGTGATGGCCGCCAGCAGGAGGACGCACAGCAGCCCCAGACACACTGCAGCCGGTCCACAGCATCTGCTCCCTGCAGTGTAAAATTACAATTGCCCCACATTTACTTCTCTGAGGACTTTTATTACAGTGGTGTTTAATACAGAGTCTATAAATCAACATTAAACTTACACACAGAGAATATTTCCATCCAGTACAGCACCGAGTGAACCTGCTAGCTGTACTGTAACGGTGTAGACTGGTACATTAACACTAATATCTATAAATGAATGTGTATTAGAGATTGTGTTTGGTTACCTGGATGTTGTGTTTGTTGGGTCGTCTTGGGGCTGGTGTTCTCCATCTCTGTAGTGGGCTCTGGAGCTCTAACAGCGTCTGTGCTCTCATAGATATCCACCACCATCTCCACTCGCTCTCCTCTGTTCAGCTCCTCAGTGCGGATCACTTCATAAATATTACCAGTCATCTCTAATCTGTTAAAGTCCCTCACTAACAGACTGTTACTAGAGTTACTGTGACTGTGAGAGCTCTGCTGCACAGCTACGCTCCTTAGCTTGTGTGGTTGATTATAAACAGTCTATAAGTCGTCTCAGCTTTAGTTAAGGAAGTGACGGAGTTTATAGAGCTATTTTTATATATTCTTCCTGTGTGTGGTATGTTGGTTTCTACAGTAGTCTCTTTTGTAATGGTTGGTTCCCATCTCTCAGTGTAATAAATGTACAGTAGTTTAATGTCTGTATGTACTCTGCATGTCTAACTTGGTGTCTGCACGTGGTGTAAACATGGATGTAATGAAATTGTCACTTTATTTCTAGGACTGATTATTTTTAAAGTCAAAGGTCACTGATCTCAGACAAGGTCATGGGTCTGTACATTTAACCACCACATGCACATTCTCTAAAAGGGGTCTCACTTGATTTTTAGGCCTCAAAGTTCTCTTTCAGTACACTTAGAGTCATCACGTTAACATGTCCATGTTACCAAACAGTCTTACATGCGATTACGAGTTTCCAGAGAGGTCTTAAAATCCCATTTACTATGGTGTATCTGAAAGCTGTGCTTGATTAGCATATGCTCATATTTTACTGGGATGATACAAACTAATGGCTCAATAGTATAGCTGAGATTAGTTCAGTGGTCACTTACCCAGTGCTCAATTACTCATCTGCACCACCTGGCGTCTTGTAGGATACCCAAGAGGTGTTGCCCTTGTGTCCTAAAGAGCATCCCAGAGCTGCCACCTGGCTTGTCAGCTCCGCCGGGTGCTTTTAGCTGCTGCCTATGATCTGGATACCTGAATCTGACAGTGTCTTAGAAACCCAAAGACGGCCAAGTTAACAAGGGAAGCGATTTGGCCTACTTTGTTTGAACAGGCAGTCTCATGTCTTTATGATGGTGGACACCTGCTCATTCAATGTTTCCTCTAAAACAAAGTGGAGTATTTTGAAGGACCATTGCTGTGAGGATTTGACAGCTTATCTTTAAAAGTACTGGATAGAGCTCCAGTACTCTAGAGAACTTGGTTCCTCTGCTCCACAACCCATTCCTGGGGGTCTTTATAACCCTCTAGCTGACACTTGGCATTGGGCAGGGTGACCCTTAACTCATGTGCTCCAGAACGTCCCGCTCTATTGGTCAGCAGTTTTCTATCGGGGCTATACAAGCTGTGTCTGGGACTGTCTGAATACTTTTGGACAGTAGAGTGTATTACAATTGCTGATGCATCTTAACATAGGGTGTCTGATTTATGCCTGATTACATCAGATCCCCGCACACAGTGTTTCTAATACCAATCACAAAACCCCTCAACACTGTTTGGTGGTCCTGCCATAGTGAACATTTCCTGTATGTTGTGCCGATCAGTGAGTGGAGGTCACATGACTTGGTTCATGTGGGTGTTCTTTATATATGACCTCATATTGTTTCCTAAACCAGTAAGATATTAATTTCTATCCGGGGTTAAGTAAAGGTCATGCTGTAGAAACTGTCTTTATGTCAGTATGTACTTTTAACTACACCAAGTTCAACTAATCAGATTGTATTCCTCTGTTAGTAACAGCCCTGCTGACGGTGTGTGGAAGCCTTCCGGTTCTGGTGCGCCGCAGAATGGCTGCACTGGTGAGAGCCGTGGGAAAACTCTACAGTTTTTGTGTTTTATTGTCTTATTTCTTAGTGTTTTTGTACAAACTGCCGTTGGGATCATCCGATATGAACGACAAACTCTTCTGGACATCCGATCATTTCCGGAAGTGGACTTTTTGAAATCTAACTCGCGCACTGACGCTGCCCCTTTGCCACCTCTCTGCTTCTTTGTTTACCAACACGTGCACCAGTGGAGCAGGAGCAAGCGCCAGAGAGGCAGATGCGCCGGGGTTCTCTGCAGGACAAGAAAAAAAGGTGCTTTAATCCTCCGCTTCCTAGCATCCTGCTCGCCAATGTTCAATCGCTGGAGAACAAAATAGACGAGCTGAACGCACGGATCAAGTCTCAGCGCGACATCGAGAGCTGCTGCGTGTTAACGCTCACAGAAGCGTGGCTGTCCGCGGCAACACCCAACACAGGCATCACACCGGTGGGTTTCAGATGTAGCTAATAGTTCCAGATACTGAACTCATAACAGTCAAAGTTCGACCCTATTTTCTACCCAGAGACTTCAGCTCGGTCATCCTCACTACATCCCACCTCAGGCAAACAGGTCACGAGCATTAAAGGCTCTGTATGAGACCATCAACAGGCTGGAGAACCAACCTGCCTTTAGCAAGTCTGATCACACCTCCATTCTCCTCCTGCCTGCATACAGACAAAGGCTTAAACAGGCAAAGCCAGTTCTCAGATCAGTCTACCAGTGGAGCGAGGAGGCCATCTTCACACTTCAGGACTGCCTTGAAACCACAGACTGGCCGATGTTTCGTGATGCAGCTGGCACTGACACCAATGAATATACTGACTCCATCACAAGCTACATCAGTGAACGCACTGATGACATTGTTCTAAAGATCAGTGTCAGAACATTTCCCAACCAGAAGCCCTGGATCAACACTGAGCCTACAGCCTACAACAGTGGTGACCTGTAGAGTTATAAGAAGGCCAGATATGACCTTCAGAGGACCATCAGGCTGGCCAAAAGGAACTAGAGGGACAGAGTGGAGTCTAGGTCAGAGTGGGGGTCTGATCTCAGACGCATGTGGAATGGTCTCCGCGCTATCACTGACTACAGAGGTGGTGGGCTCTGTGATATGGGGTTGTCCTCCTCACTTGCAGATGAGCTAAATGCACATTATGCTCGTTTTGAGGTAAACAGCACCTCCTCAGCTACAAAACACCCAGTAGATCAGGAGAGCTGCGCCCCATCTATTTCTGTGTCTGAGGTGGTCAGATCCTTCAAGGCAGCTAACCCAGACAAAGCACATGGTCCTGATGGCATCCACAGTCGGAGGCTCGGAGCATGTGCCATCTAGCTGGCTGAGGTCTTCACTGACATCTTTAACCTCTCCCTAAGACTGTCAGTGATTCCCACATGCTTCAAGAGAACCACAATTGTTCCAGCTCACCAATTTGCATACCGCTCCAACAGATCCACAGATGACGCTATTGCACTGACAGTGCGCTCTGCCCTCACACACTTGGACAGGAAGAACACCTATGTGAGAATGCTGTTCATAGATTACAGCTCAGCATTCAACACCATCATCCCGGCTAAACTCATCCCCAAGCTTACAGACTTGGGTTTGAACTCTCACATGTGTAACTGGGTTCTGGACTTCCTGACCGGTAGACCCCAGGTGGTGAGAGTAGGACACAGCTTCTCTTCCACACTGACTCTGAGCACAGGGGCTCCTCAAGGCTGTGTCCTCAGCCCCCTCTCGTATTCCCTGTTTACACATGACTGTGTAGCCAGACACACATCCAACACCATCTTCAAGTTTGCTGATGACACCACCAGCCTAGGCCACATCACAGATGGAGACGAGACTACCTACAGAGACGAGGTCAGCGCCCTGTCAGAGTGGTGCTACTGCTATCTCTGTCTCAACATCAGCAAGACTAAGGAGATGATTGTGGACTACAGGAAGCTGCAGAGGGGTGGTCACTCTCCCCTATACATCAATGGAGCTGAAATGGAGAGGGTCAGCGGTGTTAGGTTCCTTGGGGTACACCTCACAGATGACCTCACCTGGTCACTCCACACCAACAAGTAGTGAGATCAGCGCCTCTTCTTCCTGCGAAGGCTCAGGAAGCTGACATCCTCACCAACTTCTACAGAGGCACCATAGAGAGCATGCTCGCGGCCTGCATCACTGTCTGGTACGGCAGGTGTACTGCTTACGACCGCAAGGCCCTGAAGAGAGTGGTGAGGACAGCGGAGTCCATCATAGTCAGCAAACTTCCAGACTTGCAGGACACTTACCTGTCCCACTGCCTGAGGACACTTACCTGTCCCACTGCCTGAGGAAAATCCAAAAGATCTGGTTGGACTGTAGCTACCCAGCACACGTTCAGCCTACTGAACAAGCTGTGAGCCTTTCACGAATACAACTGCACTCATCATTAATATGTCACCACTACTAATATCACTGCTATGGACAGCATCACTGAGTCACTTTAAACAACAGACATATATACATATTTATATCTCCGCTCTCTCTCAGACTGTCCCTGTCTAATAAATGTACATATCAGAGAATTTCTACAGACCCCTCCTGTCTCTGTATATTCTGTATTGTGTGTATATTCTGTGTGTTTGTATTTATTTAATATAACTGATTTATTTCTCTTTATTTAATGTTTAGTATGTATATAGTGTTGTCCTGCTGTAGAGTATCAACCTGAGCCTCACCACCAGCATTTCAATGCATAAATGTCCTGACATGTTGTGCAAATGACAAACAAGCCTGAAACTTGAAGCTCATACTGGCTAAAGTATTAAAACCACAGGAAGCACCAAAGGAAGCATCACCATGACAACGCAGCCGAAAGTCTACCTGCAAGTCTGAGTCTGCTCCTCTACTGTTTGTTTTCTCTGGCTGACAGGGCAATTGACCTGTATGAATCAGGAGACGTCTGTAATGAGCTCACATTCTGATCCAGAAGTGTGGAAATAAAAAGATGAAACTGATTTTATTACAGACATAAACTGAAATAGATTCAGTGCCAGTCCCAGCTTTTACACACTTCATAATAAACTGTACAGTAATCTGTTTATTAAATAGAAAGCAGGGCTTGTAGTGAGGGGCCTGAGCCACTAGGGCCCCCACAAGCACTCTCACTCACTCATCTTCTAAACCGTTTTATCTTTATGGGTCGTGGTGGGTGCATCCTGGACAGACCCTGAACAGGCCACCAGTCTATCACAGGGCAGGTACACACACACACACACACACACACACACACACACACACACACACACACACACCTAATGGGCAATTTAGCATCTCTAGTTCACTGCATGTGTGTGGACTGTGGGAGGGAGGAAGTCAGAGCACTGGGAGGAACCCCGCACAGACACAAGGAGAACATGCCAACTCCACACAGAAAGGTCCCCGGAAACCCTGGCCAAAAATTGGGGCCCCTCTTGGTGAGAGGTGACAGTGCTACTCACTGCACCACAGTGCCACCTCTGGCCACTCCCCTTTTTGAAGGTGTTTCTCATATGACACTGCAGGATTGTTTCCTGTTACAGTGCACAAAAAACTGGACTGTCCTGTGTGATGCAGTACAACACATGATGAACCTGCTAGTTACAATGTCATGATATAAATCAGTCTTAACCAAAGTTCAGTTCATTCAGTCACAGAAGAAACTTTCCAAGACCAGAAGATAAAAGCTTCTCCTTCTGTTGTCTGCAGTAAATCCTGAATTAGCATATACGTCCTCACCTGCATCCATTCCACACTGACTGACCTTAACTCTAATAGTGACCCTGCATGTGCTGCATGTGAGCTTAACACTACTGCTGGCAGGAAGTCACAGCAGAGTCCCTGCAGTCAGTAGGCTGATCTACCTTAAGGAGACTGTGGTAGATGCTGAACAGAGGCTGAGATGTGTGAGTCACATGGTAAATATCGTTTTGGGAACCATAAGTCCCTTTTCTGCTAATGTCCTCACAGTCGTTATACGGGTGCTTAAGGTGGATTGGTAGAAGATGGTTCCGTGTGGTTACTGAGCTACATGCATGCAGGTCTCTTTATCTCCTATCAGGAAGTTCTCATGCAGACTTTCAGAGCTGGGTTTGTAGGACTGTTCATGTTGTAATCAGCTCAGAGAGAAACATTAGCTCTGTAGTTTGGTCTGACTGGTAGATTAAACAGCAGGGTCTGTATAACTGATTAGTGCAGGATCAGTTTCTGAGCTGGTCACTGGCGCCCTCTAGTGGATCATCATGGTGTGACACACAAACACAGACCGTTTATACTGAATGAAGGTTCCTGAGACCATATGTGTTATACTCTAGTACCGCTGGGACACAGCACTGCAGGGTTTAATGTTCTACCTGATTAAATACCTGATCTGATGGATCAACCATTAGTAAGAGCTTTGATATCAGCTTTAGAAGAGGGACATATCAGAAGCATGGGCTACCAGCAGCTGGGATTGTCTTAGACGGTCATGTGATCCTGAGCATGTAGGGATGTAGTTGGTCGTACTCATGTATTTTGCTATTACTATTTTCCACGTAGAACCCTGGTTCTGTTTTGGGTTCCTCGGTTGAACTGTGCCTTTATCTATAACATTGATAGACGATGTTTGATGGCGGTATGTGTGATTTCCATATTTATACACACCCACATCACATAGCTGGATTTGGATCTGTGTAGGAGACCAAGCGGGTGTGTTTATGTAAGAGGTCTCCTCAGTATACAGATCTATCTATGAGCACATGGGCATTCTGTACACCTGCATTCTAGACCTTACACCATGAACGTACTTGTGGATGACCATAGCTTCCTGTCTCCTCTAACAGCTGCTTCAGTTCTATAGTCTTATTTCAGTAACTGGAAATGTCTGTCATAATCTACTAACCACAGGTCTGATGTAGCCCTGTTTCTGCTCCATCTACACTTATCCTAGTGACGCCACATACCAGACGCATCAGCATAGAGCTGTAGAGGTTACTAATGGTGTCCTGTGATAATCCATCCCATGCAGCTTGAATATTCTTACACTGGTCCTGCAGATGGTGCTGTCGGGTGGAGGTAGAGTGACACCAGACCACAAAAAGACTAAACAGGGACGGGATTTTAAACAGGTGACTTCTTTAGCTTTTTGCCTTCCTACATTACATACAATGATAAAGAGTGAAGGGCAGAGAGAAGAAAGGAAGACAGGATGAGTAGGAGGTGTGTATCTGAAAAGGTCTTTTTAATACAGTCTGTTTCTACTACAATCTGAAAATCTACATACATCATCAGAACACACATCAATAACTATTTACACCAGAACAGTTCTAAACTCAGCGCTGGCTCACCTTCACTCACATGCAGTCGTTTACCTAATCACTCTCTTCTCACAGATCCAATACTGCTGATCATAACAGTTAGAATTAGCCCAGTTCTGTACAGCCTCAGACCCATAACCAGTTACAGCACAATATCTATAACCGTATGGTTTTCCACGACTCCAGAACCTGAAAGACAGGATCAGAGTATGTAGTGTGTTGATCAGAGCAGTGAAGACGGAGAGTTACTGAAATTAGAATGTGTTTTTAAATTTAAACTTTAATTCCAGTAAAAACACATACAGATTATTATTATCACTGAATAATTAGCTCTTATTTATGGGCTGTATGTTTTGTGTGACGGTGCTGCTACCACCGGGTTTATGAATCTGGCCCAGTAGCTACATCACCAGAGTTCAGTACAGTGGTCTCTTACCCAGTGTCTACAGCTGAGTCGTCCACCCATCTCCATCTCCAGCCCCCTTCTGTGTTTCTGTAACTCAGACCAATCCAAGCTGTCTGATCTCCTCTCAGTCTATTAATGAAGTCCTGTTGAAGTGAGAGGATCACTATAACACACTACCAGATACACATGTTCACTAACGCCCACACTGAACTGCAGCAGCAGCAGCACAGCACAGTCTAATCAGGGTCTGTTACAGCACTGGATCTACACGTCTGGGCTGAGTGTAGACTGCTTGTGTTCCAGTGACTCTAATTCTCGTCCAATGAGAGAAGAGAGATTATAATCAGACACAGAGTCTCCACTGATCATCTTGAAGCTGCTCTGATTGGGTTTGTAGAGGAGGAAGTCTCTCCAGGCTGCAGGCACTGATACTTAAAGAGCTCATATCATGTTCACCTGCTTTCATTAAGAGGTTCATGTAGTTTGTGAAGCTGCTCAAGTTTAAACCTGTACCTTCACTCTCCAGCTCATACAGTCCATATATGGATATCAATATACAGAAACAGCCTGTTTACAGCAGTCTAGCCCCGCCCACTCACCCTGAAGCTATAAGGAGTGTTTCAGCCTGAACTACTTTCTGAATTAGTTGCAGCCAATCAGAGCAGAGCTCACTCTCATTTACATATCAGTCTTAAAGGCACAGTAAAAACTTGTTTAATTCTAAGATCAATTATTTATATTTATAAACACCTACATGTGAAAATTTAGCTATTTTGAGGTATAGAAATTATTTTTTTAGCTCCTTATTAATTAATGAATATACCAGATGAACAGGAAGCTATGATGTGATATAAAGTATCTGTATTTTTTTATTTACCCCCCACACGACCCTCACCTGTTCCTCTCTGCTGTTTATGATCACCAGGTCTGCTCCTCTCTTTATGCAGTCCTGTCTGCTCTTTTCCCAGCTCTTCCCCTCAGCAGAGATGTAGTAGAAACTGGAGTTGAAGTATCTTAATCCTGGGTGGTTAATGAATGTCTCTGTTGAGAGAGAATCATTAATGTTCATATGAGGATTATACAATTAGAGGTGCACCTTGAAAAAAGCTGATGCTAAAGCTCCCCTCATTTACATGGAAAACAAGCCCACCCCCCTCAGCGAGGCACCCCATAAGGAGGATGACTCTTCTCGACAGCTTCTCCTTTAGAGACCCAGTAGCAGTTAGCTACCGGGAGCCTGGGTTCTGGTAGAGGAGGACAGTCAGGGGTAATGGGGTAGTGAAGCTGTTAGCCAGCTGTAGATATTCTAGTGTAGTTATTCATGTACGGACTAAAGGTTTTCCTCTGCAGGAGTGAAGGCTGGTCTTTAGAGTCGGGGTGGTGAGTTTTGTACTGTTTGTACTGGATCTGGAAAATCTGTTACTCTAGATCTAGAATAGAGCACTGTGGATTATCCAGTTCATCAAGTTTAACAACTCAACACTGCACTGTGTAATCAGTATTCAGGTGATGTTGAATGTGAGGATGGTGTGGGATTGGTGAGTTCTGGACATGTGGCAATGACATCATCAGGGAGCGAACTCTAGGAGATGGAGTTTGGGAGGTGGGAATTGGCGGGGAAATCCGGAAGCCTGACAGACACTTATCTGTTTAAAAGCTGTTGCTGCCCAAACCAGAAGATCAATCTGGTAGATCTTCTTCTGAGATCCTCCTCATCAATACATATTAAATAGGATTGGTAGGGACAAAACCCCCAACCCCCCACCTCCTCATCCAACAAACCTCCCAATATTAAAGTTTACATACAAAACCAATTCTCAAAAAATGACACTAGACAAGAAATCCAGCTTCTGACTTTTGAAGTCTTTGTGTATATATTTACTAATGACAGCAACAAGGGAGAATCTTCCTGATTCCAAAACCGGATCTATTCAGTGTTCTCCGATATATTCCCCCAAACAGTCTTCCTACGCTCTAGCCATCTTAAAGCACAAAAATGAAAGAATATTATATATAAATAAAAGATGACCTACACAAACAAACCTACCTGCCACACCCAGCATAAACCCCACTTATGCCCCATGTTGCTAGTGCAGGCCAGACTAATGGAGCCCAGATTTAAAAAATATGTTATTAATTAAAATAAAATGAAAAAATTATGCTACATCATGCTGTAAGAAGTGGCCTGAGTGCCAGTCTTACCCTAGCCACTAGGGGGCAGCAGCAAACTGGCCGCAACACCCTGCACCTAGTGAACTGGCTATTTAGACTCCTCAGGAAGCAGACTGAGCTCAGCTGTCCTATCCAATTTCCCACTGGTAGCTCGTCTGATAGAGCCCCTGAGTCTAAACCCACCAGGAGCTACCGTTACACATGCAGGAGGTTTGGAATGTAAAACCTTTTACAGTACAGCTCTTAAAATATGATCCACCGTGTGATCCCTTTACTCTGTAATAAATTCATGACTCCTGATTTTCAGTGGTAAGATCTGCTGAACATCTGAAGACTATATTTAGGGGATCCAGGTGATCACTGATTACCAAAGTCAGTACCCCAGTGACCCCAGATGTCTCCTTCCCAGCCGAACTGAACAACTTCTACACCCACTTTGAGACCTCTGCTCAGGCCCAGTCCTCCAACACTGCCTTGCTCCCCATTACAGAGGAGCCACCACTCATACTAGCCACATATGGGGTGAGGAGAGCGCTGATGAGGGTCTTAAATCGTAAAGCTGTGGGTCCAGATGGCATTCCAGGGTGAGTACTGAAAGCCTCTGCCATCCAGCTGGCCTCCACCTTCACATACATCTACAACTTCTCCCTGGCACAGTCTACTGTTCCTGTCTAGACACACCTGGAATAAGCAACACATTGAGGAGCTTGAGCTCTTCTCACACAGTGGTGTGTCAGCAACAACCTCTCCCTCAATGTCAGCAAAACCATAGAGCTGATCATTAACTTCAGGAGGGGGGAAAGAACACCGGAGATACGTTGGTGAAAAGGCTGAGCAAGAGTAAAAGCAGTCAGCATATCCTCAGACTCCACACACCCCAGTCATCCCCCATTCCTATCTCTGCCGTCTGGAAAGAGGTAACGGAACATCTGAGCCAGGACCACCAGGATCAGGAACAGCTTTTACCCTAGAGCTGTGAAACTGGTCACACCGGCAGCATCTACCATAACATGACCACACCACTATAGATATTAAACACAAGCACCAGGGTTGCAGTGAGCACACGTTCCTGGATTTCCTGGAGAAGTGGTCAGCCCTATTGGTGGTGCTCGGTGCTCTTCTGAATCCATGTCATGGTGAGATAAACTTGGGATCATTGTCCTGTCAGAAGCTCCAATGACACCCGAGCTTCAGCTTCCTCACAGAGGACATGAGGTTTTCTCCTAGGATTTCCTGATGTAGGATTTAATTCATCCTGTCCTCCACACACTGCAGGTTTCCAGTACCAGTACCCGATGGAGCAAAGGAGCCCTACAGCCACCATCATGCTTTCCTGTAGGTAAAGCACTATATTGCCAAAAGTATTCAGTCATCAGGGTGTAATATGGTGTCAGTGCCCCCATTACAGCTCTAACAGCGTCAACTCTTCTGGGAAGGCTTTCCACATGGTTTAGGAATGTGCCCATGGGAAATTCTCACCATTCTTCCAGAAGCGCATTTGTGAGGCACTGATGGGGGATAAGAAGGCCTGGCTCTCAGTCTCCACTCCCAGTGGTGTTCTGTGGAGTGTGTGGTGAGTTGTGTTTCTAAGGGGTGGTTCCCATCTCTCAGTGTAGTAAATATATAGGTGTTTAATGTCTGTATGTGCTCTGCATGTCTAACATGGTTTCTGAACATGGTATATGACTTACTGAAATCACCACTTTGTTTCTAGGACTGATTATAAGGCAAAGGTCACAAAGTCTGACTGCAGGACAGTCAAGTTCTCCACACCAAACTCGCTCATCAAGGTCTCTATGCACCTTGCCATGTGCACTGAGGTCTCTATGCACCTTGCAAAAAAAAAAAAAAATGTGGCACTGGTGTGCAGGTCATGTTGGAAAAACGTAAGGAACCATCCCCAAAACTGAAAATAAAAAAAAAACAAAAAAAAAACAACAAAATAAAAAAAAAAAACCACCCCCACCCACAAAAAACACAAAAAAAACAAACACACAAAAAAAAAAAAACAAACAAAAAAAAAAAACCAAAAAAAAAAAACAAAAAAAAAAAAAAAAAACAACAAAAAAAAAAAAAAAAAAAACAAAAACAAACCCACACCCCAAAAAAAAAAACCACAAACAACAAAAAAAAAAAAAAAAAAACCAAAAAAAATAAAAAAAAAAAAAAAAAAAAAGAAAAAACAAAAAAAAAAAAAAAAAAAAAAAAAAAAAAAAAAAAAAAACAAAAAAAAAACAAAAAAAAAAAAGAAATTCCACAAAACTGGGAGCATGAAACTCCAAAACTGGGAGCATGAAACTCCAAACCCAGACTTTCCATTGGATGGCCAGACGGAGGAACTTGATTCGTCACTCCAGATACACTGGTCTAGAGTCCAGTGGCAGCGTACTTTACACCACTGCATTCAACACTTTGCACTGAGCTTGGTAATGTAAGCCTTGGATGCAGCTGCTCGGCCATGGAAACAACTATAGATGGACTTTGTGTTTTTCTTTTCCTTTATATAAACTGCTTTTCTGTAAAACTGCTTTGAGATATTAGCTGTAAAAATACTATACAAATAAAAAGTGATTGATTGATTGATGGATTATCTTGCCAGCTAAGCTAATGCTAACCAGCTCCTCTCTCCTGGTTAGCAGCACTGTTAGCACTTATACATGGTTAGTATGATGGTCTGACACTGTTGATCATGAATACAGCATAGAATGAGAAATCAATAAATGTGACATTAACTGATACAGTAACGTCATACATGAAGAGATCATGTTCACCCATCACTCACCCAGTTCTTTAGTCAGGTTGGTGTACCTGGTCTGTAGCTGGACTCTCTCTATAGTGAACTTGAACCACAGCACTGTGATGGCCGCCAGCAGGAGGACACACAGCAGCCCCAGACAAACTGCAGCTGGTCCACAGCATCTGCTCCCTGCAGTGTAAAATTACAATTTGACCACATTTACTTCTCTGAGGACTTTTATTACAGTGGTCTTTAATACAGAGTCTATAAATCAACATTAAACTTACACACAGAGAATATTTCCATCCAGTACAGCACCGAGTGAACCTGCTAGCTGTACTGTAACGGTGTAGACTGGTACATTAACACTAATATCTATAAATGAATGTGTATTAGAGACTGTGTTTGGTTACCTGGATGTTGTGTTTGTTGGGTCGTCTTGGGGCTGGTGTCCTCCATCTTTGTAGTGGGCTCCTGAGCTCTAACAGCGTCTGTGCTCTCATAGATATCCACCACCATCTCCACTTGCTCTCCTCTGTTCAGCTCCTCAGTGCTGATCACTTCATAAATATTACCAGCCATCTCTAATCTGTTAAAGTCCCTCACTAACAGACTGTTACTAGAGTTACTGTGTCTGTGTGAGAGCTCTGCTGCACAGCTACGTTTCCTAGCTTGTGTGGTTGATTATAAAATACGGGAGCTGAGCGTCTGATGGCGTTAGTTAAGAGAAGTGACAGAGTTTTTTAGACCTTATTCTTATACTTTACTTACCTTGTGTGTGGTGTGTTGTTTTTCTCATGGGCTGAACCCCCAACTCTACAGTATAGTAAGAATTTGATTAAACCTACTGTGCTGCTACCTGGACATGATCATCAGTGAAAAACCCAGGTTTCATGGGGTGTTTTGGTTTTTACACCCTCACCCAGGCGGACCGGCGATCCCAGTCCCCCGGCTTGTGTCCAAGTGGCGTTGCTCCAGGGCTCCTCTCTACAGATCCACAGCCACCTCGAGGCCCTCTCTGCTGCGTCTAAGATGTTTCTAATGGCTCTGTTTAGTTGCAGTCCTTCTACTCCAAGGAGCTTAAGGGTTCGCAGAAGTGAATGGTCAGTGAAGCCTCGGCACCCGACCCTGACTGGCTCACAGCGAGCTTTCCAGAGGTTGTTCTGGTGCTCTATGCGGTGCTCTGTGTATTTGGCCCCCTTACGCTTGTGGGCCTCTTCAATCCAGACTTCCCACGGGACCATCAGTTCCAGCATGACCACTTGTTTGGTGGACTCTGATGTTAGTACCACGTCTGGACGGAGAGAAGTGGGTGTGACGTTTGTTGGGAACTTGAGCTGTCACAAACGGTGGTGGGGAGCCCCCCTGTTGATTTTGGCTGGTGGTATTGTGTCCTCTCTCCTGCTTCATCCCATCTGATGAAAGTTACTGACTGTTTGGGGCAGCCTGGGTCTTACTGTGCTGAACCGCTGTGCAGATGGTCGTGGCGTCAGCGGTACCGCCCATCCCCTAGTGCTTTTGAGCAACTGCTCAATATGTGCTCCAGGGTGCCCCTCATATGGCACAGCTTGCATTCAGGAGTGTCTACCAGACCCCAGGTGTGCAGGTTGGCCGGGCTTGGGAGGACATCATAACCCAATGCGCGATGGTTCCGCTTTCCAGAGCTCTGTCCAGGTGATTTTGCAGGAATCAGCATGCTCCCACCTGGTCCATGCTCCTTGTCTGGACGTACTGACCATCTTGCTTTGCTGCCAGCGTTTTTTTTCACTCCACCTCGCACATGTATCATCTTCATCCGAAATCAGTTTTTAACACCGCTTCGCCTTTCCACAGGCCGGGTCATAGCGTGGATTATGAAAGGAACCAAGACCTGCTCGTTCCTGTCTGCTGCCACACGCTAGTGGCTCACCAGCCACTTGTGCCTTAATCGTGCCTCGGCCTAAGTGATGGACCTCTTGTGCTGGTCACTTCCTCCCGGTCTTCACAAGGATCCCTGCTGCTGCAACTTTGGTGTTTCTGGAGTCCTTTTCCAACACACCTCTGGAACGTGAGGACTGTAAACTCTCCCAGCTAGTTCTCATATTTTACTGGGACGATGCAAACTAATTGGATCAGTTTGTATAGCTGAGATTAGCCATAAGATGGTCACTTTACCCAGTGGTCCAGTTGCTTGTGTCCGTTTACCTATTTACAGACCCCAGAGAGCATCCTGGAGCTGCTGCTCTGCTTGACAGTGCCATCTGGTGTCATGGAGGTAAACCCAGTTCCACCAGCCTGCAATGTCCGTCACCACTTTGTACCCAGTTTGGCAACCCAGGTGCCACCACCGCCTGGCATGTTCATGCCACCTGGTGTCCTGAAGGGCAACCCAGAGCCGCCACCCTACACACCCTCACCACCTAGCGTCCTGGAGGATACCCCAGAGGTGTTGCTCTGCCTGGCGTCCTGGAGGGCACCTCAGAGCTGCCACCCTGACAGCATTCAGCCCCTCCTCCGGACAGTCCACAGCTTTCACTCTGGATACCTTCATCTGACTGTGTCTTAAAAACACAAGGGAAGCGATTCGGCCTACTTTACTGAACAGGCGGTCTCAAACAGTTCTAAACCAGGCACTATAGTTTCAGTACTAGAAGCTTGTTCAGGACCCAGGGGTTGTACATACATGTGCTTATGATCAGTGGACCACCTGCTCATTCAGTGTTCTAAAATAGAGCTCCAGTACTCTAGAGAACTTGGCTTCCTTCTGCTCCACAAACCCATTCCTGGTAGGTCTTTATAACCATCTAGCTGACACTTGGCATTGGGCAGGGTGACCCCTAAACTCCCTGTGCTCCAGAACGTACCGCTGTATTAGTCAGCAGTTTTCTATGGGGGGTATACAGGCTGTGTCTGGGACTGTCTGAATACTTTTGGACAGTAGAGTGTATTATAATTCCTGATGCATCTTAAAATAGGGAGCCTGTTTAATGCCCGATTACATCAGATGCCCACACACAGTGTTTCTAATACCAATCACAAAACCCCTCAGCACTGTTTGGTAGTCCCCCCAGGTCCTAATTTATAGTGAACATTTCCTGTATGTTGTGCCAATCAGTGAGTTAAGGTCACATGAATTGGTTCATGTGGGTGTTGTTTATATATGAGCTCATATTGTTTCCTAAACCAGTAAGATATTAATTTCTATCCTGGGTTAAGTAAAGGTCATGCTGTAGAAACTGTCTTTATGTCAGCATGTACTTTTAACTACACCAAGAGTTCAAGGTAGTCAGAATTGTATTCCCTCTGTTAGTAACAGCCCTGTTGACGGTGTGTGGAAGCTCATATTGGCTAAAGTAACGTGACGTTTGACCTACCTGCACTCACACCCCCCACAGGAAGCAACCAGAAGGAAAGCATCACCATGACAACGCAGCCGAAATGCTACCCACAAGTCTAAAGCAGAGCTGCTCTAACTCTCTTTTGGTTTTTCTCCGACTGACAGGCCAACGACCTGTAC